>WBMV01006916.1:732821-994945 GCA_013396655.1 Campylorhamphus procurvoides
CATAATTCACCGGCTCTCCAGCCTCTCCTGCTGTCCAGGAGCTGGCGGATGAGCGGAATATTGATGCTGTGCTGGTGCGGGCGCGGAGCAGCCCAGAAGTGCCGTTTCCTCCGAGGGAAAGTGCTGGCGGACCGGCCTTTCCCCCCGTGCCCCCCGGGGTGCGTGCCCCGGGGACATCGCGGGGCTCCGCGGTTTAACCGAGTTGCCGGGGTGCGGATAAGGCCGGGGCGGGTTGGGCTGGGGGGGCGGTGCTGGTGGGGGGGGTTGTCAAACGCCGAGTCGGTGCTGCTCCCGCCGTGAATGGGATTGCAACACGCGTATCTCCCAGTTGATTGACGCAGGACGGCGCTGCCCTGCCTCTCCGAACCCGCCGCTGCCTCCCGTTTAAATAAATTGGCTCGAAAGCCGGCGGCTGCCCACCGTGGCCCCCGCCGAGGCGGTGGCGGAGCGGCCGGAGCCGCGGGGATGCTGCGCTGATGTGGTACTGATGCTGCGCTGGTGCTGTACTGATGCTGGGCAGAGCCGCATCCCCGCTGCAGGTGAGGGGATGCCGGCGGGGGCCGGAGCGGGACCCGCGTCCTGCCGCCCTCCCCTTTTCCCTCGGCAGGGCTGGCGGGAGCGACGCTCCGCATCCCACCCCGGTGTGCGGGAGCGATGTTCCACATCCCACCCCGGCGGCCCCCAAAGCGGGAAGTGCTGCGGGAGCATCTGTGGTAGGAGGCTGGTCCCTTCTGACTTTCAGGTGCATTAGGAGGTGGGGTAAAGTAGCGTTTTGGTTTGGGCTTCTTTTGCCTTCTTCCACCCCCTTTCGGGTTTTATTGTTCCTTTTAAAGGTTTGGGATTAAGGTAGACTTGGCTGAACTTTGCTAACTTGAAAGGGTTCTTAATAGTGACCCAGAATACCTACAGGGATACAGAAAATGAGATCCAGATGTAGAATTGTATAAAATAAAATGGATTAAATTAAGATGTAGTTAAACAAGGTCTGACATCTCTAATTGTGGACTTTTGCTTTTGCCTCTGTGTATGTGTGGTTGTACTTGCGTAGCATAGGAAAATAAATGCTCCAAACACCTTGAGGTGTTACATTTAAGGGTGAACAAGTCTAAATATTGCCTATAAAAACAAAGCCTTCAGAAATGCTTATTGATTAAAACATATTATGCTATAATATCTATCATGTGAATTAAATTCTAAAATGTAATGAACGCAGCCAAATGGCATTTTGATAGATTGTTCTATTCTGTTTTTAGTAAAAAATAGCTCACTTTTATCATAATTTAATTTCTGTGCATACTGTAAAACCTGTTGTGGAGTATCATGGTACAAACCTTAATCTCGTTTTTGCAGACTAAATGTGACAGTCTGACTTGAACAGCTTGTAGCTTCTGCTTTGAAGCGTTCTGGTAACGCCAGCTTAGAGTTGTTTGAACAATATTCATTACCTGCTTTTGAGGACTGGTGATTATTTATCCCCGGTGCGGATTGAGGCTGTTCACCTGTTGGCAGGTTCAGCAGGCAGTCTGTGCAACACGGGCTTTATTAACTTTGCACACAGTCTGTCTGCAGAGTCCTGGAGTGACCAGGGAGGTAGAGAGTACCATATGCAGAATAGTTAATTTGTTTCAAATTAGCTTTTTGGTTTTTGTTTTTATTTTTACCCACCCATCTGCACGAAGAGGTAGTGTAATATTTACTGCCACTTGCAGATGAAGCAATATGCTATATAAACTATCGTTACTGGGGATGAAGTTCAGTCCCACAGAACTGTCCATGCTTCCCTTCCTCCCTGTCCTTCATTTGTATCGACGTATTTTGAGCGTGGAATTACACAAAATAAAAATACTTCCCTCTGTGCTGCCATTACTCCATCCCAGCCCAAAAGCCTGAAGGATTTGTGCCTAACACAGTTCTCCCTGGGCCCTGTAAACTCCAGCTCGTGTAGCTCTGGGTCTGATGGCTTTGAAGCTCTTGTTTTTGTGCATGAGAAAGTTGTGAGGAGCTGGGACTGGGCAGTCCCGGCTCGCTGGCACCCGGAGGCTCCCAACTTCCTCTTCCACCTTCTGTTAGAAGGAGACGTTTAACTGTTGATGAGCTTCGACCTGCCTTGTAATATTAGGCAGCAGGTTTCTCAAGATTGTATCAATATTCATTAAAAACAGAACCAGGAACACTTTAGGGTCTGACTTCTTAAATTATTTATTTCCTTTCACTAAATAACCTCTTGTTTATAGGGAAAGATATTTCAAGTGTTGGAGACAGGATTAAATAATTCAGAACTTGGATTAAAGAACAAAAAAGTCTGTTCACAAATGGAATATGAGATGCAAAAATGGCAGCTTCCTACAGGTATCAAACGGGGCTCTTCACTTGAGACCGTACCTGCAAGGCACAGAGCTGAACATTAATCCTTTTCTCGAGTAAAGGTTACCTGTATTTCCTAAAGAAGTTGTGGAATTGGCATGGCATTTCTGCCTCAGTTTGCCACGTGGCTGAAGATGGCCCCGTGTCTGATAACTGATGGTGAGGGAATTGCAACATGTGGAGAAAACAGATCCTCACAAACAGGGAATATTGTGGCAATAAATGCAAATTCAGTCACTGGAGAAATGCTGTTGGCCTCGAGTTTAAGCTGCATCTCTTGTTTGGAAGCTGTTGTGTGATGGGATCAGTTCAGCACCTGCTGTTCTGTGGTCCTGCCTTGTCTGGAGCTTTTGGTGTCACCATCACCTTCAGCACAAAAACAACCTTTTGCTGGAGAACAGGAAAAGGAGGGTTGTGTTCTCCCTTTGACAGCTTCCTTGATATTCCTGGCTATGTGTGTGTATTTCTGGATACCAGTTGCATCAGTGAGTCCAGCCTGAGTCTCAGATCCGAGCTGGATCTGCAGGACGAGTGGAAGAAGTTTATACCCTTTGAAAACTTACCAAACTATCTGTAGCTATTGTGACAATAAACACAAGTCTCAAAATGTCATTGTAGCTTTTTAGAACAGGCACCCATACCAGTGAAAAGTACAGTTTCTTAGTGCTTTTGAGCAGAATGGCAGAACTTGTTACCATCAAGCTGAGGAGTGAAAAATCTAAAGGCAAATCTTGCTCATGTTGTTTGTTTTTTAAAGTCTTATCCTGGTATTGCATCATATATGATTAAAGTAAGGAGTATTAGTTCTGTAGCAGGCTGTGGCTAATTGTTTAAGGTAAACCATTGATCTATATAAAATCTGTAACAAAATCTTGAAAAACTAAGTAATAATGAGTAGCTTTTAAATACTGAAGTGTTTGTTTTACTGACAGAAAAAGTGGAATTGTTGGCATCTTTTAGTTGGATCTGATGGTACTGGAGCACAGGCTGGTTTGCAGTAAGTGAAGAAGTTCACATGCTTCAGCAGAAGTGGAATTAGTGCTCAGGTTGTAGTGTTTCATTTTGTGTTTGTCTGTGTAGAACTTGTTTCTGTCCTAAAAGTAGTCAGTGCTTTTCTATTTGTAATGGTAGTTAAATGTGCATCTAGAGGCGAGTCTCCAGCTACTGTAAACACATTTCTGTTCCCCCCACCTGCTCAGAGATGTGTAGTGAGAGCAGCTCGGTGGTTCTGCAGGAAGGGGCAATATGGGGAACCAAGGGATGATGGGAAAGCCAGGGCAGTGCTGCCAATCCACTCCTTTAGCAATCCCTACTTCCCTGCAGCAGGAAGGCTTGGGCATTCTGTGGTGCTCAGGGTGATGTCCCTGGACATCCAACACGTGACATGCTAGAAGAATGGCCTTTGATGCACTTCTGGCTCAAGAATTTGGCTTTCATAGCGTTCCTTGAATCCTGATCCTTGAGTCTTTTTCCTTGGAAAGAAATTTCTGACGTCTTTTCTCTCCCTTGTTCCTGTTCCTCCAATGAAATAGTGCCCATCTGAAACGTGGCAGAATCAGTGCGTGTTTCAATCACTCTGCTCTGGTGCCAAGTTTGTGGTTAATTGGATGATGTATTGAGAAATGCAGTAGGGAGGATTTGGAACATAGTAATGGTTGGGAACTTTTTAAAAAATATTGCACTGCTTGGCTGTGTCTAACAATACCAAATAAGTAATGGGCAAAACACTCACTAGAGAAGAAATGACATGCAGCCTAAAATTGCAGTGAACAGTTATTCTTTATTTGCAAACTGATCTGTAATGCAAAAAGTAGATGTAGAAAAAGGCACAATCCAAAGTTTTGGTTTGATCATACTGAGGCCAAGAATAAAGGCAGTTTATTTACTGGGCAGAGAGCAGATATGTGTGTTAGATGCTTAGTACTTCTTAAAACACCAGGCAGGTGCTTGTTGGCTTGTGGTCCTTTTTATGTAAGCAGGGTACAAAGTTCCCATCTTGTATATCCAGGTTTTTGTTGCACGTGTTCTTCTCTTTGTGCTTGGTTGTTTCCCATATACTTTGTGGGCAAGGCATTGAAAAGGCAATGTTTTCTGGATTGAGAGTGCAGTGACAACGTTCCAGCTTTGCATAAATGAGTGGGGAGGAAGATGGGACGCTGAGAGGAAAAGCTGAAATGGGATAGTTTGCAGAAGACAAGGAGTTTAGAAGAAACTTGTGCAGGAGTGCTCTCACGTGGGATTGTAGGTGTGGAGTTGAATGTACCAGGAAAGATGGGAGAAACTTTGACCTCACAGTCAAAAATGATGTCCTTAAGTTAGTAAATATAAGATAAGTCTTACATTTTTTGTGGCTTATATATTCTCTCGGGTTTCCGAAGGCAAATCATTAATTTTTGCTTTTATTGGTAGTGATCCTGAAAAAAATACAGGACATTGCCTTGGTTGGGTTGTGAAGAGTGTGAAAATGCAGACAGATTGCTGAATGTTAGCAGTGTTACATTTTTATGAGAGATTAAACACACTTGGGTGTGACAGTGGTCTTCCCTGCTGCCCACCAGTACTGGGATTTCTGGGGGAGCAGGAGGCAGTAGGGAGTTTGTACCTGATCCACCACTGGTCCCTGGTCGTGCTTCTGTCTCTGGCAAGGCACAGCAGTTCTGTCTGTGCTGTTACTTGGTCAGTTCTGTGACTGAGCAGAGTTGAACATTTAGCCTGAATAAAGGTAATTTTCAATATGAAGGTGCTAAAGCCTGAAGGCTCCCTGTGTGTTACAGCAGGCAGTGGCTCGAAGCTGCAGTCTGTCAGTCTAAAGCTGTCTAAGAGCTTTGGCCTCCTTGCCTGGCAGTAATTCCATGCCTTTGTCCACAGTTGGGGTAATAAGGAGGTTTTTGGGGGGCTGTAGCTGTGCTGCCTTTCCTGGGATGGGGCTCGTCCTCCTCCCAGCTGCATTCAGGGACCCACAGTGCTTTTGTAAAGATTACCCAGTCCTTGAAAGGCTCCAAAGCAGATGCACAAAGATATTTCAAACTGCTGTGTTTGGATGCTTTAAATTCCCCCATATCTTTGTGTTTCTGGCTGTGAGGTTTTTAAGGCAGGTGGGGATGGCTGTCAGGGGCTTTTTCAGAGGAGTTGATCCATCAGAGCTGAGCAGGTCCTGGGGTTCTTCTCTTTTGTCTGGAAACGTTCCTTAGTGAATAGGGAAGCTTGGACATGGATAGCAATATCTGGCAGTGCCAGTACAAGATCTCTGTGAGTGGTATGAAAATTTAGGCTAAAATATTGGTAAATGGCTGGACAGATTCCACAGTGGAGCTAAACCATTCCTGTTGCTGAATGCAGTCAATGTGTTTGGCCAGTGCTCAGGTGAGCCCAGGTGTGCACAGCACAGGAGTCTGCAGGTGAGACCAAACTCTGGTCTAATTGCTGCAAACATTTTATTGCATCCCTTGAGCTGTGGAGGTGGGATGGTCCTGTGCTGCTGTGTTCCTGTGCCACTGTGGGATTGCTTTTCTGGGCTTGGGGAGGGCGTGTCCTGGAACCTGGATCACTTCTGGTGCTTACACTGCACAGGGCTTTCCTGGCTGAGGAATGTTGGCTTCTGTCTGTGGCTCAGGTGTGACAAGCTGAGGACAGGAGTGGTGGAGGGAAGTCAAAATAAATCCAAGTGGAGTGGGGAAGTGATGCTCTTTAAAGGAGTGGATGGGATGGAGGAAAGTGGTAAAGGAAGGAGTTAAGAAGTGAACTTAAGCCTAGGACTTGAAAATTAAACTCTTACTGCAGAACAGTTGGGAGAAGAGAAGAGCTTATTTTAGCACTTATATAAATATTGGGCAGTGCAGCTGGGCAGGATGGTGGGTCTCCCAACAAGTGCCTGGCTGGAGTGTTGCCTCCAAATCCAGCTCACCTGCACTCACTGACTGTAGGAAGGCATCACCTGGGCTTTGCCACCAGGCTGTCCTTGTGGAAATGTCCTATGAAATTTGTACATGAAACACTCTCGTGACTTCAGATTACACTGACAGATTTTTAGTGTTGTCCTGTGACAAACAGGGTTTATTTTCCTGGTAGGTTTTTAACCACTTGGATGGTATTTTCAGGTGTGATGAATAGCAGAAGCTTTCTCATTGTTCTCACTGAAAAAAGTGGGGGGGGAGGGAAATAAAAGGGGGAAATTAATAGCTTTTGACTTTTGTTTTTTTTTAATGAAGACTCAGACTAGATATATCTTAGATGCCAGAAGGCTGTATGTTGTTCATGGAAATGCCCTGGCTTATCCCTGTAGAAACAAAACTGCAAAGCCAAAAAGGGGAGTGCTGCAGATGATGAAATGCAGTGGCATTTTAATGGGATAAGTCTTACTCCTTCTGCTCTCTTTGGTACCTTTGCTAGATATTTGAGGTTTCATGGAGCTGCTGATCCAATATTTTAAGGTAAATAAGAGATTTTTCTTACCTGCATCAGCCCACCCAAAATCTCTGCACTGTGAACACTCACTTTGGTAGTGATGCTCAGTGGGCCTGGTGCTGACCCCAGAGTGGTTTGGATTTGGTGTGAGCACAGTCAGGAGGTAGCAGTGACTCTCAGATGAGCTGGGAGTTGCAGTCCCACTGTCAGCAGCTGATACATCCCCTTGCCCAGTGTTGCCAAGGGCTGCTCCGGCCCCTGAGCGTGTCCCTGGCCCTTGGCTGGTTTGTTCTCCTTCTGGGAGACATTGATAAGGCTCCCAAACCCTCTCTGAGGTACAAGATCCTGAGTTAGTACTTACTGTTCTTGTGCCACTACAATTCTGTGCTGTGGATAAGTAAGACTCAGTGGTTACATTTTCTGCACCTTCCTTAGCAGTATTTTAAATGCATTAAACAGGGGATGTGCTACTGTTGATTTGTAGGTACTTTTCAGGCTGTTGCAGGAAAAATTATCTGTAGCAGAGAACATGAAAAAAGAGCAGAGTAGTTGGGTGTCCTAAAAGAATATTATGGATGATTGATACCAAATCACTGGAAGAAAATCTTTCTTGCAGATGGTTATAAAGTTGTAATCTAGAGTTACTCTACCTAGACACACTCTTGCTTTAAAACATACCTCCCTGTTGTTTGCTGTGCTGTGTGAGGACAAGCTAGGCAACTTATCAAGTTTCCCTTCAGATTTCTCTGTATATTAAAGTCTGCTTAAAATTTACCTTATAGGCAGCCAGTGATATGAATGTTGAGTTTCATATTCATCAGATTGTGGTTGCTTCATTTCAAACTGCAGCCAGGGGTTTGAAACAGCTCCCTGTTTCAGCAGGACAGGCCAGCCACTGCCAGCTCAGGGGGAGGAGGATCTTCAGCCCCAAGCCATGCCCTGGTGCTTGTGAGGACAGTACCTGATGGCACAGGGAGGGAGATGCTCAGAGCAGGTGTTTTTGAGGTGTTAGCCCTGTGCCTGGAGACTGTAATTCATTATTCACCAAACACACGTGATGGGGTAGCTGGAAACCCTTTTTTACATCAGCTCCTATCCAAATGGCCAAGGTTTGGTAGCGTGGGTGTGGGTGGCCTGCCCAGGCTGGCAGCAGGGCCCAGGGGGTGCTGTGGATGTCTGTTTGTGCCATCAGGCATATTGACCCCCTGCTCATTGCACGTGTGCTCCTGTCCTGCACAGCCAGGAGGCTCCCTGAGCTTGGCAAAGGTGAACCAGCTTTGTCCCTGCTCAGCACAGCACACAGGCCCTGGCCTAGTGGGCATTATTGCCTGTGCTTAGTTTTTAACACATGTGCAGCCGCAGTCTGCTGGCTGGGCAGGGCTGGAGGGAGCTGCCTTTTCCAGCCCAGCCCATGGGTAAGTTTGAACAGTGGTGAATCTGTCCAGCCGAGTCCAGTGGCATCTCATCCTTTCCTTTATCTTGTTTCTAATCAACTTCATTCTTTTTCTCATTACTTCACTGATGTGACATACAAATGTTGTCACAGTAGCTCAATAAAATTTATAATTGTATCTTGTCTGTAATTATTTTTCATTTTACTTTTATTGGGTGTTTACACGTTTTATTGCGTGTTCATGTCAAAGTAAATTTGTATCGTGTTGTTGCTTGGATGTTTGCTTCATTTCCAGCCATAAATAAAATGTACCCTTTGTCTGGGATCTGCAACTTGAGAATGTTCATTTTGTCCGTGAACGCCATATCTGTTTTTCCGTTGCAACTTTTGTGTGTGCTGGTTAATATTGATAGTACTCAACTTTGGTTTGGAATGTCTGGTATGAGCATAGCTGCTTTTCTAACACTAATTGTGGAGATGGGATAATATTAAACATTTAAATACAAGGAGCCAGTAGTCTTGCAATTGATTTTCTGTGGAGAGACCTCTGTGCAGAGTTGCTTACACGACTCTCATTTCTTTTATGAGAGTATGAGAAGTGTTTCATATATTTAAAAAATGAAAAGGTTGTGAATGCCCTGGTTTCTCCTTCCTTCCCTTCTTCTGGCTCTGTCCTCTCTGCTTTAGGAGCTCTAGTTTTCTTTTGCTTATAGTTTTCTGTACATTTTCTTTGGCATGGAGTCTTTGTTATCAAAATTCCTGGGATGTTGGAAAAGGGCAGCTTGCTCATACCGTGTCTTCAGCTCATCTCTCCACTGCTCTTCACGACACTCTGCCTGTTTTTTCAAGCAAACAGACTTTATACTCCTAATTACTGCTTCAACTCAAAATATCTTTTATCCCCTTCCTTCTAAAAGGAAGTGAACACCCGCTGGTTTGTGGGGGTGAACTCGGGGTGCTGTGCATTAGGTGTGTGGTGAAGCACACAGGGAGGAGGGAAGAACTGGTCCTTAAGAATTTATGTTGTGTACTTTCCTGATGAAGGAAACTTTTCTGGTGTGAGCTTTGATCCTGTGAGACTCCGGGTGCCATGTGGTCCTTAACCCCTGCAGGGCTGGGGATGGATTCCGTGTTTTAGATCAGGGTTTGAATCCAATTAAACTGTCCCACTAAGCCTTGCTCTCAGGTTTATGTCCAAAACATTGTTTGGTGTTTCCATGCTTGTGAGGACAAGCTAATTTCAGGCTTTTTTTAATGTGCAGGCAGAGCTCTGGTCAGTGCCATGGTTGGAAAATTGTATTGGGAAGCTGAGTTCTTCCCTACAACTTGGGATAGACATTTTGCTCTCTGAGTCTTTACTGTGCTCCAGGCTATCAGCTCGTGAGACTAGAACTGTGTGGGATTTTTTCTTGGAGTGATGTGTTAAACACAGCAGGAATTATTAAAACAGCACACACACTGTGCTCTGATCAGCTTGGTTTAGATCATAAATTACAATTTGCATCTGAGATGTCCTGGCATATCCTGAGAATAGTTAGTTCTTTAATATGCCAAGCTAAGTAAAACTTGATTAGTGTCACTATCTGGGATTTTCTGTCCTGTAAATAGAACTTGAAGTCTAAAATTGGAACTGTGAAAACCTATTTTAACTGGGATTAGAAGAAGAATTTAGTAGTTCAGATTGACTTCAGGATCTTAGAAAGTGGTCACTGTGCCCCAGAGCTGTTACATGTGCCATCTTCTTTATTGAGAAGGCTAAAAAGTTAGTGTGGGACTGTAGCATGCTCTCCTTGGCCATCCAGCACAGGCTCCCAGTGCTGCAAAAGGGGCTTTCGCTGCTTGGCTGGTCCTTGTGTGCCACAGATTGTTGTCTCTCCAGGGTGAAGGGTCTGCACCCCTGATAACCTGGAGGATCCTGCTGGTGAAAGGTGATGGCAGGCAGGGATTCAGTATTGGAGGCTTTCTTCTGGAGCACACAAGCAGGTGTGCAAGTTCCTGCTGTCAGGAAATGATGGCTCTGTGTGTTAGCTTTCATTCTCTGGGTGAGCTTTGCTTTTGTGCAGGTGGCTGAGGTGGAAGCTGGTGATGCAGCAGGAGTGGGTGGTGTGGGAGAGCACAGCCACTGCTCCTGGGCTGGGCACTCAGTGCTTGTCCTGCTTCCTGGGATGTCACAGGAACTGCAGTCATACTTCATTGTGTTTTACGCCCTATTTATTTGCTGTAATCATTTTACCAACCAGTTGTGAAGTTAATTTCAGGGATAAGAAATATTCATTCTATATCTAGTTGGGTTTTTTTTTAAAGTTGTTGGTTGGCAGCAGCCTCTTTGTACGGTGTCTTGATTGTCAGCTCTTCATTATAAATTTACTTTCTAAATGCTGACTTAAGGCCTGACACTTTGTTTGTTGAACTGTCAGTTACACTACTTGGGAGACCTAATAAAAGCCTCTCAGATCTTCCTATTGAATTAGGCCATCCTTTACCACCCTGGTGACTGAAGTAAAACAACTGTAATAGTCTTTTCCCAAATCTATCCCATTTTTGCTGGCACCCTGGTTGGAGTGTCTTCTGATACTGTCCTCACTGTGACAGTCGTTCTCTGGTAAAAGGTCACTGTAATGTTTTAATTGGATTTTTCAGCTGCAAGGAATATAAAAATATAAGTTTATTAATAGATTGGCTTTGATCTTGAAGGATTCCAAAACATTTGCTGCACTGCACGTATAGGAATGGTTTAGTTTTACTGCTCCTTCAGGGATAATCAATTTTGCCATGGAGCATGGACATTGGATGTTCTGCCTAGGAGGTCACGGGGAGGCAGGGGGAGATCTGGGAAGGCACAATGTTGGTCCCCAGCTGGAATCTCCCTGCCCTACAGAATCGAACTGTGATGCTGTTGAAGGTGTCAAAGGATCTTTCATAAGTTGTTTTGGTTTTGTTTTTCATCTGAAGTCTTTGAAAAAGGTCACGGGCAATAGACAATTAGAGAAACACTTAACTGACCTTGTTAGTGTATTTCTGTGGAATTATTGTGCTGCACAGCTATTGCTGCTTTCCACAGATGGTTATTGCTGGTTTCCATCTGCTCGTTAAGGAAAAGTAAAGACAGAAAGTGGCAGTTTTGACTGGGTTTTTAACCAGAACCTTTCGGTTTTGTTTCTTCTCCGGCCACACCAGGTTAATGTGTTGGGTGCAGTGCACTGTGGTTTCAAGGCAAAGTGATCAAAGTGGGAGCATGTCTGCACAATGTGGGTCACAACAGCAGTTTCCTGTGGTTTGGGCACCTTTTCCTTGAACAGTCCTTAGGTATGTGGTGTGATATCCCCCTGGCAGGGGGCCAGGCCAAGGGAAGGACTCTGACCAACACTCACTTTATGGAAACCATTTAAGGGTTTGTGGCCAGCAAGACCCTCAGCTCATATTGCTGCTTATTCCCAGTTTAACCTCAGTGCTCTCAGCGTGACTTCATGGTGCCCCAGTGGAGTTTTCCTGGGGTTTGCTAAAATCTGCCCCCTGAAAGGTTAAAAACCTTAGAATCTTTCAAGGCTTGCAGGTGTGGGAGCTTCCTGCTGGCACTGATGTAGGTGAACTGACACCAGTGTTAGTTCTGTAGTGCTTGTGGTGATCCCCCATGTCTCAATTCCTGAAGAACAGTGGGAGAAGGAGCCCTGGAGAGGCAAGAGAATGATCTGGGTTTTCACATAATGAAGAACAAAGCCAAATTAAAAACTTCTTCCAAGTCCCGTCATCCATCCTTGTGACACTGAGAGTTTTGCTTCACCTGACTACCTTCTTTGAACTGGTAGATGATTTGTTCTCGTGGAGATGCTTTGAGGCAGCAAAAATTTCAGGAGGGGTGGAAAAATGAGCCTGTCTGGAGGGAGAGCTGTTTTCAGGGGTCCTGAGCAGGGTACACAGCAGTCGTTTTATTTCTCCAGCTCCTTTGCCAGTTGCTCAACCAGATGTCCTCAGTAGTTTGTGCTAGAAGATGTTAAGTAATTAGATCATTCAGATTCTAGTTAAACATAATTAAAGCCCTGTGTAAACTGAGTGAAGCTGACAGGTTTTATAGGTTGGTCATAGCAAAAATATCAGATGATATAGCTCAGCATTAATACAAAAAGATTTAAGCCTCCCTGCCCTCAAATAAAGAGGTGTTTAGTCTTAAGATTTAATCCTTAATTAGAACTACAATTTATGGAACTTACTAAAAATGTTTGCAGGATCTTGGAAGCCTTACTCAAAAGTGCTCCCATATACAGTCTGCTGGTTGAAATTTCTTCTGTGCTCCCGAATTTGAAATGGAGAACTTACTTGCCAGTTATGTCAAGTTAAACAGAAAGATAAGAGAATTTTGCAATTTTTCCCTGTAATTTAAGTCAGTGGCTAAGTCAGTTGCAGTGGTGCTTCTCAACTTGAGAAGGCTTTGAACAAGTAGCACCATCTCTGCTCTGTGCTCTGGTTTCCTTTCCCAGGGGACAGCTGGCTGGGATTTTGGGATGCCCTGGCTGTAGCAGAGCCTGGGTAAGGTGGTGCCTTGGCTTCCCCCAGTGGTCCCACTGCAGGCTGGGCTCACAACCAGCACATTGCCTTGGTTATTGTTCCATAGGAGAACTGGAGGGATCGCTGCAGAACGGCCGTGGCTGGGGGTATTGCAGGGGGAAAAGGACTGTGAGCACAGGGCTGGAACAGGAGTTACATGCTCCAGCCTTGGATTATTGTTGTTTTATTACAACACTTTGAAGCTAATCTTGATTATTCCTCTCCCTCGTTTTACAGAGATGACACATTATTTTGTTGTTTGTTTGCTGGCAGGCGAAACATATTTTCTGAAGGAAAGTGTTAACAGATCCGCTGATAAAATGTCTGTCTTCTAAAAACTGTCTGAAGACAAATTGAGTATTTGTCTCCATGTGCTGTTCACACTGTTGTATCAAACAAATTAACAAGATGATTCTTGTCTTTTCTAGGATATAAACTTCCTTTTCCAGTGTTGTAGGAGCCCAAAATTGTGCACTGGACCCAGGGTGATCCTTGTTCTGCTGAGTGCTCGGAAAGCTGATCGTCACTTTCCTGTAGTTAATAACGAAAAATTGCACACAGAACATTCATAGCAAAGTAACATTACACAGTAAAATTCTGATTTTAGTAGTTTTGCAGTTAGACTTAGTTAAAAAAGAAAAGTCAGAGGAGGAAAGCTGCAGTGATTTCTTGGCAATCCTCAACGCTGGAGCTGCCTTGGCCGGTACTGAAAACAGCTCCTTTGCATGCGCTGCAGAGTTATTTCATGCAATAACTTCCCACGTCCCCTGCAGCCTCTCCCCACCATGCTCGGGTCTGTCACTGTGTGATGCTCCGAGCCTCGCTGTCCTGGCTGGAATCTCGAGAGTGTTTCCAAGCCTGTATTTCTCACTTGGCAGCACACGCTGCGGCTGGTGGGCAATCTGCCGCATCCCTTTTTTGTCAAACATCCGACTTGCTGTCTGACACCGAGGCCGGCAAGAAGAGCGGGGAGAGGGAAATGTACAGTGGGACTGAAGATATCTGCTGGGTGTCTTTGTGCATTTTTCTGTGCTTATTGCTTCTGATTGACTCTCAGCTCTTGTGGTGATGGAGTGGCAGAGATTTTGCTTTTTCCTGCCATATTTTAAGGGATTTGCGTGGCCTGGGAAGAGGCAAATTTTCAGCAACTCTTTTGAAATCAAGTGCTATCTGCTTACAGGTGGAAAACTCAGTTTCAGGAAAATCCCCTGAAGTTCTGTAGAAACAAAACAGTTTTATAAAGGTGTGTGTACGTGTGTGTGTGTTTGTGTAAACACACAAGCTCACACAAGCACAATCTCCCTTCTGGATCAGCTCCCACCATGCAAAATACAAACCTGAAAGGGCTATAATTGATTATGTGCAATAGGAGACAAACAACCAAGATTTTGGGAGAGGGCAGGGTGTGGTCCAGATCTGGCAAAACATTTAAGAACTGAACATTATTTTTTCAAAGGTAGGGAAACTTTAAAACCTTGGTCCAAGAGTTAAGACTGGTTGGGAGATGGAAAAGAGTACAGTAAACTGAGACGTTGTCCTTGGAGGGGGAGGCGTTGGGGGAGGAATTGGGAAGAAAGAACACGCAAGTTTAGGTTAGTACATGTTCATGTTCTTCTGGTTTTTTAACTTCATTTGTTTCCCTGGCAGATGTCCCATGGCTTTGAGGCCTTTGTCTGTGTGAGAGAGAACATGAAGGAGGGCTTGGCAGGACGCTCGGGGTTGTGTGGAATAGCTGGTAGTCGTATTTATAGTTGGTGTTGTCTCTTGGCTTGTGCAGCTTCGATAACCAGCAATGGTTCTGTAAAGTTACGTGTTGTGTTGGCAAGTCGGCCCTCCCTGAGTTCCTGCACTGATGCTGTGCTGGAGACACAGTTCCTGTACAAGCTTCTGCAAGGGCTCCATAGGGTTTGTCACATCCACAGCACTTCACTGTCACAGAATACTTCAGTTTTTGTAGACACCCCCGTATTAGACACTCTCTTTTAAAACATCTTCATGCAATATATTACCTGCAACTTTGCTTAATTGAGTTGAAAACCAGCTTTTTTAGAAGAGATCTAGCAGTCCTTAAGTGATAAGATTTTTCTTTGCCTTGTAGCACACACACACGTCCTGCATCTTCTTTGAAGGCACTTAATTAATTTTTAATAATTGTTGAACCTCAGTGTTTAATATTGTATTCTTTTGACTTGCTGAAGTTCACAGTGGAGTTGGTCGTGTTGCCTCTGTGGTCTGCAAGGGAAGAGGAACAGTATTTGGCTGCTCTGAGGGTTTGAACCTTCCAGTTACCCTTTACTTTCTCCATGTCTGTGACTCTAAATAGATTTATAACTCTGTAGCTTTATGTCTTTAAAATACCTGCTGTAATTGCTTAGAAATATCCTCCATGTCTGCCCTTATTGCTTACTGTGATTACACTTCTGGTAACCAGCATTTTCCTCAGGCTCATAAAATCAGTTTCTCATGACAGGATTGTGAAGGGAGTCAAACAATATGCATAGTTCAAAGTGCAAATGTGTTTTATTGGGGAAAGGAGGTTATTCTGCTGTTCTTCCATACCTTTGAGACTTCAGAAGGTCCTCTGCATTGACTACAGGCATAAGTTTAAAAAAGTCGTGTTCTACCCATTTCATTGATGTGAGGTGTGTGGGGTCTTTTTATGGCAGGTCTAGGGGTAAGGAGAACATGCAGGCAAGTTCTTGAACTTCTTTCTATACATTGTTTTTTATCTGTTGGCAGAGTTTGCACATAAACTGTACAAAAGGTTGAAAAAACGCTGCCTAATGTTGCTGGTTTAGCTCCTAATGTGAATGCTGAAAAAAGGTGTCATCAGAGGTTTGTACCTGCAGCTTGGGGCTGGCCTTGTGCTTCCCAGGGTCCTGTGAGGCTGGAGGGGTGAGGGACGAGCTGTCAGTGTCTTTGGATGTGGCAATATGTTATATTTGATCATTCTGCATGCAGGAACATATCACTGGTTACATATTCTCACGACAGTGAAGGCAGAGAGGGTACAAGATCCTCAGACAGTTGAACTTTGTGTTCTACTCCCTTGATCTTGATGTCTCCCCCGGCATCCTCCAGGTGGACATCAGAGGGTTGGGAAATTCTGGTTTAACATTGCAAATCAACTCAGTATATTAGTTCTTGTAAACTGTTTCTGGAGATGGCAGGATTGAGGAGGTGTTATTTATCATCACTTTTAGCTAAAGAGTTCCACCCATGCAAAATTCTCAGTGCTGTGAGAATTACACTTTTTGGTAGGCGGGTTGTTCTCAAAATCTCGAGCAGAGGAAAAGGTGGTGAATAGTTATTTTTGGGCCCTTTTAAAATATGAAAATAAAATTATTGGGGTTAGTTGGTATTTTTGCTTTTGAAAGAAATTTAGGCTAGGCTTTGAAGGAGAGATGGAATTTCCTGGGAGCAGGGGGTGCTGTAGGTTGGTGAAGTTGGAGAAGACAAAGTAAATGAGTGCAGGTCGCAGAGAACCTCTGGCGTGCCTCAAACAAAGGAAACCGAGCCTTGTCGTGCTCTGAAGCTGGAGAAGGATGTGTTTGTGCCTCAGAAAACACTCTGAGGGCTCAGTTGCCTCTGCCCTGCCTGCTGGGGGTTTTGATGTGCTGGAGCAGGGCTGTGAACTCGTGTGGGCACAGAGCTGGTGCCTCCTGCTGCAGGAGCCTCGTGCTGTGGGGCAGAACCCGCTCCAGTTGTTCAGGCCATTTCCCTGTGAGGCAACGAGAAGCTGAGTTTCTTTTTTAGGCATAGACTGTATCATACAGCATAAAACTCAAATACTGTGGGATGGCAAATAGTGTTTTAGTGTTTTTTAAACTAGTTGGCTTGTTGTATCTGTGATAATCTGTGTTGATCAACCCTTTTGGTGTTTGCTACGAAATGTATTCTAAAAGGC
This sequence comes from Campylorhamphus procurvoides, assembly GCA_013396655.1. Lineage (NCBI taxonomy): Eukaryota > Metazoa > Chordata > Aves > Passeriformes > Dendrocolaptidae > Campylorhamphus > Campylorhamphus procurvoides. Next base: position 749,432 of record WBMV01006916.1, read on the forward strand.
ATGGTAGCTCCTTCTCCTTGGTGGCGATCCAAATGGGCTCTGCTGCCAAACTTGGCACTGGTGCCAGTGGTTTGCTTTAGCTGATCTAAGAATATAATACAGATGGTTTGATAGTCAGCACAGATATGTACAGATGGCTCGAAACTTTCAGATTTCTTTATTTCATTCCATTGTTTCTTCTCGGTGTATCAAGTATCTCTGGAGATATATATATAAGTGATATATATATATATGTAAGTGCTATTATTAAGATGATCTGATCTGTATTTGTTTCAGCTTGTGCCTGTTGTTGCTATAAGAATTTGTCAGCAAAGGCTGCTGTTTCGTGCAAGTTCAATGTCCTGCATGTCGGCACAGGCGTGCTTATTTATCAGCACAGGAATACTCCTGTCAGGCTGTGTGACCACCACACCTGTACATATTCTCCAGTTACAGGGGATGGAGAAAGCACATCCCATAGAGTGGCTCTGTAGATCCAAAAATCCAGAGGCTGTGGTCACCAGCACTGGCTTTCCTCGGAGTGTTGCTGCCCCTGGCAGTGACATCTTTGCACTTGAAGCAGTGGAATAGTTCAGGCAGATCAGTGAGCTCTGGCTGAGGGCAGGATGGCTTGTTTTCCTTACTCATTACAGCCTGTTGATCTCTTGCCAGCAGAAATTTCTAGGTTGGGAACTTTTCTGCTGTGTACAGGTGTATGACATCAGTTGCCTGCTGGCAGGACAGGGTGCAAATAGAATCGTGACATCATAACTTCAGTGCTCTCCCTGTTTCTCTGTGCATACAATATATTGACCCTACAGGAGCTGATGTTCACACAGGGCATTACCTGGTCAAAGGGGACAAACAGCCTCTGCTTTAGTTTGTTTCTCATCTGCTCATGTGTGGGACATCCTCGTTGTGCAGGTCAGGGTATTGCCAGCCCTGTCCTGTGCATGCAGCTTGGAGGTGGTTGTATGGACTCACTTTTGAGCAGTGATTTACTTAGCTGCCTTCATAAGGCTGTTAAAGTGCTTAACAATGCAATTAAGGTAATTTAAGGACAGTTAAAAGCACTAGTGGTTCTTTTCAACTTAATTTTAAATGCTGAGACAGATTAAGCAGTTTGAACAATGACACATGATTCTGCTCCATAGCCACTGAGTGTATAAATAAAACATGCCCTAACACTTGGTATTTTGATTCCAAAACTTATGGACCACTGAAGTGAGTTATTGTGGATATATTGCCTTGCTCTGGGAGCATCAGACAGGTTAAGCATGATCAGTACAAGTCAATATTTAAGTGGGAGGCCTGTAATGAATATTTCCCTGAAGTAGGAAGTACTGCTGGTGACTTCAACACATCCTGTGTCTCTTAAGTTCATTTCAGTTCCACTGCAGATACTGGTAGGGTGATAATTCCTGAGATGAGAAATGAAATAGATTTATGCATCTCTGAATACATCCTATTCCATGTGCATGCAGGCACTTTATTCAAATAGTTGCAAGGTTTTTCATATATGTAATAGTTTGTATGTGTATATAGTTTATGTGTAAATACACCATATTATGCAATAATTGTGTATGTGTAAATAGTTTGTTTTGCAGGCTGCTTTCCCCTTGAGTTTCATTAGTGCCTCAGCTGATACTCTTACTACAATTCCTATGTTAGCAAACAGGAAGGGAAGTTTTGTAAGGGGATCCTTAGGATGAAGCTGCCAGCCAGGCCCATCACCCCAGCTCTGGGATGAGGCCCTGGAACTGCTCCCTTGGGCCTATCCTGGTCCGTGGCTCTGGGGGGCAGGACAATTCCACCTTTTCAATGGGAAGAGAGATGCTGGCTATTCATGTTTGCACTCATACCCACAGTAAAGTGGCCCGTAACTGTTCTTTGATCAGATAAAGGCATTAAGGACAGGTGGGGTGTTATGGAGAGCAGCGTTTTACAAGGAATGCAGTGGGACACTCGTGCCTTGAGCACTGAGCTCACTGGAGGTACGTGTGGATTGAAGGGAAACAGGAGTCTAAAATGGAGTGTGACTGTGTAAGAGCTTTGCTCAAATGATACTTCGCACTGTGGAAACAGAGACACCCCAGTTGTACGTGGATGATGCAGGGCCATTAGCTGACTTCAGGCTGCAGTCCCTGAAATTAATGGTGCTGGTGCAGTCAGCTGAGGTGATTTGATGCAGAAATCAGACCAGTTGAGAGCAATGTGTTTGGTAAAACTAGTCCTAGCTTATGGGCTTTTAAAATGTTTGTTAGTTTTGAAAAGGTAGTTTGTCTTTGAAAAACCAGGTGCTCATGTGAAAGTTTCTTGAAACAGTCCTTTCCTACCAAGAACTTCAGTTCTGCTTCAGCCTTCGAAGACAAAATAGTTCTTAAACTTTACCTTCATCCTTGCTCGGTAAGGATAGAGCCTAACTGGGGTGTTTCCCAGAGAGCTGGTTTTGGAGTGGCTGATGGGTGATGATGAGTGACAGAATTAGCATAAATTCAGAGATATGGCTGGCTGGTGCCAACTGGCTGTGTGGGTATCAGAGCTGCTCTTGGGAGCGATGACAGAGCCTGATTTTCATCCCTCCCTGCCACCCCCCATCTCCCCACCCTGCGTGCTGGATGTTAAATACTTGAAAATCAACCTGCTTTGCCGCCTGCATCAGGCTCTGGGGAGGAAAAGGGAGGGCTTGTTTGGGCTGGGTTTGTGCATGGGGGGCTCACTGGGGACTGCCACCAAGCTGGGATGTGCAGCCCAGGGGTCACTGGTGGTGGCTCTGGAGGTGTCTGGGATGTCCCTCCCTGCATCGGCAGCTCTCGGCGTTACACAATTCCCCAGCGAGCGCTGCTGGTGGTGGCACCGGGCCAGCTTGTCATGTCAGTGTTGAAAACTCTGCTGCTCTTCTCCAAAGGCTTGGGACCTGTCTCGATCTGCCCGCTAACCTCGGTGTCTTGGTGAGCTCTGCATGCAGGGCAGGGCTGCCCAGCCGCCCGACCCACTCCTGTGGCCTGGCAGCACCTGCAGGATGGGATCATCCACCTGCAGCCCCTGCAGAGCCCCGGCGGTGGTGGAGGAGAGGGCTGTGCCTGTGGCCGCCCTGGCTGCGTCTTTTAGAACATCTCTGAGGGTTATTTGGAAAGCTTTCTCTTTAGGTGTGGAAGAATTACCTCCTTTAAAGCATCTCGTCGTGGGCCAGCCCAGGGGTAGAAGTTCTCTCTTACCTCTGCAAAGCTGGATAACTCAAGACCCTCAAGAAAGAGGTGTTTAAGTAGTCTTGAAGTCGTCTTAAAATTTGCCTCACCATAAGTCAGACAAATTTTAAGGTGACAAGGAGCTGGTGTGGTGGTGGCACCAGCTGCCAGGAAGGGGCTTCCCTGGAGCTGTGGTTGTTTCTTGGCCCTGGGGTTGCTGCAGAGCAAGAGGAGACCTGCCACTTGGCTTGGAGGTGAGGGATCACAGACACCTTCCTCCTTCTTTCTGTCCCCTTCAGGATGCCATCCATCACATCATCTTTGACACCCATGTTTTTAAAAATAAAATAAAATAGAGATCAGATGCACTGCTTCGTGGGGTGAGAGGTCACCAGCAGAGCAGAGGCTTGGCTTTTTAGGAAGTACCATTCCCTGGTTTTCTGTCTGATTACCTTCCGTATCCACCACATTGGAACCCTCCCTGAGGATCCCTGTGTAGTGCAGTGGGGTGGGAGATGGTCAGTTGTGACTCCTGGATCTGGGCAGCTTTGGGAAGTGTCTCCCAAGTGCACACACCCCCTGAGAGCAGCACTGCCTTGTTCCCCACATGGGCTTCATCAAGTGCATAAACAGAGGAGCTGTTCATATGGGGCCATGAAAAGCACCTGCAGAATCTGTAGTCATGCTGAAACCCAGGCCCCGTATACTGATTGGGCTCTTGTTTTTAAAAAACGTGTCGTGAATATGCTGAAATTCTGCAAGGAAGATATTTTGCCTAATGATTTTCTTTTAGAACACTTTTAAGAGTGGCTGCTCTGATGCTGAAGAATAGTTAATGCTTCTTCCCTCTTACTGGTGTATAAATGCAATCCTGAAACATTGGCAGTTTTCCTGGTATTATTTGTAATGGATGTATTTCTTTACCAATGGATTATGTGATTACTTGTGAGAATAAAAGACTTGGTAGTACTTCCATTAAAATATTTTTCCTAATTGTTTAGAATTAATATCCTGCTTGTTTAGCATAACTTTCTTGGGCTTTGAAGGTAGATTTATCATGGAATTTCACAGGTATTGTGTTGTTTGAGTTGTCTGCTGCTCCCCACCACCACACACACAGAGTACAGGTCGGTTCATGCAGGTTTGTGCTCTGTGTTACTGCTTTGGTTGTTCGGGTGAGATAAAAACTTGTTGAACTACTAAAGTGGACAGAGTTTAAAATTACAGACACATTACTTTCCTTTACAGCCATAATATATTTGTTTTGGCAGGCTGTCTCTTCTCTGTAACGTGGAACAGTTCCTTTTTTTGCAGTTATTCACTGTTTTCAGTCATACAGCACCAAGTATTATTCATGGCCCTGGAAAAAGTTACTCCTTCACAAAACAAAAGCATAGGAAGTGCTCTGAGCTACCTCATTTTCATAATTGACAGGTATTAATGATGTGTGGGTACCCAGGCTAGGAACAATGTGGTTTAAATTAATAAATGGCACAGGGTGTTTATGGTGTGGGAGCCACAGGAGCCTTCCCTGGGTCTCCAGGGATGTCTCAGTATGTGGTACCTGCCCTGTGGATCCCCCCCAGAAAACACTGTTCACCTGGGCTAGTGCTGAGCTTCTCCCACATGGTGGAGCTTTTACCCTCGGCTTGACCACAAAAAGGCATTTATAAAGAGCAGAGAGGCAGCCCAGGGAAGGAGGGCTCTGCTCACCTTTCCTTGATCCATAAACTCTTGGTATCTTGGCTAATGATGTGTGTGACCTGCGCAGACATGGACACCGTGGCTGTGCTAATGCTGCAAATCGATTGGCATTAAGTAGGAGTGAGGATTCCTGGATGCTCCAGGGCCATGTGGCAGTTCCTGATGGCATGGAGCTGCAATGCCATCAAATGTACAGCTGCTGAAAATTCAGCTAAAAACAGCTCATCAGGTTTGCATCACATCCAACAGATATCTGCCCCCTTCTCCCAGCCTGGGTTTCCATTTCCAGCGGCCTTCTTTTGAAGCATCTTGCTGTTTGTCTCATCGTGCAGGAACAGTGTTAATAATTAGGATTAATGATTCTTGCAGCAGACCACATTTGAAAGGAGCATTAAATAATCTGGGAGTTTGTGTGATTAGAACCATGCTTGGGAACTGAAGTAAAAAGTCTGCTGGTGAGAACAACTGCATGTTTTACAGGAATGAACTATTTCTTTCTCATTACTTCTTTATAGTATTCTGATGCTGTACAGCCTTTTGAAGGTGTTCCCTGCTTTTTCAGTAACTCATTTTAAGGCTTATCTATTTTCTAATAATACTTAGTAAAAGAACTGCCTGCCCTTTTTTTCTCAGGGAAAAAGGTGCAGTGTCTTTTCCCCCTCTAAGTAAGAAAAGCCCATTACCTCCCATGCAAATGAGTAATGGTGATGCAGGTCAATTCACACTTTTATAAGGCCACTTGTTTACATAAAAGGGATCTGTTCTGAAAATCTGTAGTTTTCATGGGAACTCTGCGTTCATTTTAAGCTAACCCTGTTCAGAGCACAGGGACATATTTTCTTCCTGTTTTTCTTATGGCTGGAAATCACAATTGTTTTTTCTGCTGTCCCTCTCTCTGCTAAGAAATTGGTTTTGCTGCTGGGGTCCTTTAATGCCCATGTGGCTGCTGCACTGCATGTTCTGCCACCTGGCCCCTTCTCCCTGCCAAACTTTGGTCTTGCTCTTTGCTATTTCTGAAGAAAATCCCTGAAACATTTTTTTTTCCCAGTCTTCCTCTGCTTTGCTATTTTTTTTCCTCATAAAAATAAATTGTAGAGCTGCTCAGGCTGTTGCATATCTGCCCAACTGCTCATATTCTCCCATACCAGGGAAGAAGATTTCTAACCCTTCGTGCCTGTTCTTACAGCTCAGCCGGCTGTGTGCTTGGATTTTTCATTATAGAGCCCTTTTGTAACAGATTTAGGTGGTTTTCTGAAATGATGAGTGAGTAAAGATCTGTGTTTTGCAGAGCAGGAATGGATGTTTTCAAATGGTGACGTGTTGTAGTGAATAAAATGATGCTGCTGATCATTGGGTGGTTCTTTTTCGACAGCAGGCGCCTGGGATTTGTTGGTCGATATTTTCTAGGTAAGAGTAAGTAATGGCTTCTTGCCATAAAGTCAGTAATATTTTAATTTTGATGATTCAGTCTTTAATATAAATACAGTGAAGTGACAGGCTTCTTGCTCTTAATATTTAGGGCTTTTAGTCATCATTAGAATTAATTCGGGTTTCGGCTGAGGCATTTATTATTAAAGAAAACACAGACTCAGATTCTTAATTACTTGGTTTTCTTTTTCTAACAGATTTTAGGAACATCTGTGGATCCTACTAAAGTCAGTGAGACTCCCAGGCTCGAAAAACTGTCTCAATTTTTACAGTACCATGGGAGGAGGGGAAGGATTAGTGTGGAGGGCAGGGTGCTGTGAAGATGCCTGGCGTGTATTTTCAGACAACTTACTGTATTTTTAGCTAGTGGGTATGTTTGGTGTCACTCATTTTAGGGAGTCAGGCCATCCATTTGTTCTAGCCCGCTCCAATTTCTGGGTTTTCTGTAAAATACAGTCAAGTTTTCTTCTGGGGATGGTTCAGAGTTGGCTAATTCTCAACTGGGAAAGAAATACTTATGTTGATTATCTTTGCTTCACTGTTTTCTTTAGATTTCAAGAGGTTGTGCTTAACATTTCAAAATTAGTTAGAGGCTCCTTTCAGCCTGCTAAATTATCCCTTCCAGAGGGCTGCAAAGCGAGCTCTGCGTGCCTGCCTCGACTTAGCTGCTCTTGATGGCACTGCAAATAAATTATATATGTAAGCAAATTATTTTGAAAGCAGTAGTTCTTAAATTGGGGCAGGGCTCCTCTGTGTGCTCATCCAGCTCGTGCCTAGCTGGTTCACAGATGGATTTGGGCAGGAATACCTCGTGGAGATTTGGTGTCAAATACATGCACAAAGCACAAATTCTCCTTTCTGCCCTCTGCAAAGAGGAAGGAAGGAAAAAACCCTGAATCTATTTCAGTACTTTCTCAGAAGTTTGCTTGTGTAAATTTCTCTTTTTCTATGAAACTGTAGTTTAAGATTCTTGAGGACTGCTAGAGTAATTCTGCTTTTTAATGAAACGTAATGCCTAATGAGAAGAATCCGTGCCAGACTTAGCAAACACTTTTAAAATAAAATATGTAACAAATAGCAGCTCGAAATGTTGAGTAATTTTGATATATTTTTTTAATCAACATAGAATTATCAGCTGCTTTTGCATGTTTATGCTGATGGCATTTATGGCAACATCAGTGAAGCTTTTAGTTCACACTCCTCTCTCTGTCCTGACCTGAGAGCCCGACACGATGAACAGACACCCCCAGGTCGAAGAGTTTTGCCTCCCAGTCAGTTCTTTTGTTCTTTGTGGTCTCGTAATTACTTTTCCCTCGCTGCAGTTCTCCCCAGTGTTGTGGTGCAGGGGAGTTTCAGGGCAGGGAGCTGTGTGTGCAGGAGCTCCTGTAAGAGCAGAAGAATGGCTCTTATCTTTTTCCGTTATCTGCCCTTACCTCACTTTTTTGGGGGTTGGTTTCCACCTAAAGAGCGGAGCTGCTGCCAAGTGAATGTAATGAAAATCTCACAACTGGTGCTTGAGGCTTCAGGGGGGCTGTTTCACTTGGGAGAGAACACAGGAAGATTTTCAAAGGTCCTGTTGTGTCCCAGATAGGTCAGCACGTGGGATCAAATCAGCTTCATTGTTCTTAGAGTGCACTTTCTTCCAGGTATTCTGCCCTGGGTGTGCTTTTACAGGTTTTGCAGCGTTTTGTTCAAACTTGGGATATTCTTGTGTGTATTTCAAATAATCCCAGCTGAGTGTTCGCCTCTGTTGGTGCTGTGGGAGTGGTTTAACTGTGAGTTCTGGTGTGTTCTGATCCCCTGAGAGCAAGTCTAATAAACTGGGAAGAAACCTGCTAATGGGGCTGGTGTTTTACCCCCTTAAATGAGCAGCAAAGTGGCTGCCCTTGAGTCACAGCCTGAACTGGTGGGCTAATCTAAGTGGCAATCGGGAGAGTTTCACTGGAGCACTCAAAGGCAGCAGCACAAACTGATGTGACTGATGGTGTTTGTGGATTATATCAACATCAGTGGATTATCTGCAGCAGGAGGAGGAGGGGGACTGCAAACAAGAATGAATAATAAACTAAACAACTAAGCAAAAGTGATGAACAGGAAAGTGTGAGAGTTAGAGATTGTAGGAGTTAGTTGTTGTGGACTTGACATCTTTTTGGTATTTTTCGTAAGATTGGAAAAATAACGGAGGGGTGGCAGCCAATTTGGGTAATTTTCTGAAGAACAGGAGTTGTCCTGAGCAGGGAGTTGAAGTATTTGCTGTGTCTGTTTGAAGTTACCAGAAGGTGAGTTGTGTTTGCCATCGAGGGGGAGCATAAAGCACAGCTGTCCATACCTTGCCGAGGGAGAATTTCTGAGCAATGTAATTTGTTTCAGCAAGAACTGGTTTGCTCAAAGGTTTTCCTGGTGGCCAAAGGGAGTGAATATTTACAGGAGAGAGAGGGGGAGAGGAATTTTATTCCTATGTCAACCCCCCCCACTGTATTAAAACCTGGTGTGCTTAAGGGGGTGGCATTACTGGACAGCATTGCAGCAAGCTTGAGGTTTTGACTCAAAATAGGTTTGGCAGCACTGAGTAAGAGCCTCATGTGTGTGTTTGTCTGCCAAACACGGTATTTAATCCATGGTAGGGTGTTTCTTTGTCATTTAACCCTCTTGGGAGAAGCATCAACCAAAAATTCCAAGTCATTCCGATGCAGAGACTCCCAACAGCAGCTGAATTGTTGTCTTGCTGTTCGTATCTAATGATCCCCTCGGTGTGTAGGAATAGGAGTCTAAATGACTTGAGTATCCTGAATACATGGTTTTGATGGCTTTGGTAGAAGGTGTCATTGCAAGAGGAGTTTCTTTCTAAATACAAAAAATAATTCTTTAACTTTCATGTGTGCACCCTTTCTAGCTTTATTTATCATAGGCCTAAATTATTTAAACCATAAAGCAGCATCTTGCAAGAGATCCCTATTCCTATGGGGTTTTTTTTAAACATATAAATATTTCAAGTCTATGCAAAAGACAAACCTTGTATAAAAATACTATATCACCCATGAGTAAGAGAAGTTATTAAAGGTAGGCACAGGCTGAGTAATGAAATGGGGACATCAGGTTCCTCAGAATAGCCTGTTACTAAGGGATGCTGAATCCAAGGTAAAAGAGCTCCTGTTTCTTCTCTTTTCTAGATTTTTCAGGCCTCTTTAATTATGCCTTGAATATACCCAATCTGATGTTGATGATGGTAGTTGCTTTGGATAATGATCAGCTTTTGCAGCAAAAAGATTCAATCAGATTTTTAATCTAGGAAGCAGAATGCTGATTTTTTTATGAACTTGGCCAGCAAACAGCAAAGGGAGATGATGGTAGCCTTGGATGTTGTCTCAGTCTTCTCCTTTCTCAGGAATCAGCAATAGTACCTGGACATTTAACTGGTTTTTTCAGCATTACCTTTTGCAGCCTTAATATTTCCATAATAGTTCATAAACCTGCAAATAATGTTCTGCTCTGAGCACAGCCAAAAATGAGTAATTTCCTTTTTATTTCACAGTTCTTCAGAACTAGTCCATAAGATTCTCCCCAGTGAAAGAATGAGACACGTAATATACTGGAACCAGGGCCCATAAGGGAACCAAATTTAAATTAAAGTAGTCCTAGGAATTCTGGTTTTGCTTTGCATGTGCAAAGTTGTCCCTTCCTCCTTCATTTTAATAAGCTTTTAGGTGTTTATTAGAAAGTGTGCCATTACCTTGCATCTGCTTCACTCCAGGAAATTGGCTGTTATCATCTGTTTTCTTCCCAAAATATTGGCTATTCCCTGTATGAGACTTTACCCCCTTAAATATGATACTAAATGTGGTGTTGATGGTAGGCAGAGTCATCTTATGCCTGCTCTGTTTTCCTGCTGTTGCTGCAAACAAATGTGAAGAATCTTTCCAAAAAGAAAAATCCTCAAGGATCCTTCATTAGATGCACTCCTGGGAATTGGTAATAGATACTTGAATATAATTCATTTTAGGAGCAGGATTTTGAAGCCTATTAAAATCAAGGTGCACGCTAAATATTTACTGTGTTTGTTTGGAAATGTGTGTTCCTTTTGAAGCAGCTTCTCTTGCATCTGCAGAGTAAATGCACAACTCCCTGGAATATCAGGGTTTCCACTGAACAGGATCTGAATTTCCCAATTCCCAAATGAGGCCGGGCTGGCCTTGAGCAGGAGCAGATGGTACAGCAAGAAGAGCTCACAAGTTCTGTGGGCCAAGGTTTGCAACAAGCAGAAAAAAAAAGAAAAAAAAAGGAAATGTTAATATAGAAACTTGAAAAATCCCCTGATAAAGAGAAGGGAGAAATGCCAAAGGGAAGGAACGAGAGCGTTGCCCTAAAAGTGGTGGCGTGAGCTCCACCATAATACTGGAGCTGTCCTGATCTCATCCATGCAGGGCCTATAAAACCCAATTACTCTGATAGCTGGAATTTAAATAGCTAGAAACTTGAGGTCTAGTCTTGGCTTGCTTTTACCTTCCTTTACAGTGGGAAAAAACTGTCCAAGTCAGTGATAAGGAACCATTTTCTTTGGGGAGGAGTTTTAAACACCACCCAAGGATGATGTCATTCCTGACACTGCTCATACCCTGGTTGGAAATCTGCGATGGTGAAAGAAAGAAGTATTAGGAGTGCTGGATCATTAGGAACCTCTTAGACATTGTTTGAGATGTTTTAAAACAAGTCTTGGCATATAGAGCAGCTTACTGGATTTAGAGAAGACTGATCTAGTTTCTAACAGCAAAAGAAATCATTACTCAGAGCATCTGATCAAGTGATAGTGTACAGATTGGAGGCTGCAGTGGGGGGGGTTAATGTGTTTAAAGTGGAACTGAGGTTTTTGCAGGTAAAATACTACCTTGTGCTTTAAAACATTAAAGCAGAAAATACTTGGAAGCATCTGCAAAGGAAGTGGATTGTTAGAGTTGCTTGAGAATTTCTTTTGCTGTCTGTTTAGGTAATCATAATTAAAAAATGCCTGAATGATCTTAATAACACATGATTCAACTGACAAGCACTAATTGCTCTCTATCAGGCCAAGAGAAGATGAATGTTGTCAAGAAAACCACAAGTCAGACAAGCTGATTCTCTTCTAGTCTGACACCATGTTCCCATGTACAAACCAGTTTTTACTGGAGCCTTTCCAACATCAAAAGAAAATCCTTGCCTTCCCATTAATTCTCGTTGCTGGCAGGCTGGAGCTGTTTGTGACGAGGTACTTTCGTTCCTATGGCTGGGCTGCTCCTGCTCAGGGTTGTGCAAAGGCAAAAATGTAAACAGGTTTCTCAACTTCTCCTTATCTTTGGACTGAAACGGAGCACATTCTTACACTGAAATGCAAAGCGTTAGGTATAAAAACCTCCCTTTTTTAAATTGTCACAGCAATCAGGTTTTTTTGCTTCCTTTGCCCTGCCATGTGCAGTGCACTGGGCCAGGGAGGATGGCATTTCTTTTTCTTCAAAGATTGTCTTTTTTTAAGACAACCTATGCAAATGATGTTGTTGCAGTGAAAAATCCCAGTTTTATGCAGCAGATGCTATCTGGCAGGATTTCCTGCAAGGTGATGTGTATCTAGTGCCAGTTTTGTTTCTCTTTCTTTTGTTTTAAGGATGCCTTTTTTGTCTGTGCTCTAGTCAAATTAAAAACTTGCCCTCATTTGCTTGACTTCACTGTATTCCTCGCATCAGATACAAGCAGTAGGAGATATTCCACATTCCTTCACACTTTATATTTGGACAGTAGGTGTTGGAAGGGCATGGGAAGGCTTTGAGCCACCTGGGCAACCATCTACAGATAAATCTGAGGACCTTTCTTGTAAACCAGGTTTAAAAAATAAATGCTCCTTCTTTGAACAAAGTAAATTCCAACTTAGTCACTCCAGTGTTAATTATGGAGGGACATCATCTTATGTTTTAATGTAGGTTTGAGACTCTCAATTTAAAACCAAACCCAAACCAAACCAACAAAGCCCAGGAAAGCCATGGTTCTTTCTGTAAATGAAAGATCCCCTTTAAGCAGATATTTTAAGGTGGATCATTAAACCTCTCCCCAGAGCTCAGTAGTGCCAATTCATGTTTTAATTAGTTTTTCTGAGGAAGAGGGATATTGACTTGGTTGTGAATGCACTCTGCACTCTGGAAGGCCTTTAACTCAAGCCACTTCATGGTTTTATGGAGAAGACTGAAATCAGCTCCTTAAAACCTCACCAGAACTCGCAAACTTCAGGTCTCAAATGGCATGTGAGTTACCAATCTCCAGAATATTTGCCTGCCAAATTTAATTCCTGTATTTATGCCCACCTTTAGCATGTCTGGAGACAGAGTATCTTTAAAAGGACTGGTTGCTTTGTGTGAATGGAAACTTTGAATTCTCTCTCAAATTTGGCATCTAAAACAGAGACCCCTGTCAGCACCTTGTGCTAAACCTGCTTTTGAAGGAATAGTAATAAACTCATTTTACTTACCCATTTTCTTTGCTAGTAACAAAATACTCCCTTGCTAAAGGGTAATGTGGAGGTGCAAGGGAAGGAAAACATGGTGAGAGAGCACTGAGCTTTCCATGCCAGTCCCAGAACCTCCATTTACAGATCCCCCTTCCAGATGTTGCTCCCCAGTTCTTGGCTCCCTGGAATAAGCAAATAAATCAGAGCAGAATGGTGAGACCCTGAACTGACAGTGGGTTGATTTGTCATTTCAAATCTCCCGAAAACAAAAAAAGTACCTGTGTTTCTATGTCAAAACTATTATCAAATCTCTCTGAAATTATAATAATCTGTGACAGTTTAACAACATCACAGGTTATAAAAAGCACCGTGCTAAGTTCCTTTTCTCAATTTTTGCATGTGATGGCGGAACAACAAATTCCCTCCCTCCTCAGATGGAGCTGCTGCTGCTCCCCCCCAGGGATGGGGGATTTGCTGCAGTGGGAGGGCAGAGCTGTCAGCTGGAGCTGAGAGCCTTTTGGGGCAGCAACAGGAGAGGATTTGGTTGTTCCTACTTCAGAGTTTTCTGTAGAAAATAATGAGAACCCTAGAGTCTGTCCTGAAATCACAAAATCCTTTGCTTCTGTAGAAAAGTGAGCAACTGTTTAAAAAAAAAAAGAAAAGAGGAGTGGAGGAGGGATTAGAGTGGAGACTGTGACTGTGTTACCTGAAAGGCACCAGCCAGGCGTGGGGTGTTCTGAGAACAGCCCTGATCAGTTCTGGTTTCACTCTTTGACAGTGATTTGGATGTAATTCTGGCATCTGTTTGAGTAAAAATATTTTTTAAATGAATTGATCTGACACCTCCTGCTGAACAGAACAGAGCAGTGTTGGGGCACCTCTAATATCAGAGATTTCTGGTGGTTGTATTTTTTTTTTTAGTGAATAATTTAAAAAGACACTTTGGGAGTTTATTGATTGACTCGCTAGAGCAAGGCATTCCCTTTGCTTTTTGTGTCTAACTGCAGTTATCAACCCTCTCCTCAGGAGCAGCTCTCTCCACTTGGCCCTGGTGGCTGAGCCGTGGTTGTCCCCAGTGTGGAAGGTGGTGGCAGCTCTGGGATGTGTCAGTGGGGTGTCTGATGTCCCCCTTCCCAGCAGGAAAGGGCCTGCTGGCCCTGTCTGGAAAGGAGGGCTGAGGTGTCAGTGTCTACCTGTGCTGGATAATCTGAGATGTGATGAGCATGTTCTCTGGCACAGCTCGTGCAGCTGAGCAGGGAACATGCCAAGCAGTGATAAGCAGTGCCATCTAGGGTTGAGCCTGGCCCAGGATTGCATCCTGAGAGCCCTGGGGAGCAGTGAGCCTCAGCCCAGCAGTGTGAGGCTTCCAGGGGCACAGCGTGTCATCACTCACAGGGAAATAGGGGGTTCTTTAGATGATCAGAGGTATTTTAAAAGCCCTGAATCTCAGCAAGAACTTCTAAGCCTCGTGTTCTATCAAAACCACATCCCTGTGCCAGGGAGGCCGCAGGGGGTTGTTTCTGGGTCTGTGATGTGACATGAAGTGTGGGATGGTGTGGAGGGGATGAAGCGTTTGGGTTGTTCTTTAGAACCAGAGGCTGCTGCTTGTGGGAGAACTTCTGCTGGAGGAAAAGTTACTGCCTGTGTTTGAAGGGGAATAATGTGGTTTGATCATATGGTTGAGCAAACCTACCCAAGCCAGATGAGTTGCCCAGAAGTAACCAGGATTCCTGGCTGGATCTTGATGTCGCTGCAAACCTTATTTTTTTCAGAGGTGGGAGTCGAATTAAAAGAATTCATCCTTTCTTTCCATGGGGCAACACGTTTGAAGTTCTGAGCAGCAGAGTCCTCTGACAGTCATGTTTATGCCATATATTCCTTCTGCATCCCTGAGGGGCAGAGTCTGGAAAAGGCTCAACTCTAGAACTGACCCAGAAGGAGAAAAAATTTGTTTTACAGATTTATCTGAGGTTTGTGTGTAGCTTTGGGGGAGCTCATGAAACTTGCCAGCAGATGCTCTGGTCTTGTCAGCACCATCCAGAGAGGCCTTGTGGTTTAGGCTTTGGATTACAGTTTTCCACAAACACCCACATTATTTTAGGGTAAGTAATTGAAGAAGGTGCCAAGGCTGAAGTTCTGTCATATCTTTCTGCACCCGAATTGCCCAGTCTGGGGCCCACACTCCACTTATGGGACTTGCTGGGGACACTTAAACACAGCCTTTGCACAAAGCTTGCATTAATTTTCACTAATATGTAAATTCCAATGGCTATAACTTATGATAGCAAACTCATACTGTAGTGAGCAGAAACAATTTATTGCCCAAAGTGCCGAGCAGTCTGTGCCGCCTTCTGGTGCCAAATTACAGCAGGATGTACAACGGTCTGTGGATTTTAATTTCTTTTTTTTCTTCTGAAATGAGGTGGTTTTCCTGGGTGGGAAAGCTTCACTGTGTAGGAGGAATGCAGTGTGGGTTTCTGTGAGGAGAGGGGCAGGGAGAGATGGAGGCACCTCTTGGCAAGGGCAGTTTCCTCAGCGATTCTTCTGAATTTGTGGGCTCGAAGGGCCCCTTCTGACCCACGTACCAAACCTTTGGTCAGCTCTCAGTTCAGCTCCAAAATTATTCATTTTCCAAGGAGTTTACTTACCTTTTGGTTGTGTGCTTTAGCCAGGGGGGTTGACTTTAAGCTCAAGTTACTTTAAAGGTAGTTATTTTGAAGATGCCCTCCACCCCACCCCAGAGCAGCAAGGGTGGTTTGCCTTGGCATTCCAGGTCTCTGCTTCTTCCCCTTGGAACTTCTCTCTTTGCTACCTTCAGGCTTGCTGTTTGCCTAATTTTAGTGAATTTTAACCCTTCCCTTTTTTTTTCTGGAAAGAACTGGTGAACTTCTTCAGCATGTTCTTTCTTGGCGCTCCTGATCGAATGACTAAAGGCTGGAGTGGGAAGAATGTCTGGCCTTCAAGTCTGTGATCTGCTGATTCATAGATAAATATCCTATAAAATACATAGTTGTGCTGCTCTAAGTTTAGGGCTGAATATTCTTTCATGATCTGTTTGGGAAAGCAGCCACAACTTGACTCAGACTTTCCAGTTCAGTATGTCTTGGTTCCAGTATGATTAAGTTGATCAGCCTGACTTAAAGGGAAGTCCTGGTTCTTGTTCCTGTGTGTTGAACTCACCCATGTGCTCTTACAAACCCTGTGCAGAACCAGGTGAGTTAGTCTGGATACCCCCTTACAAAGGTGCATTTGTGGGCCTCAAACAGAAATATTTGTGATCCTGGAGCATTTGAACCTCATCTTTTGCAGGAGCCCAGATAATTAAAAATAAACCTACATTCAAAGTATTAAAAAGAAAATCCAAGACTGCTCCCATCTACCAAACTGCTTAAGAGTGTGGGCAGAGAAAAGCCCAAAAGCTCTTTTTTCTCCCCCTTTCCTCCCAGCCCCAAAAGGGAAGTTCAGAGAGGAACTGGTCTATTTAAATGTTGAGTTTTCTGTGGCGAGGAAAACAAATGGTTTTGTAAAATTTGCACTTGTGGGGAAAGAGGGAAAAGAGAAGGACGAAGATGAGGGGTAAACACAGTGATATGTAGTCCCCGCTTGGTTTTCTGTGGAAGAAATAAAAAAATCACGTAGCAAAATAAATTATGTACAGTCTGAGAAGCACTTGTTTTCTTTCTTGATCTTGTTAAAGCATTTCTTAACACAATGGCTTTTTTTCTCAAGAATTAGCATTAATTACTGAAAATGTTAATAGGTTTTGTGGATTGTACAAGTGGGAAGACTAGCAACAACCTGATATTTCAAAAGAAAATAATATTCCATCCTCTAGATTCAAAGATAATTCAGGAAAGTAATAAAAGCTTGTGAAATCCTGTGGAGGAAAGCTTTATGTCACTTCACTCCTTCATCAGATAGAAAGCAAACACCACATTTCATTGGCCAAAACTCTGTGTCTTGGAACTGACCCTGTAATTTTTTCTTTTGCAAGTCCCTGACTTTCATAAATTTGCCTGCTCCCTGCCCTCCCCTCCTGGAGCAGTAATTTTACACCCTCCAAGCTCTCGGGGCGTTCTGGCACTCGAGGGTGCTGCGTGTGCTTCCTGCACTCAGCGTCACTCCAGCCCTCACTCTCTAAATCAAACAGGGCAAGGCTTCATTAAAAATTTGGAGAACCATCCCATGACTGGGCTGATGATCTCATTTTATCCATACATGGCACTTATTAAATAAATACCTTTGAAGCATAGGAAGCTGTCTGGGAACAGGCTTGTGTTTCTTCCTCTGCTGTGTTATCTTCATTTGACGGGGAGAACAGAAGTCCTGAAAATGTTTTTTGAGGGAAATATACATTGGAAATAAACCACTGCTATTCTTGGATCTCTTTGCAAACTTCCTAGTTTTTTTTTCTTTGGGACTTTGCTGTTCTTCAGGTGCTTTACCTTTGTCTTTACCCTGATTTCCCTCGAGGGGAGGATTCAGGGTAGTAGTGAGCATGTTTCAGACCTGACTCCAAGGCAACAGGAGGTTTTCCAAGAACTAATTCTGGCCGTTTCTATGAGAATCCTTGTCAGCACATTTTTGGCTGTAATGAAGCGGTGAACAAACAGGAGTATTTTTGGTAACAGTGGTACACCACACCTCTGTGGGGCCTGTCCTTCGAGCATGTGTGTGCTCTGCAGGCTCAGGAGTTACACATCTTTGCATGTTTCTGCTTTAGCTATGAGGAAGTGTTTCCACAGACAGGCTGGGACAGAAGCTCTGGGCAGAGATCACCTGCTGCCTCACCGTGAATAATGGCCATCCTCTCACCTTCTGTGGTCATGGACTGTTTAGTTGGAACTCAGAGCCTCGTGGAAACCTGACTGAGGGTGTCATCTCCCTGGATCTGCTCTCCTTTTGGAGGCATCCAAAGGAGAGGTGGTGGCGTTGAGGACACATTGGGTGGCAGGAACCCCCAGCGTGTCTCTAGCCTGATGTCCTGCTTGAAAAGGGACTCTCACCCACACTAGGTCAGCTGTGCTTGGCTTTGTCCTAGCAGAGCGTTGAGATTCCCCACAGGTGGAGATCCCCTCTGTCACAACCTCTCAGTGCTTGTACCACTGTCCCTGCTGAGCATCCCAAAGAATGGCTTTGGCTGTTGCTCCTCAGTTCAGTGTCACTCTTTGCTGCTGCTCACAGCATGGCATGATCCCCTCTGAGTGGTCAGGGCTTGTAGAAGGCTCCTGTGTTAGGAAAGACACAAATGCTTTTGAAAGAAGGTGTAGCTGTTCATCAGCCTTAATTTTTACATATCTGTGCTGTTACCTTTGCAAAGCCAACTTCTGTATTTGGTAGAGGGCAGCAGCCAGAAAACTCCTGCTGAAGAGGAGGAGCAACCCAACCCACCACCCAGCATTTCACCCAGGATTGTATTCTGGACTTTGCAAATTGGATTGAACGTTTTGATTGAAAAGACTGTCAGCACTATGCAAATGAGAGAGAGAAGTGAAAGTGCATCTCATGCAAGTAATTCCTATGTAGATAATTTGCCATAAAAATTTATATTGCAGTCCTTAAAACCTTCAGAGATTTATTCTGTCTAGGGAAAGGTGATTTATATGGTATTAAAACACTTTTTATGTTCCAGTCCTTTAGATTTAATGTTTATTGCCTATAAAAATGAAATCTTCCTGTGGATATTTAAAAGTTTTGGTACTGTGTGAAATATATATTCAGCTTAGAATCTGAAATGCTTTAGAGATGCAGTAAATAAGCGATGGAGTGTTACCTCAGGTTCACCAGCCTTGGCAGTCCAGCCTCACTCCAGGGCTGAATCCATTATGTGGGTACGTTCTGCTTACCTTAGACATATGGCAAAGGAGAACATGTAATGACAAAAGTAATGGGTAATTTTGTCATTCTGTTTTGGCTGGATATTTAGGGCACTCGGTCTGAAGGGTTTTTTCGGGCTGCTGTGTGCAGTCACTATTAAAATGCAGCAGTAGGCTGATTCCTTACCACAAAGGGCAGGATTAAAGCACAGCATTAGGGCACACTGCAGGAGTGTCAGAAGGAGGAAAAGCATTCTGCATCATTGCTCTAAATAGCCTCTCTCTGTGTAAGGAGGGAGCAGGCAGGCACTGCAGGGCCCCTGAGAACATGGCAAGGAGGAGCCTGAGTTTTCCTGCTTAATCAGTGGCATTTTGGCCATCCTTATTCCAGTATGGGCAGACACACAGGAGGAACCTTTCAAAGCGTAATTCCTGACCCTGTGGGACAGGTCCATCTCCCCTTTTATCATAGATAGTTTTCTAGAGTATCATTTTATCTGTGTAGAAATGTACCAGATAGGAGGCATGAGGGGTAGAGCAGCAGATCCAGTGAGGGTTTACACCAAAATAGGAAGGTGTGTGTAGGTGGTTGTTTTGCCTTGTAGCTTCTCTGCTGCGGGTGCCCTGCAGAGCTAACTGAGGTAACATGCTTTGCCTTCTCCCAAACATTTCCCAACGTCTCCTGAGTCCATCCCACAGCAAACCCACACCAGTTAAACCTCAAGTGTGTCCTGCAGAGGAAAGGTTGGCATGTCCTGTGGGGCTTTCCCATCCACAGAGCCCCACTGGTCGCTGCACACGGAGCACAAAGATGGAAAATCGATTTATAGTCATGGAACTTGTATAAGCAGGGACGTTGTGGGGAATAGCACTGAGGGCTTACCAGCACTGCTTCATTGGCACTGGGGTATCACAGAGCAGTGAGAAATCCCTTCCCAGTTTAGTCTCTTCTACGAGGGATCTGCCATTCTGGGGGTGCCAGGATGGATTCCCCCAGACAGAGCCCGATGTCCCGTGGTCACAGGCGTTCTCACCATGCTGCAGCTCTGCCTCTCCCTGTGTGGGAAGGGCTGAGGTGCCACGGGGCTGTCGCAATGCCAGGCAGCCAGGGCAGTGGCACCAGTTCAAGAGGAGCACTGGTGAAACTTGCCAGGGCTGTGACTGTGTGTGCCCTGGCACGGGAGAGCCAAGGAAGTGCCGGGGTGGCGTGGCAGGGCTGGGCAGGGCTGTGGTGGGGAGTGTGGCTCTGGATGCTGCATGTTCAGCAGGGGTGGCACGTGGGGTGTTCAGACAGCACAGCCAAGCAGAGACTGGGGCAGGCAAAATGTACCAAGGATAAGGGATAAAACTTGTGTGAAAAAATAAGCAAACAAAACCCCTTCCAGCAAAACCAAACAGACACGTTCCCCCCACTCCATTTTTATTCTGGTCTGCTTTGGAAAGCAGGGTCATATTTGAAATGTCATTTTCCTGAGTGGTGTGAAGGAAGTGTTTATATGGCTGTATAAATATGAAATTAAGTGAAAAACAGTAGCTTTAGCTGATGCTTGTTGGGCTTGGTTCCCTCATTGCCCAGGTTAACATCCCTGACTTGAGCTGCATTTCAGACTTTTCCCCCAATGCTGGTTCTGTGGATCCCAAGAATTTTCTGCCAGGTGTCCTCAGTGATCTTGCTTGGGATGCAGAAATTAAACTCTCATATTTTTTGTAGACTGAAATCTGCAAATCCTTAAGAGATTTTAGGCTCTCTGGGATGCTGCTGTTGAAGCAGATGTCTGCAGATGTCTTTGTATAGAAAAAAATTATTGTTTTATTTAGATTATCCTTTGTACTTATCACCCAGATATGCTGCCAAAACCCGGCTCTGGTGGTCTGATAATTCCATGGGTTTGTGGGGCTTCATGTTTGTCCACTTGTTGCTTCTGCAATGAGCTTAGTGTTACATGAAAGGAGTTTTCTTTTAAATGCATAGATGTTCTTTACAACTCTGTTCTTCTTTGCCTAATCATGGAGGATCTGAACTGAGAAAGAAAGAACATCAGTCTCAAAGTGAAACCTCTGTTGTTTGATATAACGTGTAGAGTGTTTTGTCATCTCAAAAGAGGCTTTTTTGGATGAGACTTTGATACTGTCAGGCCTAGGGCTTTATTGTATTCCATCGGTTTTCCCAACAGAATTGTTTGTTGGCATTTGGGTGAGGGTGTCCAGCCTCCTGGCTGCTTGTGTGACAGCTACAGTTTGGCTTCTCTTCAAGAGTATCTAGAGAAAGGATGGAGACCTGGAGGCAGTGAAGCTGAGAGGGCAGCTCCGAGGTAATCCAGCTGTTTATTGGTGGTGTGTTGGAAAAGCGATGGGGATGGAGAATGGTGACAGCAACTTCAGACAGCTCACTAAAGATCTGCAGTTTGCTGCTTCAGATTCCAAAATTCAGTGCTGGTTTGGGGTCAGAAATGTGATTCTGATTAAATTAATACTACAGATAGGAAGTTATTCATGAGTACTTGGATGGTCCTAGAGTCATAGAATGGTTTGGGTTGGAAGGGACCTTACATATCGTGGTTTCAGCCACAGCAAAAGAGAGGGGAGGCAGTTCCACTGGATCAGAAAGTGGTGTTCTTTATTTCAGTTTTCATACAGGGCAGAGATCTATGTGTGTGTTTATATCTAAGGACTGAAAATCACTGGATGACAGAGTGCCTGGAAAAGATACAAACAACTGATTTCTCGGTAACGAGATCACTTGTGTCCCTGGTACATCATCCATCTCCCCAAATTGCTGGGAAGCCAAAATTACTGTATTGTAGATAACTGTATTTGTAGTTTCTTTCTGTGTGGGGAGGGCATGAAGTAATCTGTTCCATCAGCTTGTAAAACTGAGCTAATTAACAGACAATCAGCACTGATTGAGACAGCTGCATTCTTTACTGCGGGATTGTAAACACGGAGTCTTCACAGAATTGTTTTTACTGCCCTAAAGTGCAAGGAACTGAAATTGTATTTGATAGCCAAAATTAAGGACTTTTAGTGCCAGTGTATCATAGCGAGGTTGACAGTGCCACTGCAGCTAAATCTGGGGTTTCATTTTAGGGCGATTTGTCACAGTGAACAGGCCAGGAATTCTGTAAATCATCACTGAAGAAGTTTTAGTTGTGTGGTTAAAAAAGTGTTTTAGCTGTCCTGTCACCTTAGTTGTGTCCATGAACAAGCAGACATTGTCTGTCTGTGGTTGGTGCTTTCTCCTGATGGGAAATGCCAGATTTGCAGCGTTCAAACACTATTTTATGTGTGCCTTTCCTAAAACATCATTTCTGCAAGGTCTTTAAGTAATTCCTGATGTCCAGTTTAGGGTGTGCTGCTAGAAATGTTAATTTAAAAATGGTCAGTTCAAGATAAAAATACAGAGACTTGTCCCTGTGGTCGTGAACCAGTCGGCACCATTATGAACATGAAGTGGTTTCACATGCAGTTCTGGGTGCTCTCAGCTCCAGCCTCCTGGTGAGCTGATTTTACCTCATGAGGCAATTCTGCTCTTTCCTTTTCATGTCACAGAAAATGAGCTTAACTAAGTACTGCAATATGTTGTTGGGAAACACCTAGAAAAGGCATTCTGCATTCCACCGCCTCTGCCTCTTCAGTTCAGTTCTGTGCAAAGTGTGCTTGATACTTATTGATGCCGGACTGGAATCATCCGGATTAAGTAGAAAACCTTAAGGTTTTAAAATCTTAAAAAGAATCTGAAGGGCTTCAGAGTGTGGCCTTCTGTTTAATTGTCCGAGGTGTGTCATGCTTGCTGTTGGCATCAAACACCACATCCACGTTTCTGCTGTTTTGTGTTGTCGTGCCAAACTGAGTCACTCTTTGGGATTTAGATCAGAAGGAATACTGAGACGCCTAAATGGGACTTCAGTAGTAGGAAAAACCTAAATAAAGAAAACATTGCTTTCTCCTTTCCTATTTATATCTATAACTTTTTAGAAAACATCCACCAATTGCATTCACGGGCAACTTCTCAAAAAAGCTTTATTTTTCCCATCATGGGAAACTGCCTAAACCTTCCAGCATGCCCAGAAAGTCAACAAACTCAGGCCAGGGGAGGAAGCACGTTAGTCAGGAGTCAAGGACCGTTCTCTGGAAACCCTCTGCCAAATACTCTTCCTGCTTGGAGTGTTTATCAAACAGCAATTTCATTTGCCAGTAATTTGCTTCTGATCTTGTTTTTGTTACTACTGAGCTCTTAAGACAAGTCCCCCCTCCAGGCTCCCTGCCCTGTGCCCATGGAGCAGCTCCTCCACAGGGGTGAAAGCCACCAGTGAGGGAGCACAGGAGCCTTTAAACATGTCCCTGGGCCAGCAGGGAAAGGTCCCCTCCAAGGGGGCACTGGACAGCATTTTCAGTCTGTATTTTATAGGTTTTCCCTGTAACATGTGCCTGTGGTTAAGGATGTTAAACGAATCACAAGGAATTCCAAGTTATTCCTAGCCCCATCTTCCCAAACCATGTCTGTCATGGTAGGATGGTTTATCCACCCATTATCCTGTTTCTGCAGTGCCCAAAAATACGAGAAGGGAGCGAAACATGAGGTGGTTAGTTCAAGTCCGTGGTAATTTTTCCTCATCCCTTAAGGAATTTGTTGAAATGTGGTTTCCAAAGTATTTTTAGGTTGCTTTTTCAGGGTGTATTTATACTTTTGTTGGTAAATATTTTATATCCCAATGTTAGGAAACAGCTTAAGTAGCTTTGAGATTGGAAATTGCATTTGGAGACT
Source organism: Campylorhamphus procurvoides (assembly GCA_013396655.1). NCBI lineage: Eukaryota > Metazoa > Chordata > Aves > Passeriformes > Dendrocolaptidae > Campylorhamphus > Campylorhamphus procurvoides. Next base: position 772,778 of record WBMV01006916.1, read on the forward strand.
GAAGGATTATTGAGTGGTGGCTGTGATAGACTTGGGGTGGGCACTGGTCTGTCTCTCATGGTTAACCTTGTTAAAAAAATCTAAAAATAAAACTAATGACGTGTCATCAAAGCAAAATTGTCAATTTTTGTTCTAAAAGCTTAGTTAATAGTTGGGTGAAGTTAAAACCCGAGCAGTGAGTTTGTTTTAATTTAGGATAAAAACAAAACAAAAAAGCTTATTTTTTTTTCAAAGAGTAAGTTTCCAGAGCTCACACTGAAACAAACCTATGTGTGTATGTGTATATATATTATTGATTTATCGGTGGCAACCTTATGGCAAGTTATAAATCCTGCTCTGTGGTGCAGAGTGTGTCTCGCTTACAGCCTGGTCATGCTTCATTTACCAGCAAGGCTTAGGCTGGAAAGGAGGGTAACTCAATACTTTAACTGATGGAACAGAGCTTAGTTAAAGGCTTGAACTTTCTGTTATTTAAACCAGTCTTTTAAAACTATGTTTCCCTTTGATCTGTGGTCAAAAGAATTATTTCATGTAACTCATGGATCTGTTTGTCCTTGGAAGCAGAAGTTGGCTGGAGGCAGTGATGGGGTAAGCCCCTTCCACCTGGGCACGGGGGCTGCCTGAGACAAATGAGAGGGTGCTGCACCAAGGAGATTGTAATTAGCCATCAGTCCATTGCCTTTTATTTTATACGATTTTTCTCATTTAAGGGCCAAAGTGCTTTTAGAAATGGTCTACAAAAGATGTGTTTTATGAATCATGGATGCTGTTCCGGCCCCTGTTGCCCACGTGGTGGGAGGGCTGAGAATGGCACTGGGGAGATTTCCCCTGTCCCTCCCAACTGAAGGGGAGGGAAGGGCAGTGTGGCCCCAGAGGAACCCAGCGTGTTGTGATGTCCACAGTGTGGTTGTTGTTTTCTCTGTGGCCACTTGAAAGAAGGGGTAATTTGTCTGCTGTGCTGTGGTCAGAGCCATGGTGAGTAGGGCTGCTGGCCTTGCATCTTGGTCAGCTTTGATCACCCAGCGAGATAGGAGGTCAGGCAGATGCAGTTTACGTTGTGTCTTGCCTAGGCAAGGTCTTTGCAAGCAGCAGTGGCTTTGCTTTGCTTTCCCATAATTTATTTTGTTTGGCAGAAGATGACGTAGTTTGAGCCACCCTGAACGTCGCAAATATTAAGCTGAAGCATTTTTTGCTTCTTTCCAAGTAATTAACTGGCGCATATGTGATTAACTAAGTTAATTTTATGTGTAGAAAGCCATGAGCTCCACGGGGCAGTTGGGCAGGAGTTGTATTGGCACTTAGTCCATGGCCACTGGAGGAGGGGGGAGCAGATTGCTCTGTCCCCTCGCCATCCGTGTGAAATCCTCCCTCCTGGGAAGCCTCACTGCAGCAACACTTCATTAACTCATTCCTTTTTGGCCTCTTCTCTTGTAGCTGTTGAAGCAATAGTTTGAACTTTTGCTGTTGAGTGGAAGAGCGTGAAAAGGAGCGTGTGGGAAGTGGGTGAAGTTGGAGGCAGTTCCCCACCGGGGTGGGGTCGGCTGGCAGGGGATGTGCTGTGTTTGCAGAATGAAGGGAGCCCTCTCCCTTGCATTTACTTTTTAGGAAATTTATGTCCTTTCAGAGTGTAATGAAGTGCAACGCAGCACCGAGCAGCGTGTTAAGGAACTGATGGAGGAGGGTTGCTGACAGTCTCTTTGCCGGGTATTGAACCCAGACTGCAGGTCTTGGGGTGAGGTAATGGAAGGTGCTGGTTTCACACCACCGTGGGAGAAGGCTTGGAAAGGGACAGGCTTGGAGATGGGGTCTGATAAAAACCACCCTCCAGCTGCTTTTTAGCTTGCCCAGTGCTCAAGGTGAATGATTGTTGCTGTGCAGTAGGAATGAGTGAGGGTGGATGGGCCTGGTGGGAACAGAGAGATGACCAGCAGTCTGGGCTGGAGGCTGAGGGACATGGGGAATAGAGAAGCTTTGGGGTGAAGGTTCAGGGTGCTGTGAGTGAAGCACGAGCCTCATTTCTGTCGAGAAGTCAGCAGATCCACCAGGGGTGGAGACCCGGCCCGGGGGCTGCTCCTTGGACCTGTAGTTTGCTTTGCCTACATTTGTGGCTGTGGCTGGTGTTCTTGTGAACAGACAAAGCAACAACACCCTTTTTTGGGCACATTTTCCTCTTTTTTAATCTTAAGTTAGTTAAAGGTATTATATTGATGGCTCCATTGGCACCTCTGCTCTTGTCCTCTTTGCTCTCTGCAGTGGCCACCACACACATTGACTGCCTGTCCAAAAGCATTGCAGAGAGCCCCAAATTGGTTCCAGTTAAAGCTTGTTTAAAAACTGACTTGGAGTCAAATGACTTCAGTACGCGGAAATAAAACGTGTTTATTGAAATTTCCTAACTAATTCTGTGTGTGAAAGGTGGTTGCATCAGTTTGCCAAGTGGCAAAATGCTCTTAAGAAACATGTTTTAACGCTGCTGGGGTTTTTATTTTTTTATTTTCCTCTGGGAGTGTAAAGTGCAGGTATTCTGGTCCCTGCTATGTTAGTTCCTCAGTCACTGCTGGTTTGGGAGGCAGGGGATGGTGGTCCTTGAGATGTGCTCACATTGAACCCCTTGGTCTTTCCTCTTGCCTTATATTAAAAAGGGGCTTTACAGCGAGGCCACCACCACCTGGAGAATTCTTGCCGTGTTTTACCTTCCTGAGCACTTTCAGCTTGGAATTGCGGGTTGGTTTTGCAGTCAAAACAGACATCAATAAAAATTGCCAGTGTCAGCTCTGTGCTCGCTCCCATGGCCATAATCTGGAGCTTTATCAGGTGAACACACCTCTTGGTTTTTCCAGAGAAACACAACAAGCTCGCAAAGGGGTTTCTCATTTCTGAAATACTTCTGCAATCCTTACGAAATCGGGCCGTGGGTTTCTGAGCAGGTGAAAGCCACAGGCCTGGAGGATTGAAGGGTGGATTGGCTGATGGATCAGTCAGGGAAGTGGGAGATTTCCCCAAGACAGGTAGGCTGTGCCTGTGTGGGGTTGTGCCAGACGCTGCTACGCTGGTGTCATCCGCACACTGGGACATTTTCCTTTAATAGGAAATTAAAAATTGCAAAGAGCTACATTGAGAGCTTTGATAGATGTGACAAATGCAATCCTGGGAGAGGATGGAAACAGAAATGAGACTCCCGAAAACTCCTTTCAGTAGCAGATTATCATGTAGACTGGGGAACTGACTGAGATGAGGATATAGGGAAATACCTTAAATACACAGAAACAGGATTTTGGGGGAAGTGGTTGCTGCTGCATTTACTGGTAGGAAATTCCTGATCTACATGAAGTTGTGATTTGTGTCCATCCTGTAATAAGGAAAATGAGGTTTATGGTGAATCATAGAATCATTAGGGTTGGAAAAGACCTCCAAGATCATCGAGTCCAACCTTTTACCAAACACCACCTTGTTCCCAGCCAGAGCACTCAGTGCCACATCCAGTGAAGAAACTGTCCCTGATGTCCTGGTCACCTCTGCAGCCACGTGTAAGGCTTTAGAAGGCACAGCCTGGGAATTCTGCCCTGATCAGAAGCCTACCAGAAGAGAATCTCTTTGTCTTAAAGTTGTGATACGTGTTTGTTGCTCCAGTGAAAGAGCTTTGTGATAAATACAGCAGGGATTAAACATCTTAATATGGGAGAATTACAAAATTTGGGCTATAGTTACACCACTGCCAGCCAGCCACTCTCAGGTCTTGGGCATGGGAGGACTGGCTTAAAGCTGCCTGTCCTGGAAAGGGTAGGGCTTGTTGTGCCCAGCTGGGCAGTGGTGCAGACCTGCTGGCTGGGGGATTATCAGGGAATGCATCTGGTAGGGAGAGACGTGTCAGCCATAAAAGAAAACAACCCTGCAACCTGCCTGCAGTGGGCCTGGAGTTTCGTAATTACCCGGGGTCAGCCTAATTGCAGGTTGGGGCTGAAAAGGGGGATTCCAGCAGCCCCCTGGCTCCAGCTGTGTTTTCCCAGCTCCCTGTTGCAATGGTGCAACTCGTGTAGGCACAGATGGAGCCTCCAGGGAGCTGAATCAGTGCAAGGATGGGGTGGTTTTGGCAGGCTCACCGCTCTGGTGGGTCCCATGCAGCCAACACCATCACAAGTGGGACGAGCAGGGAGGCTCCTGGGGCTCCTGACAGGCTGGAAGTACTTCTGTTAAAAGAAGACAAACTCACTTCAAGGTGATTGTTGTTAAGAGCGGATAGTGGATTGACCCTCCTAGTTTTAGGTTTTTATTTCTGTACTGCTTGAAAGGAACCTTTTAATGTTTGTTTTCTGGGGATTGCTTCTAATGACTCCTGCACTCAGGAGTGTGAGACTTTCTTGTCTCCTCTCCTCCCACTGCCTCCCTCCCACCCTCAGTGAATTTGTTGGAATGGGTCAAAGCAGAAACCCTGGAGAGAGTTCTTTAGTTATCTGTGAACTGTCTCTGCCCTAGATCGATGGGCCTTTGGGGCAGGGGAAGGATAATGGTCTTGCTTGTTCTCTCTCCCAATGTGCTCCAAGCAGTGCCTCCCTTTCTGCAGGGGTGATTGAACGGGGCTATTTTGGGCCAGAAAGTTGATTAGCCACTGTTGAATCAGGGGCACTGCAGCTTCCATGGAGGCTTTGAATCCTTTCCGTAGCCAGGTCACTGCTGCAACACCTTTGAGCCCTGCTTTCTCCTGGCTTTTCATTGGAACCTCTTTGATTTGGAAGGTGTGGAGAATGATCCTGAGCCATGGGCTCCTGGGTTTGTTACACTCCAAAGGACTCTCCAGCACACCTCTCTCTGTGTGGAATGACAGCTCCTTTCACTCGATCCCCACTTAGGGAGTGGTTGCAAGGCTTGGCAATCCTGTGTGCCTCGGAGTGTCACACAGTGCTCAGGTTTGAAATACCAAAGTTGCTTCTGCTTGCTCCTTAATAAGTGCTTGCTTGCAGAAATAATGCATTGGCCACGTTGAATTTTTGCAAAAATTGGGCTATCTCCTGAGATTAAGTCAGAAAAGTATGAAAAATCAGCCATGAATGCCTGTGGGTTGTAATCCCGTGCCTGTTATTAGGTTTAAATAAATGAAACGTGCATTGTACATGATTCAAATCGAGTCAGGAAGAAAAGATTAGTGATTTTCCAAATTTGAGGCTTATTAGCTATGACATAGTTGGAAGATTTAATCTCTTATTCTGTATCAGAGCATGTACCCAGGGTTGGATTTCTGCTGTTGCTCAGCTGGAGTTGTATCTCACACTGTCAGTTGCTGGTCAGGGCTCAGCGAGACCTTGGGCTCAGGGGTCTCAGCCCCCAGTGGCAGGCAGGGCAGTGCAGGTCCCTGCACTTCTCCTTGGCACTGCCTGTGCCTGCTGTGGCACACAAGGAAGTGCTTTGTGGTGAGGAATGATCAGCCCTGTCCCAGAAGGAGTTCTCAAAGTGAATGGGAAGGCGCCCGCAGTAAGCGCGCCATGCACGGGGATCAATCAGCAGGGAGGATGGAAAGGTGGTTTCCATTGGCTACCCGGCTCTTCTCTTCACTGTAGCACAGAAGATGAAATATTGTTTATTTTTTAATCAGTTCTTTTTCATTCCTGTCTCCAAACTTGGAAGCACAGGTCTTGAAAAGGCCACTTTTCCTCCAGTGAGGTTGGTTGCCAGCACTAGATACCATGAACCGAAGCATTCGGTTCTTTGCTCTACTGAAATTCCCTCTTCCTTCAGGACTTGTGTTTTCTCTGCTTGGCTTTAAATGTGTGCTTCCTTTTTAAATATAGTTTTCCAAGTTTCTGGCCGTACCAGATTGTTTATATTTTTTAAAAGCCTTCTGCTTAGCCGTTATATTGCTCTTTATAGTTCTGCTTAACCACATTGGTTTCTGTTGCTCTTTTTTCTTGCATAAACTTAGCTGGGATGAATTTCAAATGTGGTTTATCCAACTGTTAAGTATTTCCCACTTTTCTGCAATAGATTTCACATATGTTACAGAATTCCAAACCAAGGTCTGGTGGACATATTGCCCTGTTTCTTCACTCAAAGTCACATATAGAAGGTTTTTGCAGCATTTCAGTGATGATATTTAGGTCGCTGGCTCCAGCATTGCTGCCTGGCTTCAAATCCACTTGTCATATTGAGCTTGTTTCCAAGCATTAAGATAACTGTGGTCCATATATTTATTAGAAAAAGAAAAGATCTTAATTTTATGCTGATAAGCCTAGAGGGGGGAAAAAAGTGTTGGTCCTTTTGAGCTGGAAACTCCAAAAGGCTTTTTATTTTCCCTCCAGAGGTTGAACTGTGGAATCACATAAAACACAGGTCTGTCTACCCAGTCAATAAAGTTACAGGCTTTACCCATGAAAAAAAGTATCTAAAATTTGGAATTAGGGTCTTTCAGAGTATTTAGACACCAGTGTGTGTATCTAGGATCAGCCAGCCACTTGAGCCCCACTTTGGGGTCTGGTGTGAGACCTGAGAGGAGGCCCCAGGTCTGGGTCCATTACAGGTGGATGAGTGCCCAGCACAGGCCAGAGGTGGGGCAGGTTTTGTGGTGGGGAATCTTGACAGAGGGAGGAGTTGAAGATAATCTTGCTTTAGCAAGTTGTTCCCACTTTTCATGAACTTCTTGCTCATAGGCTGGTTTTCGTCCTTTGGAGTTAATAAGGGAGGAAAACGGTGCTAAATTCCTTTTGTAAAATTTTGGTTCTAATACTTTTAAAGGAATAAATTCCAATAATAGGAGAAGATCATTTTGTATTCAAATAAGGAAAACCTGAAATGGAAAAGAGCACTGGAGTGACAGTGTGGAATTATATACAGAATGTTACAGGAAATTAAGAGTGGCTGAAGCGTGACCAGTTTAGGCTCCAGTGTAAGGTTAACCACTGTTAGAGTTAATAATCGTTTCTTTTCATAAAAGAACTCAAGAAGGGGGAACCCAGTATCTTTAAAGAGCAGGCAGGTGAAAATAAACATGGTTTGAGTATGTCCATGATCTGTAATTGTCACTGGATTTGGCAGTTGTTACTAGGAGGTGTGTATTGCCACTGCTGCTGTCCTGTGTGATGTTGGGGTGAAGCCACTGATGCTTTTGTGGCAAATGGTGCTGTTTTGGTTCAAAAAGGTTCTCAAACTTCCTTTGATGTTATTCAGGAGGTCACATGGTGGCAGTTTGGTGCTCTGTGCTGCTCCGTGGTCCAGCCAGCTCAATATTCCCAATGACACAATGTGAGGGGGGGTTATGTCTGTGACAAACACAGCTCTGACTATATTTCCTTTCTCTCTCTCTCTTTTTTTTGTTGTTTCTGTTTTGTTTTCCTCAGAGAGAGCTCGATACCACAGCAACGATATTGGCGAACCGGCAAGATGAAAGTGAGCAGTCCAGGAAAAAACTTATTGAGCAAAGTCGTGAGTTCAAGAAAAACACTCCTGAGGTAAGGAGAGAAGCTGCTCCACTCTCTGAGCTCTTACACCTGGGCAAGGGATGATTTTTTTCCTTAATGGTTTATTTCTGTGATTTTCTTGAATGTATATATCCCCCACCTTAACTCAGGCTGCTGATCTCTGATGGCTTTCTCGCAGGCAGCTTTTGCATTGTGGAAATGATGAAATATGGATCGATGGTTTTAGACGAGCACTGGCCTTCAGACAGGCTTGCTGGAAATGTTATAATAGCAGAGAACCTGGAGAATTGCAGAAAAAGTTCTTTGAGGAGGAAGGAGAGAAGTGAAAGAATGTGGAGGGTATAGGAAATTGTACAAAATGCACAAAATAAGTAGAATTCTGGGGCCACATTTTCTCTTGTTCTCTGGAAGCTTAAGATCGTTGTACAGCCCTTGAGTTTCCTGCTGCCCTCCCTTTTTTCTCCTCTAAGGAAGATGACAGATCCTGCAGGATGTGGCTGTGTCTGCCAGCTCCTGGTGGAGGGCAGGGTCCAGATGGATTTCAGGAGGATTTCTTTCAGCCAGTTTTATTTTCATGGAGCAGAAGGTTACTGTGGGGAGAGACAAACAAGAAACCCCAATGAACACTGCACTTTTTACATGCCTTGTGAGAGCACCTTGGTGGGAGGGGAATGGCCAGGGACAAGTTACATCCTCTGGGTAGTCATTTGAAGAGATAGAGGGGGAAATGATATGCAATTAGTTCTTTCCAGGAAGGAGGAGAGGGAGGCTAAATCATTTGGTGGGAAGGTTTTAAATGTTATTTTACAAGATGTGATTCTGTAGCTGCTGTTCTCTTCCAAAATATTGGATGGAAGGAGTTTATTAATTCAGGGTCTCCATTCAAAACAACAGCTCTGAATATCCCCAGTGTTTGGGGAAATTTGGATCTCTACTGGATTCTACATCCTCATCTTTTGTGCTGGGAGTCCTGTGAAACCACATTCCTTTATCAGCTTGCATGGATTTTTTAGGTTCTTCCTTTCTTTCTCTGCCTCCTCTGCTGTGATGCTCTTTCTGAACAGCAACACAGTCCTACTCCTGTTCTGCTTTCTCTGACAGAATTGAAAACTGGAAATGGGATCAAAGAATTAGAAGAAAGCATCTGATCTGTGGCAACAGGGAGCTGTAGCAAAGGGTGGATGTGATTTTTGCTCCCAGGGCACAGAGGGAGGGGCTCAGCTGTGGGAGGTGTGATGGGCACCCTCTCCTACCCCGTGGAAGGTGTGGGTGTCCAGCAGTCCCTGTGGAAACTGCTCTTTAGTCCTTTTCACACTGAAGTTTCCTCTTGTGCACTGTGTGTTCACCTCCAGCTGCCTCCTGAACCCCCCAGAGCGGGGAGGGCTGAGAACACCTCCCAGCACAGCTTTGGGAGCTGGCTGGGAATGGGAAGGCAGGATGATTAACTCCTTAACCTGATTCCTTTCCAAAATTACAGCTTTGGGAACCTCCCCAGCAGGGAGAGGACATCCTTGAGGTGGACAGGGAAGGCACAGTGAGCCACTGGCATTTCCAGACCGATACATTTATGTTCCTAAAACATCCAAAGTGCTCTTTTTCATAACAAAAGAGTTCTGTAGTAGAAAACCAGCATGCCTGCAGATAGATAAATAACCCAGTGTACAGCTAATTGAAATTTCCATGATGAAGTAACAACTTTCTTGGTATTAAGAAAAAAAGAAAAAAAGAAAAGAAACAACCCCACAAAGATGGAATTGTTAAATGTAACAATCTGTTTCAGAGTTCTCCTTTCCATTTGCTGTTTCCCTCTGCTGCATCCCTGTCAGTGCAGGCCTGCTGTCCCCCAGCCAGCATCTCTTTTCCTTTGCTGTCGCCAATCTCACCATAAATCAGGACATCAGTGTCCATTGCCTTGACTTTCCTATCCATTGGGATCTCCTCTGGACTTTCCATAATGCCTGCTTGGAAATGATCTCCTGTGGTAGCAGAGAAGGATTTGTAAAATTACTGATGAAGCTGAGGATGCTTCTGTTTCTTTTTACTTTAAAAATTGTGGCAGATCTATTTGGGTCATTCCTGCCTTCCTTGCAGATTATCAGATTGCTGCAAAAGCAATACAATATTTTCATGTTTAAAGGAATGTCTCTAGGGCTTTTGGTATTTAAAAATGTTAAAATACTATTTCTGTCTTGGCATACTGGGAGATGACTCTGGGAAGGAGCAGCTCATGTTTGGGAACTTGATGTGAACAGAAAACTCACTGGTGGTTGTTACATGCAACAGCTTTTGGAAAGGGTTCTTAACCTGTTGTTGTAAAAACCCTTTTTACCTCCTCACACTTTCCAGGGGGTCGTGTCAGAACCTGCTTCTCGTTGCTGTTTTGGGGTGTTTTCTGTCTCAATTTGTTTCACCCTTTGCACCCACTCTGGGAGGCTGAGGCTGGGCAGGAGAACACTTGAAACATCAATTTTCCATGACTGTTCCTTGGAAGACAGCTCAAAATCCATCGTGTGAATTGCCAGCTTCTATCAGATCATTGTGTTCTTATACTGACAGTTCCTGAACTGTTGGGACCAATTGTGATATATTTTGGGGGTATTTTAACCTCTGAAATTCTTGGTTTAATGAGTTCTGTCCTCACGTGCCAGTTCTGGTGTGAGGAGGTGAATGTTTGGCTACCTTTGGGAGGTGTTTATTCAGTCTCTAAATAATTTCTGATAAACAGGTTGAGAATGTTTGGCACAAAGTGTAGATGGTTCCTAATGCTAATAACTTAAAAAAAATCATTATAGTTGTAAGTCATAAAGAAGGAAAGGAAACAAAGACACTTATTAAGGAGAGGCTCAATAGTTTAAAATGTAAAGTTCTTAAATTCTTTGTCTGCAGTGTTTCTGGAGTATTCTATTGAATTATCCAGTCTCTGCAGCAAAAGATAATCAAATCAAGGGTAAAAAAATAAACATTAATCCTGCTGCTTGAATTAGTTCTTAAAATGAGAGCAGGATCTCCCACATTGTGGGTAGTGAGTTGTGTTGAGTCCCAACGACTTTGCACCATCAACTTTGGCCGAGTGTGTGTGACAAAGAGAAAATAATAACAGAACCTACTGAAAACACACGTCTGTGTCAGGATAATTGATGTTCTCATGTCTGTGTGCAGAGGGGTGAATATTGATTTGCTGCCATCTACAGCTGGGTTGTTCCACTCCTTTTATTGTTTGATTTTTTCTTTGTTTTTCTTCTCCCCCTTTTTTCCTTCCCCCCGCTTTTTTCCCCCTTTTCTTCTTTTTTTTTTTACCTTTTCCTCTATTCCCTTCCTCTTTTTACCCCCTTTTCCTCTTTTCCCTTTCTCTCTCTCTTTTCCCTTTTCTTCCCTCTTTTATCTTTTTTCTTTTCCTCCCTTAGTTGAATCCCTCTCCTTTAGAATAATGATATTTAGGTGCCATGTCTTCCCTTCCCATGTTTTTATCCTGAAGAGGTTTGTTTCCCAGGTAAATGATGTTTATGACAATCTGGACTACATGAGCTTGGTATTTCAAAACCTAAATGGAGAAGCAGATTATTGTTATGTGACTTCTTCAGAAAAGCAATGAAATGAAGTTTCATGTCTTTAAATGTGATTTAAACACCAGTCTTGTGGAGTCAGAGGGGTCAAATCAGATCTAACCTTATCCTGGACAGCCCTTATTCAGGGGTTCTCAATAATTCTGTTGTCATTATTTAATACATATTTGACTTTAGCATATTCTGATTGTTAATAGGAAACCCATCAGGTGTTTTTTATAATCCCTTGCTGCTTTTTTATTGGAAGTAAGAGAGCATTAAAACTGCCCCCTGGGATCAGACCTTCCACAGCCCTGGTGTTCCTGCTGAATGGGTGTGTGATGGTACAGTGTGAATATCCCCTCTATCCCCCAAACTGGGGCACTTTGTGGTTGAATTGGCATCCCAGTTCTGGTTTGTTTTCCAAAGCCACCCCTTTGGCTGTTCCCAGGCTGGCAGAGGAGAGGGTGGGTGGGCTGTGGGTTCCTGGGTTGTCATTTATTTAGGGCTAACAGGGCTTGAGAAGGTCCCTTTCCCAAAGGAGGCCATATTTTGGGGATTAGGATTTCATGGATAACCATGTGGCTGTACAGCAGCACCTGGAAAGGTCTGAAATCCAGGAAAATAATTCCCTTGACCTGCACAAGTTGTGATTGTGTGTTGTGTGTTACCAGGCAGAGAAGTTTAATTTAAAGCATTTCTCTGCAGCCACATGATCTCAACACCTTGAATTACTGTTTCTATCTCCATTTGCTTTCAAAATACCCCTAAATCAATTTTCTCCAACACATTTACCTCAAAAGTCTTTTTGTACATCTGAAAATACACAAGCAATTACTTTATTCAAGAGTTCCAAAAATACTCAAGTGGGAGACACATCTGATTCAAATGAACACATTAGAGCAGTTGAAGAAATTAATTGCTCTGAAGTTACCTGCTCTCAGTAATTTAGATTTATCTCATTGAAGCATTTTTCTGGTTAAGCACACTTGACAGCTGAAGAAGGCACTTTTCCTCTAACAACATCAGTTCAGGTATTGGATTTCAGTGGTGCCAAGGGTGCTGCATTTCCCCTTGCAGGAGAGGAGAAAAGGGGATGTTTGGGGTATTACCGTGGTTTACAAAGGGACACACTTATAAGCAAATATTTACAGGTTAATCTCTTGGCAAGCCTGGGGTGCTGCAGTGAATTCCTCCTGTCACAGACTGGACCAAGGCAAAGCAAACAGTTTGGTTTCCTCCAGTTGCCTTTGCTTGAGCCTTGCAGGGCTGCCTGGTGGGACAGTGGCCAGGGCAGGGCTGCGAGGGGAGGGTGTTCCAAGGTCACAACTCCAAGGGAAGGAGCTCACAGGCCATTTGCCATCCTCCTGCACAAGGGTTGTGCTTCATATAACTGGGCATTAAGATACAACTGGATGCATTGACTGCTTCTTAAGGGAAAATATTGCCATTTATTTAGCTGAGATAGCTGAGCCTTTTCTCACTGTGATACCAACAATTGCCAACCAGCGTCACGTTCTTTGCTAAATTCCTGCCAAAGGTAAGTGTGAAACTTTGAATTTGTATCTAGAACTCTCCAGGACTGAGAACTCCCAGAGCAAAGCTGAAGCTCAGCTCCTAAATTTGCTCTGAGCCATTTGAACAATAGCTTGACTTCATTTTCAAGACTCAACTTATAAAAATACCGGGCAAACAAGATCCCACTCTCCTTCCTACGTGTATTTACCAAATGAAGGAATAATTAAACACCCTCAATTAGTGTTTTTGCTTTTTGCTTGGTGGACAAACGTGCTGTGGCCCTCAGTGCAGCTGCTGGCCCAGCTCAGAGGCCCCCAGGTGTAGAAAGGAACATGCTGTTCTCATGGCCATGCTGATGTTGTCAGGAATGACTCTTTAATAGGAGTTGCCAGTTACGAGAGATTCTTGTCGTGGCTCTGACAGTGGATAAGTGAATAGTTGGATCTGCTTGAAAGAAGAGCAGAAACTATTAATATGTTGAGTAAAATTACTCACAGCCCAACTGCCTGCGTTAGAAATGATAGCTGTAGGCTTTTATATTAAAAGAAAGCCACCCAGATACCCCAACTGCTCTGTTATGGTCAGCTTAGATGAAATCTTGGTTTGTAGGGGGAGAAATGTTTGTAAAATGCTCTTAAAACCTATTTTCCTCCAGGAATTTTTAGTGTGTTTTGCTGGCTTAAAACAAAAAAAAAAGCTTCCTGGTAACGATTTTAAAGTAAATGAAATGACAGATGAGAATTAGAGCAGTTGAGAGTCATTTTTATTTTGGAATTCTTTTTGCATTAACACATCTGCAGTGTTGATGAATATATGGAAAAATGAAATTGTGCTTCTATCCTGCCGTGTCTCCAGTGTGACAATAAATCACCTTTTTTTCCTTTTAAAATGTCTGGCCTTGTAATTTATGTTTGCATAACCCATTACTAAATTCATGGTAGGTGTTTTAGTTGGCAGGCACAATTCCAGAGATTCAGTGGACCTATTTTAATACTGAGCTTTTGTTACTGGTCATAATTATGTGTAGAAATATATGTATTTTCTTAATTATAAAAAACTAGCTTGCCTGAGCTTTGGATCTCCTCTTACTTCCTGCACACAAATAGTGCTTTGAAGCTTTGAAAGAATTAGTGCCTTTCAGACTTGAAAAAAGAAAAAAAAAAAGAAATGGATTTACCAGGTTGAGGGGGTTTCTTTTCCATTTCTGAAAAAGAAAACCCTCCAAAAAAGTAATAAAGGGCAAAAAGCAAAGTTGTGATGCATCTCTGCTGATATTTAGAATTTTTGAGGATTCTTTTTTATTTTATAGCCCAGTTGTAAATATTTAGGGCAGCATCCAGACAGTATGCAAATAAAAGAAGTTTTATTAATAACCATTATCTGGCCCCTGGTAATAAATATGTATGACTCACATAGGAATAAACCCACCCAATAAATATAAAAGCCATACAAACCTATTAACAATTTTTAATGGACTTGCAGATGAAATAATTTAATGCAACTGTAGTTGCTCAGGTTGCAACTCCTGGAACTCTTTCTCATCTGCTTGAAAGCTTTCATCTGAACTCCATCGCCACCAGCCAGGCTTCCACCTTGGCTCTGCTTGCAGCCATCAGACTGTGGTTTCACTATTTCTGGAGCACTAATGCTTATTTATGGCCACAGTGCTGCACTTTGGAGGTTCAGAGGTGCTTATTTATCTCCTGAACACACGGTGATGTTTTTAGAGGAGGGTTTTTGGCAGCAGCAGCAGCAGCAGCAGCCCCAGGCTGGGGTCTGGCAGGGAGGGTGAGCCTCACGTGTGCCCTGCGCTGCTCTCGGAGCTCAGCCTGGCACAGGTGCCAGTGCCCCCAGCAAATCCCACAGCCCTCTGCGTTTGGGGCAGCAGCTCTGTGCTTATTGTTGCCCAGGGATGTTGGGATTGTTATTTCCACATCCAAGGCCAGGTTGGAAGGGGCTTGGAGCAACCTGGGCCAGTGGAAGGTGTTGCTGCCCATGGCAGGGGGTGGGACTGGATGAGCTTTAAGGGCCCTCCCAACCCAACCCACTCTGTGATTCTATAATTATTATTCATTAAGACTGAAGCTGTTAAGGACCTGCACTTGAGGCACTCCTGCCCTAAAATGGTTTTGTGTCTTTCCCTGAAACAGAGAAAGCAATGAGAGAGCCCCTGCTCCGTTCTCAAAGAAAAGCACCTGCTCTGTGGAACTGGGTGAGGTCGATGCAGCCTCAGCACGTCTTGTAGAAGCTTCTGCTGTGGTTTTGTACAGGTTTTGTTTCCTACTGGGTCAATAACGGGGGTTTGAAGCATTGTGAGGGCTATGCCAGGTCTGTCCAGGGGCAGGGAGGGGCACCAGGGCCCTTTCCATACCATATCCCTAAAGGAACTCGTGTGTCCAGGGCGAGTGCTGAGGGCTGAGCTGCTCTGTGGGAAGAGGCGCTCCCAAACCTTCTGGAGGAGTTTGAAAGCTCCTTTTAATCCCGAGCTTTCATTGAGTGCCCCGAGTGCTTTGGAAAATGCCCGAGTGTGTTAAGACTTCTCAGTCCTGTTTGTCAGAAGTGATTTGAGCAGCGCAGAGCTGAACTCTTCAGCACTTTCAGGGCACTTTAGGGCATGTCTGCACCTGCAGTGGAGCTTTGCTAAGGCTGCTGGAATGGCCATGGCTTTCAGAGGCAGCTTTAATGCGTTCCTGGGCTGGCAGGAGCGTGCGGTGCCTTTCAAGCTGCCTGGGCTGGCCCTGGGGACTCTGCAGTGCCACAGGTTCCAAAGGCCAAACCTCCCAAGCCTCAGTCAGGCCAATTAACCTGTTGCTAATTATCCCCTTTGCCTCTCAGTCCTGCAGATGAGCAGCTGAGGGACTGGAGCGGGTAAATAAGCAGTACTGGGTGTGCGGGGAAATGAGAAGGGAGAGGTGGGTTTGGGACTCCAGTCACCTGCAGCACCCTGGCAGGAGCCAGGTCACTGTCACCTTGGTGTTGTCACAGTGCCTGATCACTTGACTGTCTGGAAACTCTATCCCTTGCTCCCTGGGAAACTCTATCCCTTGCTCCCTGGGGAACTCTATCCATTGCTCCCTGGGGAACTCTCCCCACTGGAGCTTCCCTGGGCCGGGCAGTGCTCAGCTGCAGGAACTGGGGTGGGATTTGCAGATCCCTTTGGCACTTTGCAGCCATCCGCTCAGCTTTCTAGCAAAAACCAGCCAAGCACTTGGTTCCGGTGGGTGGCTGAGGGCTCTGTGATGGGCAGGGTGTGGTGGCAGCTCTGCTGCACTCAGGGTCTTGAAATGCATTTCACTTCCATGTTAGAGGTGCAGGCAAAACACATTTCCAGCTCAAAAGGGAGAACGGACAACAGTCAAAGTTAACCCTGTTCATCTCCCTGCTGTTCTGCCCCTCTGGGGTCATTTCAGAGGGTGTGTTACCTGTGGGCAAGGACCATCCCCAGGACAGGAGGGGATGCTGATGAGATCAGGCATATTGCCCATCCTGTGGATGCTGAAACTCAGCTTAGAGCAGGAGCTGGATGTGGCCACAGCCTCGCAGGGCTCCCTGTGCGTGACACACCTTTAAACCAGGGCATGTGGCTGCAGAGTGCACGTGTTGCTGCCTCCAGTGCAGCCCTGCAGCTGCAGCAGGGACAGCAGGAAAGAAATGGAGAGCTACTCTGGTAGGAAAGGGAAGACATTATTAGTCTTAGAAAAAGAATTTAAACAAAATCAGGGAACTGGTTGAAGTAGTTCTTCAATTAATGCTTGGAAAAGCAGTAAGTTTAAAATGTTCTTCCAGTCAGTCACAGGAAAAGGCATATATTAAGCTCACCTGTTGAGAGGATTATCTCTGCTAAACACACTCATTTTACCTGAGCCCAAAATAGATCCTTAAAAAATTAATACTGAAATAGGTTTACAGCTGATAGAGAGATTTCCTTCAGACCTGTTTTGTGGTATGCTCATCTGCTTTTTCAGGAATTTTAAGCATTGAAGGAATGAAGTCAAAGCTGCTGCTTGTCTTTGAAATGGATGCCTTTTTGATAAGCCTCTGATCTCTGTACCCAGAGTTGTAGCAGCAGATTCAAACACTGATTGTAAAATTGGGAGACTAAAATGTAGCCACGACAGCTTCAAACACTCTGTCTCTCTGTCAGATTCAATGCACAGGACATTGCCAGGAGTTAAAGCGATGCAAAATTAAAGTAGCCTACTAAATTTACCTGCCATGGAGAATCCACAAAAGAGCTGCCACTTCTAATCCTCCGATTCGTTTCAAATTATTATTTTTTCAAATTGGACTCCCTGATCTCTTCAGCTCAAGCTGTTGTACAGATTTGAAAAGCTGTCTCTTCTTGTCAGATCACTGGTTTAATAATAATAATATCTTACGTTTATATAGTCCTTTTCATCCTGCAGCTTCCCAAAGTGCTTTACAAGCTTTATATGTACAAAATCATGCAGGCACCCCTTGGGTGGCTGGTGCTCATCAGCTGGGGAAGTGTCTGGCAGCTCCTTACCCTTCCCTGCCTCACTCTCTGAAGGCACCACAGAGGAGTGAAAGACATGGAGATGATCCAGTTCATCCCGAGGGAATTGTGCCTCCATCCCCTGCACCTGAGAGGTAGAACCAGTGCTGGGATGTTCTATCCATCCCAACACTGGGGGCACAGAAAAGGTAAACCATCTCTGTGGTGTTGCAACCCGACTGCTGATTCCTTTTGTGGTGATTATTTCTGTGTCCTCATAGTCTGAAAAATCCCCCAGTCTCTGGAATTTGGGGGGGGCAAGAGGAGTCACTTTGCATGAGTCCATTCAAAAATTTACATGGGAAAGTGCAGGTACCTTGAATATAAAGCAGTTACTTAAAAAGGTCCTCTACCCAAGTGTTCTTACTCATCTGCTCTTGTAGGAAACCAATGGAGAGCTGTTCTGACCTGTCTGATGGTTCCTTCCAACCTCCAGGCCCTGGGGATGGTGGTGCAGCACAGGTTTTTGTCAGATTAGTTGTAACCCTTGAGGTCATGATTCCTGGGAGAGAGGGGGCACTGGAGTGGCATGTGGAGCACACATGGAAGAGGCACAAAAGGAGTGGAGCCCTCTCTGCACTGGGGTTTGAAGGGCAGAAGGGCAGGGACACACTGATGGAGCTTTAGGCACCATTAATGTAATGAGACCCCTTTTCTGTAGTGATTGGTCTCACTTGGCTTTTTATTTCTGGTACGAGTTCTTAGTTTGGCTTCGAGTGTGCCCTTTCCAAGATTGCTGATGGTGAAAGGCGACTGTATTAAAATCAAAAGGAGACAAACAAGCAGAAAAAATCAGGGAAAACTAAACTCCAGAGCCACTGACACATCTGCAGAACATCCTGCTGTGCTGTGCTCCTCTGAATTTGGATCATGTCCAACCTCATAACTTTTTAAAATTATTCTGAATTTTGTGTTCTAGATACCATTAGAGACCATTTACTGTGTCCAGACTGACTTCAAATCAACTTGCCTTCTTCCTTACCCATCATTTGGGGGTGGAGGGGATGCTAAAGAGGAAGGCTTGTCTTCTGCCTGGAGGGAAGGGATTTACTTCCATGGTTTAGAGCCAGGAAGAGGGAAAGACGAAGGCCCAGACGTGGTCTCAGAGGCCTTAAAAATGTGGAGAAAAAGGCAGTGTACATCCATAGACACTAATGCTAATGGACACTTATCCTGTCTCTGGCTGTAAATTATTGAGCTCCTGCTTCTAGCTGGTAATGCAACTTAATCAGAATGGGTTTTACTGCCCTGACCCCATAGGGAACCTTCTTATTTTGTTTGATTTTACATTTTGTCTAGTCACTGTTCTAGGAAACTCTGTGTCCAGTCTCCTGGTGACATTTTGAAGGAGACATGCCATTATCCTTACCTAAAAAAGCACCTGCCAGAAGGCTGCAGTTCAGGGCTGATGAGTTGAATGGACAGCCCTTGCCCAGCAGTTTGCAGCCCAGTCCAGAGCAGGGCTGGAGTGACGGAAAGCATCCCTGTGCCATGACTTCCACAGCACCATTCCCAAAGGCACTGCTGCTGGGGGCAGTCCTGGGCACAGGACCTCCCTCCACAACCATCACCACCCTTCCAGGCTGCTCTGTCTGCTCTTCTCTCCATAAATACGATGCCTGTGACGTTGCACCTTCCCTGCTCACAACCTCAGTGCTGAGTTTGGGTTTTCCCAGTCTCTCCATGGGCAGCACCACCTTTGTGGGCAGGAGGAACCTGCACACCAGGGCTGCAGTTGCCTCACACACATGTGTGGTAGATGAAGGTCGGTGCTGGCTCTGTCCAAGTCCACTTTGTAGCTCCCGTGGAGGTTTTTTCCAAGGCCATGCAGGGTGGCAGAGCCTGAGAGCTCAGCTCAGCCATCCAAATCCTGCCTCTGCCCGTGGGAGGGGCACACTCCAGCCCTTCTGCTCCTCCATTAAGGACATGCACTGGTTTTGGGCTGTGCCAGCTTGAGCAGAGCTTTTCCCTTGGCAAGGGGAGGTGTTTCCAGGTGGGGCAGAGGCTGCTGCAGGTCAGCATCCTCTCTGCTGCTGAAGTAGAAGACACAATGTCTGTGTGTAGTTTCCAAGGAGATTATTCCCTGCTCAGTTTACATTCAGTGCTGGCAGGAGCAGCATGCAGCCCCCTGGCAGTGCTGATGCCCAGGGAGATGGGGCACCAAGGAGTGTCCCTCACCCACCCTGACCATGAGGTGAGCAGCCCTCACAGCTCCTTCAGTTCAATAACTACCATATTCTCATTCTCTTAGCCTGGGCTGCAGGTTCCTTAAAGGGATTACACTCCCAAGCCTGGGATTTAAAGCTGGGTTTAATGAGTTTGATGAGCCTGTGTAGCAGACTTGCACAGAAGCCTGTCTGTCTAAAGAGCATTTTTAATAGTGATTCCCCCTGCTCGGGAGATTAGCAGGATTAGTGCTTTCAGGGCTCCTTCCCCATGGATGGTGGCACAGACAGACAAGCTCTGCTGAACAGGAATAGTGTTTGCCAAAAAATCAGTGTCTTTGGACTTAAAATTGCAGCGCTCTGGTGTCAGAGCTCTTTGTTCTTGGTCAGAGTTGAGTGGGAAGAGTGAAGTGTCTTCACAGTCAAGGTTATGTATTAAAGAAAGTAATCTGTGAATTCTTATTGTTTTCTTAAATTTCTGTTGAAATTCTCTGGCAAAAAGGTGCTCAGAATGCCCTGTGTGTGTATATAGTTCTGTATATGTGTATATTTCTGTGCAGGTACACGTATAAAAGTAGTTCTACTTGGAGATTGAGCTGGAAATGGTGTTTTGGAGCCAGTGGGTTACAGCATCCTCCAATGGATTTGCTTTTCCAGTGAATTCTGTCTCAGCAATGGTATTAGCACATTTTATGTAAATAAGTCTTCAAAACCAGCCTCTGATAAGGACTTTTTTGTGTGAGCAATAACAGGGTAAGTTAGGCAGGGGTAGGTGATGTGTTTTATAGGGTATTGACTCTTCAAACCTGTTGTGGGTCCAAACTGAAATATTGCTATTCTGTTTTCCTGTTTTCCTGATCAGTGTAATTATAGAGCAAGGAAATAAGATTTCTGCATTCCTCTGACATGTTTTGGAGGTGAGTTTTTGAAGTATCAAGTATTTCAGGGTGATAGATGAGCTGGCAGAGTTGTGTTGTTGAACTGCTGCTCAGAAACAAAAGCAGCTTTTGGTGGGTGTGAGGATTTGGATAAATCTGATCACATGCTCATTTTTGTGACCTTAAAACAGGGATTGTCTGACCACAGAGCTCAGATGAAAAACTTGGGTAACTTGTCCACAAGCCCCTCTTGTTACTGCAGGGATCTCCCTCAGGTCTGAGGCACATCCACTTTCTTATTTTTAAAATCCCTTTGTGCATCAGAATAGTGAGAGAGGGAAGTTGGTATTTGGGGGTTCACTGTCTGTTTTCTGCACTTCTCCTTTAAATTAGACAATCCTTTTAGAATACACCGGACACAGGACCCCATAGAATGGGTGAGGGAGAGGAACTTGGAAAAATACGAGAGAAAATTTGAACACTGCAAAAATTCTATTCTCAGCAGCAGTTCTTGGATGGGTTGTGTTCCTTGCAGCCCTGTCAAAGAGAGTGAAGAGGTTGGGATTTCCCCCTGTTGGTACAAGTAAATGAGAACTGCTCAGATATGGCATCATGGGCAGGGGTTTAGGATAAGCTGAGAAGTGCTCAGAGCATCTCCAGCTTTCCCTCTTCCCTCAGTGAGGATCCAAAGGAAGGGAACAGGGCTCACAAGTCCTGACTTGCTGCTGCCAAATAGTGAAACTTTGGCATTAACTCCATGTCCCTTTCAGAAATATTTGCTTTTTACCTTGTAGGTTTCAAAAAAAAATTGGGAGTGAAACACCATCAGGTGTAAATGGGGTTATATAAAATCTCCTTGCCAAAACTCTGCAGTTAAAAAGTATTTTTTATTGAAACCAGTGTTTTAATTTTACCAACATACTGACTTTTTCTCGCTCTCAGGGTAAGAAAATTGGCAATTAGTATTCCAATAACCCAGTCTTATGGAAAGTTATGCCTGCTGTTTGGTATGTTATAATTTATATATGATACAAAATTTAGTGTGTCTCATGCTTCAATATTGTTCAACCTCATCTTTCAAAATCTGTGCCAGGGATCAGAATTTAATGTTGGAATTAAAGCTGAGAACATCCAACAGCTACATTTGTTGACTAGAGAAGATAATGAAGGGATAACAAGTAAATATGTCCTGCTTGAAACATCCTGGGGTTTAATTCAATTATTTAAGACCCTTGGACACAACGTTAAAGTGTCTATTAGTAAAACCTGCACGTTTTCTCCCGTGTTGACAGTTTCTAAAAGCTAAAAAATTGGCTTCAAAATGTCAGTGAGACATGGGGGCCAAATGGCAAGGAGATGTATTTGTAGCTACTCCCCTCCACCCCCCTTCCTATTGAGGAATAAATCCTGTGTTTGTAGGATGGATTTTAGCCAGTGATCTGCAATCACCGTGGTGCCAACAGCAGAATGGTATTTATTTAATAAAGGATTGAGGAAAAAGAACCTTGGTGTTTGGTCTCCAGTGCAGTCACTTTACAAGCTGGAGCCAAAAGAAGAGTGTTTGAGTCTCTGCAATAGAGCTATTTCTGAGAATTCTGGTGGCTTTTCTTAACCTTTATATCAGTGGGTGGATTTAAAAAAAAAAAAGGAATATGATTAGCAGATAAAAATAATGAAATTTATCTTTTGAAAACCAGGGTCTTGCAGGTTGGGATCTTTGGTTGGAGCCTTTCCAAGGCTGGATGACTAAGTAAGAACAGACAACTCCCAAAGCTACTGGGTGGAGTTCCTAGACTGGTACCAGCGAATTCCCAGAAAGGAAAACAATTGCTCTTTAATTGGAATTCTTTAACCCAAAGATTATTCACTTATCAATACTCTAAAAATACCTTCAATAGCTTCCCAGAATTCTTGTGAACAGCAGTTGTTTCAGCTGGGACAGGTACCTTGTACTCCTGCACTGGTGGCGGAGGTGCCATAGGGTGCTTTTATATGTTTTTTTTAGTATTTAAGAGCAAAAAGGAAAAAAAAACCTAAATGAGAAGTGCAGCACAGACTGCTTCCTGCAAAGAAAGACTGGGAAAGGTCAAACTCGAGCTAATGTAATTTAATTTTGTGGGGGAAAGTGTGTTTTTCTAATATTTCCCTTTTTTGAATCTCTGTTCAGTGTAAAATCACATTTTGTGCCATGCTGAGATCCCAAACCCCTCGATTTTTCTCTCTGGGCAGCCTGACTTTTCCCAGTGCCTCTTGTGGAGTGTTGGGTGTTCTGCTGAATTTGGGAAAGGCCAAATTTTTCTGTACAATGTGGCACAGGGGGTTGTGGGAAGCAGAAGCAGCAGTAGGGATGGCTGGAATTCCCAAAAAACCCCTTCCCTGTGAGCTGTGAAGGAGAAATGCTCAGCAGGAGCTGGAGCTTTGTGGTCATTGAGCAGGGGATGAGGTGGCAGTGGGACTTGCCGTGTGGAAGGGTTGGCATCCAGGACATCTGTGTGCCAGGGATTTCAGCATTTCAGGGATGAGTGATTTGCCAAGGACAAGGGAATACCTTCTCTCTTAGGAATGGGGAGGGAGACTGAGGAGGTGTTTGAGTACCAAATGGACACAGAAGAGCTGCTCCTCAGGGGAGTGCAGAGCTTCCTCCTGGCCTGAACTCTTCACTTGGCCAACTCTTTCCTCAGCCCTTTGGTGTCATGATTATGACGAAGCAGATTAGTATCACCATGAGGCTCTTATGGGTCTGTCTCTCACCAGAGATTTAACAGCCCAGGCTTTTTTTTAAATTTTTTTTTTCATTGGCAAGATTAATGATGGTGTTTTCCTTCTACGGAGAAGGTTAAAGTTCCAGTATTGTTTCTGTCAGGTTGGTAGTCTGAGTAATTTTGGTGGCTTATTTATACAAGAAGTTAGTTTATGTACTCCAGCTTGTACTTATTCTGGCTGGTTCTTTCAATCCATGTCAAATAGCAAAGTAGAAGTGCTCAGTAGAGGAAAAGGTGGAAAGACAGAGCTCTGGGTAGAGTCTCTTGAAGCAGCTCCAGCTGCAGGGCTGCTGAAGGAGATGGCCTCATCCTGCACTGCCCAGGTAGGCTTGGCCTCTTGCTTGTAGGTAGTTTCCACATTGATCCAATTTTTTATCTCTCTGTGCTTAAAGGTTATGTATTTATTTAAAGACTGGCAAAGTGATCAGGAGTCCTTAAATGGGATTATTTGCACGTGCTTGTGTAACACGTTTCTCAGGACTCAGATCTTGCAGGATAAAACTGCCTATAAAAATTAAACAAGAGCACCTTGAGTAGAGTTCCAGAGCTGGGATGGTTTCTCCCCTTGCACGAGAGCACAGTCAGTGTCTGCTGGTCCTTCTTTTTCATCTGGGCAGTCTCTCTGTGGTTGCACTGCACAACCCAGCAGAGCTCAAAGCTTCTCCTTTCCCCTGATTTGACCCCAGCTACAGAAAGTTGCCTGAAGTTCTTGCTTTTCTCCTTGACTGAAGGGAGCAGGTCCAAACAGGACTCCTCAATTTCCCCAACTGCCTCGTGCTGGGTTGGCTCCATGGGATCGTGTGGCAGCCTGTTGTTGGCCTCCAAGCTGGAAGTGCACTGTTCCCCAAGCACGGGGATTTGGGAAAGTTTCTCATAAAAGAATTGGCTTCAAGTGCCAGTTGATCAAACCAGGCTTTTCATGGGAAGATGTTTTGATAAAGGTTTAACTGGGAATGGTTTGCAGCCCAGACAACTCATCCCCCAGTCAGGGAAATCACCTGGGCTGAGCTCTGGGCTGAGAAGCTGAATGTTTGTCTCTAGCAGGGAATTTGGGTCAGAATCCCTTTGCTGAATTCTGGGGAATTAAGCAGGAATTGTCCATGCCCTGCACAGAGGATTTAGCACTGCTCTGCTGAGGGAGTTTCTGTTGGGAAAGCTTCTGAATTTGCAGAGAGAGCAAGGAGAGGTTGTGGCTTTGGCTGAGCGGCTTCTTCTCCTGCGTTATAATTTATGCTCTGAAGAGTTTCTCAGCAAGGCAGTCCAATCCTGAAAACACAAGGGTTTGGGATTAAGGGTTTGTGGCAGTGACAAACATGGACTTCTCCCTCTCCTTCCTTGTGCTTTGCCCACTTTTGGATGGCTGAGGATTTCCTTTATTCTGTTTTCCCTTTTTAAGGCTGGGGGGTTTTGTGGGAAGGGGGATCTGCCTGGTGTCTCTGCCCCGTTGCCTGAAGCAAAGCTGGGCAGCAAACGTGGATATGCCAAAGTGGCACCTGATGCTTTCCCCTTCCCTCTGGCCCTGACCAAGACACAGAGGGACATGTTGAGGGCCCTGGCCCCCCACCTTGTCTGGGGTTCATGAAGCAGAGACCCTGCATGCAGAACCTTTGAATCAAAGAACAGGAACAAAGATGAAGAAATTCCGGAGCAATTAACTTGTTGTGCAATATTTAAATTATTTTTAATCGTAGTTTTACCTCAAATTATAATTTAAGATATATCATGTAATCACTGGTAATACAAAATGAAAATGGAAAGGGCATGTTCTTTCTTCTGAACCCTCTCCATATAATAATCAGCTAATAACTCTGTCTGCTTTAATTCACAAGTTCCACTCGCTCCGATTTTAAGTTGGCAGGCTGCTTTTTAATTCTTCTCTTCTAATTTGTTGTAACATGTACGAAATACACGGGTTAATTTGAGTAAATACAGTGAAGTTAATCAAAGGAAATGATTACAGAAGGAACCCAAGAGGGGAACAAGGTGCTGCGTTGTGTAGTTCTGCCAAATTAATTAAATACTACTCTAGTTAAGATCAAAGGTCAGCGATAGGAATCTCCTTGGATTTGGGATACAAGTGGCATCTTTTCATGGATGAAACGATGACCCTTTGGTTGAGGAGATCCTTTTTGTTTCCATGTCCCAGTTATGTGTTCTTGTCCATCCTATTGCCCTTTTAGCTCTGGATTTCCCTGACTGGGCTGAGCAGGAGCTTCTCCTGCCCCTCCCATAATTCAGGGTGTCTCCAGCCGAGGCCTCGGAGCTCGTGGTGTCCCCGTGGTGTCTCCTGAGTGTCCCTGTTCCCTCCAGAGCTGGAATTAACTCACAGGGCTCTGCTCAGGGCTCGGCAAAGTGCCAGGGAATCAACCCCAATTACTGAACTCACCTTGTCACTAATGCCCACTTCACAGTTGCTGCTAATTTGAAATGGCAAGTCCCAGCTTCCCCTAACAAAATCACCAGTTTTTGTACCCTTCTCCCGTTTACTGCTCTGTGTTCTGCAGGGTTGGCTCCAGGAAACTGCTGTTGGAAAGGGGTTAGGGAGCATCTCTGAGAACTGAGGTGTTTCTGTG
This sequence comes from Campylorhamphus procurvoides, assembly GCA_013396655.1. Lineage (NCBI taxonomy): Eukaryota > Metazoa > Chordata > Aves > Passeriformes > Dendrocolaptidae > Campylorhamphus > Campylorhamphus procurvoides. The sequence continues at coordinate 798,138 of WBMV01006916.1, forward strand.
GTCTGCGCTTTGGAGATCTGATCCAGCTTTTCTCCTTGAGTATTCAGCCCATGTGATGATCTCTTTGTGGGCTTGTTTTGCTCTCCTAATGAGTTGCTGGTTTGTCACCAATTAATAATCTGGTAGGAAGAGGAGCATTAATATGTTCCCCTGTCTTTCTGTGTTGGCTGCAGGGCCTGATCACTGGGTGTTCAATTCAGTGGCTCCTGGGCCCTGCTGGGCAGTGGTTTGGACAAGGAGGTTGGTTCATTGAAACACAGTCACTGATGGGTTTCTAGGGCTGTGCCTTTGCTTTGAATTCCCGGGGAACATCCTTAGGATTAATACTTTGGTTTAATTCCAACAGCAAAAAGAATGAGTTTTGTGCTTTGATTATGGCTTAGAACCATGGCTGATGAAAGTGCCAGAACTGCTGTAACTCCTCCCAGGTTTTTTCCCTCTGTCCTTAGCCAGAGGTGACGAATTCCGTGGGCAGGAAACGCGAAATTCTTACTCTGCAAAAGTTCCAAAATTAAATATTTGCACTTTTCTTGATTGGCACAACTGCAATACCTTGTAAAGAAATAGTTCATATATATGTGTATATATATATATATATTTACACACACACCCCCTTTACACCTCCTCCTTTTTGCCCATGCCCAAACAGGCAGCAGTGTGGCACCAAAATGTTTTTCTGGTAAGTGATAATCAGCAGGTTTTGCCTTCCTTGACTCAGTCATTTCTTGTTGTAAAGTCCCAGTTCCTTTCAAGCAAATTTAGACCAGTGCTGTTAAAAATGTGTTTTTAAATAAGATTACAGTACTGGGGTTGATTAGCCTTGATGAAGCTAAATTAGCCCAAACTGGCCATGGCCACTGGTGCATTTATTGTCATTTTTCTTGTGAGCAAAGCATTTTTGGAGTCCATCAGTCCAAACAAAGTTCATTCTCAGGTAATACTTGCACGTCTCTCTGTCCTTTCAATGCAGTGTCTTTCCTCCAAGCATCTTTCTCTTTTGTTATATTAATATAATTTACCAAAACCTTCCGAATTTTGGCCCCGTTGACCTTTCTCGCTGGAATAGAAAGAATATCACCAAACTTGCAGAATGTATATGTATTTATTTATATATTTTAGCCTTCTGAGCCTCACAAATCTACCAGGTCCTGAGATGACCTGTTGAGAAGCTGATTTTTCCCAGCAGCTGATAGAAGATCAGCTTGAAAACCCCCAATAACTTTTAAAGTGCTGCTTCTCTGCACTGTTTTCTTTCTGCCCTTGCTTTTAGTGGTGTTTGAGGATGGGTGGCTTCTGTTGGAAGGGAGGATTTTCAGTAGGAACAGTGGGAAAAGTAGGTGTAGAAGGCAGAGAGGTGGCTTTAGGATTGATGAAGGGGGTGTTTGATGCCCTTGGTTATGGCTCTGTTACTCCTTTGGGCAGAGCTGGGTGAGGGCTGTGCCCTTGGAGAGGACTCTCCTTCTCCTGGCCATGCTGGTCCTTTGGTGGGAAGGATTTTGAGTCCTTCTAACATGAAAAATGAGACTCAGAGATGTTTGTGTGTGGAGGAATCATGGCAGTGTGCAGCACGGCAGGAATAAAGTCCTGTGCTTCCCTCTGAGGCCGATTGTGGGGAGGGTGGGGTTGGTTGCAGTTAATTTTATTGTGTTTTTACAAGTCGTACTGTTTTTTCCCTTCCCTGTTTGTTCTTACTTGATTTTTGGGAGGATTCAGTTTTTACTGTTTAATTAGTAGGGAAAATATCCTCCTTTTTAGTCTTGCATCATGTGTTAGACCCATGTTCTGACATGGTGGAGCTTGTGGACCCTTTTAAGTATGGCTTCATTATTTATAAGGCATTAATCAGATTAATTTCGTAATAGTTTCCTGCTAATCCTGCCATTGTTCCTTAACTCAGAACTAACAAAAGCACAATTTTAATAAGCCTTTTAGTTGCTACAACATCCTTCTATTATTGGTTATATTTTTATTAGAGAGTGCTTTGAAACAGTTTCCTAAAATCTTAAAATGATTGAGCAACATCTGAAAATTGCAGCACTTTTACTGCTGATAAAAGGACAATTTCTCAAGCAAATCCCCTTTTTATTAAAATCATGTTTCTTCGGTAGCTGAAATTTGTAGGAGTTTTCCTCTTTCTGTCTAATCCCACTCCTTGTGCCAACCAGATTTTGAGGCTCACTTAAAAACATGTTTCATTTGTGCACAAGATCCTTTTAGTGATCCCGAGAGCATTTACAGTGGAAGTTCTTAACACACTGATGTGCAGCAATAAATACCAAAATCCTAATTACTTGTGTATTATTTTGTCCTTATGGAAGAAACCCATGTTTGAACATCCCTTCCTTTCTCAGTTTGCAAGGAGTTCATTTCTGAGCTCTTTTAATGAGAGTCATGTTTCTTCTGGTATGTTTTCCAGTTCTGTTTTATGAAGGGCTTCTCTTCCCTGATATTGAATTATATCATTCAGGAAGTTTTGTGACATTAGGTAGTTTAGAGCAGAATTCTTACCTAGTGATAGTGTTATATATGTATATAAAAATAAATCAGCCCTGAAAGTTAAAAAAAGAAGCCTTAAAGAAGGTTAAGTCTGATTATCTGCATAGATATCCACATTGATTTCATTCTCTTTTAACTCCTCTTCATCTCATCTTCAACAGCTTTTTAGAGACTCCAATAAAAATATATATATAATTACAAAAAGTCTATTATAATCAAAATCTAAAGGCCATCAAGCAGATTTCAGAGTTGATGTACCCCAAAAGTACATTATTTTCAAGGATGATGAAAACTCATTCTTCCTGTGCCAAAAGGAATGGTGGAACTGCTTGCACAGAACATCCTTCTGCTCAATGGCTCACCATGGCAGGGTCACCTCTCTGTTACAGATTTTGTATTTATAGAGAACTTTTGTTCAGGAAACATTCCTAAGCATCTCCCAAGTCCTACCCCACGCATGGCAGGAGAAATAGTAGGTGTGTTCTGTTACTGAATCCTCTTTTCATGAAAAGCCTGGCTGAGAGAGGAGGGGGTTGGAGGAACTGCCTGGAGTTGTCCCAGGTTTTCCCCTGGACTGGGTTTGCTGGGATCATTTTCTTTCTGATTTCACTTGTTACTGAGGAGTGAGAGAAGGAAAGTTTAAAAAGCACTCACAGCCCATTTCAGCAATAGCTCATCTTCTGTTAGAAATTGTATCAATATCCTGCTTTGAAGCACCATCGTTTTAGGATCCCATCATGGGTCGTGCCTAAATTAGGGGAGGTTTAATTGCTTTGAAAGAACTGCACAAGGATGGGTGTGATTCAAAGGAAGTGTTTTCTTCTGATTTGGGAGATAGACTCATTATGTCAGCAGCAGCCACTGATCTCTTAGAGTTTGTTTCGTGTAAGAAACTTCCAGCAGAGATGCTGATTTCTTGGTCCTGCAGCTTTTCCATGCCTTTGGTGAACACAAGTTGAGCAGACAATGCTCAGACACGTGGTTTGTTGTGGAGTTACTCTTTTATTTTTTGAGCCTTTGCTTTCTAGAGCCTTATTTTGAATTTTTCAAGTGAATGAATCTTCCAGGTCTCACCTTGGCATGTAATTCATTGCCTGAAAAGGTTTTTAAAAAGCAGGTTTTATTTTGCACAGTCCAGAAGTGCTGGAGTTGCCCCGTGCAGTTACAGATGTTGGTGTTAAAGGGTGGTTGGGTTATGCTGGCAAGGAAAGCATTTCTCTACACACATGGCAAAGGCATCTAATAATATTCTGTAAACCAGAAGAAACCTGTAAAACAGGATCAAAGCTAGTATGTTAGCAAGAACTTCAAATTCCTGTCTTTTAACCTGCTGGTTAGTTTGTAGATATATATATTCCTTCCTGCTTTATTGCAGCGAGCTACATGTATCTCTCATGCTCATTTGAAGATCACAAAGCAGCTGTTGTTATTTTGGCATTTAAAAGCCACTTGAACATCTTTTTCTTCGAGGGAAAAGGCAGCCAAATTAGTTTTCTCCACAGCAGCATTAGCAATACCACTGGAGGTGTTAAACAAGGTCCTGGAAACGTGTTAAACAAGGGCCCAGGTAGTTCTGGGATACTGGAATTAGGGCAGATTTTATAAATATTTTTATGTTGCTAAAAATGCCAGCATGTATTATCTCAGTCAGTCATGACAATAACCAGCAGCAGGGGAGAGAGGAAGGGGAAGTGGAGAGAATGAATACACAGAGCAGTGATGTGGCCATTCCTCTTTCCAGAAGAGCTGCCCCAGGATGAGCAGCTTAACTAGAGAGCAGTAAAGATCACAGCCTTCCCTTTGCCTACGAGTAAAAAGCTGGTAGGAAATTACAGTTTCATCCAGGAAGCCTCCAAAAGCCATGATGTCCTCAGAATTTCATGTCAAATCATGCTCAGAGTTTTATAGTTTGGAGCAGGTTGTGTGCCAGGATCCCGAGAGCTTCGTTGGGAAAGCAGCTTTGCAGAGTGAGAGAGACACAGTCCCAGGTTCATCAGGAGCTGCTTTGTCTTTATGGCTTCGTGTGCTTTGGCTCAAAGGGTAGAAATCAAACAAGAGCTGCTTCTTCTTAGCATTATACAGGTGCATGAGTCAGCTGCTTGTTAGTTTTTCAAAGCCTTCCCATTGTGCAATAAAATCATGTTGAAATGCATTTTAGTACTAAACATGTTGTTTCTCTAAAAGCTTCCCTTCAGTTGTCCCTGAAGTTATCCAATTTCCCATGGCCATGATGACAATTTATGCACAAGGGGAGTTTATGGTCCTGTCCCCAGATTTACCAAGGCAGGGCACGAGGGGAATTCTGACCATGCAGCTTCAGGTCACACTGGGGTAATGAAAACAAGAGGTGACCAGAGGAGCCCTTTGTGCAGATATTGGTGTTCCTGGTGCTGGTGCTGGGAGGTGGGAGCTCTTACTGGGAAGGTTGGAAGGGAAGGACAGTGAGGGACTTGCTGTTTAGGATGTCCACAAAGTCCATGAGGAAATGCATTGGCCACACTGGAGTGGAAAACCATGTTTTATGTAGTGTAGAAGATGTGAGCTTTTTTCTTCTATTTTATTTATGTTTCACCTTAATGCTGAACTTCCAGCTCCTTCCTCCTGGTCCTGTCCATACCGTACCTGTCTCTTTGCAGCAACCTCTTACATTCTGAAACACCTTCCTCCCCCTCTCTCCCAGACCAGCAATGGTGATTTTAAGCAGGGATTATCTCCAAGCATCCCGTGCTTTGCTATCCAGCTTTCCCTCCTCCCTTCCTTGCCCAGCCTGTGCCCATTCCTTAGCAGGGGTTCTGGGTTCCCTTTCATGACTCCTGAAGGGGCTGACCTGCCCTCATGCCTTGCCTTGCCTGCAGATATTGTCTCCTGGGCCTCTTTCTGATCATCATCACTGCTTTGGAAGTTCTCAAATTGAGTGATATTGGTTTTGAAATGCAATACCCAAAGCCAGCGAGGCCTCAGCTGGAGGATTTTGTCCGACACTCACTAGAGCAGAAGAATTATTTCACATCTTATTGGCTTTCTGTGTGGGTTTGCTCTTCTCAGAAGGATATCTCCCTCCTTGGAAACAGAAGGACCCTGTTGAGTCCTGTTCAACTTGTGATCAGCATTAGCTCTGCTTTATTTTCTTGCAGAACTGCTGAGTTGTTCCTGTTCAAGTGCAGTCTTTTACATTAAACATTTCCAATCAGTCTTGTGGGGTTTTTTATGTGAATTTTTTCAGTTTGTGACATTTATTTGGAATTGCAATCCTATCATCTGTCATTGCTGCTGTTTACACCGTGAAATAACTTTATCTTCTGTGTGTCACAACTCCAGGAACCTCCCCCTGAACATCCTGGGGTTTAAGAAGCAGCTACTCTTGACTTCTCTCTGGGTGCTGCTTTGTGCGTGGAACTTCCCAGCCCTCCTTCCTCTCCCCTGGGTGGGTCCAGGGCAGGTTTCTTTGGCAATCTTGAGAAGGTGCTGAACAGACCTTGTTGAAAGCTCCTTCAATTCAAATGGTGGCATTTCCTGGTTTTTCCTCAGCCCTTCAAGCTCCTGAAAAGCATCTCAGAGAAGGAAAGCAGCTGCTTTAACAAGGTTTTCTGTGACAGTTTGGAGCTACAGCTATTGGGTTTCCTCTAAGTGCTTCTGAGCAGGTGGTGATTCCTGTCAGAGTTGGACCTGATTGCTGAGGAGATGTCCAGCCCTCCCTGTCCCCTGCTCCTTTTTCTGCCACTTTAAAAATCTGCTGTATATTTGGCCTTTTTAGGTCCTTTTAAAAGTAATAGGAAACATCTTGAATTATTTGCCAGTTTCTCAGCACACCAAATGGCAAAGTTTGTGAAGTTGAGCCAGTTTGAAAATACCTAAACCCTTTAATTGATATCTTTGCAATCTATTCCAGGTAAGGTTTTAAACCCTCCCCTCTTTTCTCCCCAGGTCAGCCATCTCTCAACAGGTCTTCTAGTAAAAACTGACATAAAAAAGCATCCCCTGTGCTCTTGATGTCCTTTTCCCTCTGTTTGATATGCCAGGAGTCCCTTTGGTTGTCATTCCACTGTTCCTTGATTTATCAACTGTATTTCTTGCTACTTTGCCCCAGTTCTCTGTTGCCACACTTGTGATTTTGTTTCTGGGTGTTTATTCTGTGCGTTTCTATTTGTCTTTGGCAGTCTCACCCAAACGTTTCATCCCTTTCATCTGAGGTCAGTGAAGAGCTTTGCTTTGGCCACTGGGCCCTTTTCACACTCTTCCTCTTCTTTGAGGGTGGGTTTGGACCTGTGCCCTTAACGGGGCTTCTTTCAGATTCTGCCCAGCTCTTCTTCACTTCTCCCCCCCTTCAGGTTTGTGTCCCCTCTCAACGTACCAATTTTGTGAATTTATTGCTCTGGTATCTTGAGCTGTCTCACAAAACCCCCTCCTGTCCCCACTCTGCATTTGGAGTTCAGAATAATTTCCCAGTATTAAAACTCCTGAGTTTGTTGTCTACTTTTGGTCATGGCTAGAGGCTTTTGGCCACTTTGTCTCTTACAGATATCTACATTTTGGAGTAAATTCATTGAATCCTTGATTTTTCAAACAATCCTTCCCCTTTTTGGCCCCTTTTCTCCCTGTTTCCATCTCACTATACATTTTGCACAAGACATCCCCCTCTGAGTGCAGAATTCGGGGCTCAGCTCAGCCCTGGGCTCAAATCCATGCCATGAAACCTGAAAGCAGCAGGAACAAGGTGTGACAGAACTTGATTGCCCTGATTTTCACTCCCTAAAAATGTGCAGAGTCAAGTGTGTGGTGGTGCCACTGACACTGTGGTTGGATCTGCTGAACTCACTGATGTAAATACGTACTGATGGGATATGTGTATATCTATGCATTTATTCAGAAGCTCGTTGATCATAATTGATGGAGGCAGGGGGTGGGAGGGCAGAATGGATAACTTTCTGGGGAATGCTAGCAGGAGCTACTGCAAGGAAATTAAGTATCTTATTAAACTTGGGTAACTAGACATGCTGACAATTCCTAAAGCATCATTTGCTGCCCAGTGCTTACAGTAAAGGTGCTGCAGAAGAAATCTGAGAAATTATATCAAGTATCTCAAAGCTCCTGTAGCTGTCAGTTCTCCCTGGGACAGTCCCACAGCAATTCCTTGGATTATAATCCTCTGTTTTAATGCTGGGGCTGATGCTTAACTCTGGTTAATGAGCCTGAGCAGAGTGGTTCCTTTCCCTCAGTAGCCCAGTTTCTGACTGTTTGGGAAGGTAGAATGGCAAAGCAGCTGAAAAGTTTATTTTCTGCCACTGGTGCTGCCCAGTTGTGTTGGGTTCGATGGCAAAAACAGGCTGTAGGAGTGAGACTGCCCATCAGCCCCAAACCAGGATGCTGCTGAAGACCCATCCCCACCAGGTATCACTCCAGCTGTCACCTGGGCAGTGTCAGAGACCAAGGCAGGTACTTGGAAAGCTGCTTTTCATGGCAGCTCCAGCTTTTACTGGTGCCCAGACAGGGAACTGGGACACACTCAGGGTTAGGAGTGCAAGAGGGTGGTTAAAACTGAGCAGAAGGAGGAGGTTAAATGGTGATTTAAGGTTGGTAGAAATGACTGAAGACAACAGAAGACAAGTTACCGTGTGAGGTGGGTTTGGGCATTTCTCAGGAGACAGGGAAACTGTATAAACCTCATTGTTATGCTCCAATTTGGACTTCACCTTACAAGAGGGAGAAGGATGGTTTTATCTTAACCACGATGACAACTGTATTTTAATCATGCTGTTTTCTCTTAATGTTGGCATGATGGGTTTTATTGTACGTGGGGCCGGGAGAAATTGTAGGAAATGTTGCCTTAAGTAGATGAGGAGCCCAGTAGAGCTGGTGGATTCACTGCTCACACTTGCATAATTGTCCATTACTACTTCTTAAGAACAGCTCTCGTGCTCTTAGAATTGCCAGCATGGGGTCCTTAAGAACCCCATTTTGGGTGGAAGGAAACACAGTTGTAATCAAAACAATGATTACCATCGCCTTCATTTAAATGCAGAAGTAGAAACTAATGTGTGCTCTAAAGGGATGTAAAAAATTCACAAGTAATTCGTGGGTTTGAGGTTAGGTTTCTGATGTCCATGGGGAAAAAGTTAATTTCTTACCTTTCCCTTTCAAGTGAATATTTTTGTATTCATTTCTCACTCTGCATTTAAATGAACGTGATAGTAATCATTGTTTTGATTACAGTTGTGCTTCCTTTCCCCTATAATGGTGTTCTTGACTACCCCATGCTGGTCGTGCTAAGAGCAGGGGAGCTATTCTTAAGGAGGAATAATGGACAATTATCTGAACATTAATAGTGAATCCGTGGACTTCTCCCTCTCCCAGAATGCTGCTTTTCCTGCGAGGTGTGGGTGAGCCCTGGCCTGGTCCCCTCCAAGCAGGGCAGGTGAAATGGTGCAGTGCTGCAGCAAAGGGAGCTCAGCCTGCCATTGCCACCCAGAGGAGTGACAAACAGGTCCCTCACCCCCTGTCTGGCCACTGGGGCTGGGCAGGAGTGTTGGGTGCAGCCGTTCAACACCAAACTGCAGGAATGCTCTGTAACTGTCAGCAGAAAGACAGACTTTTTAGCCATTAGTGATGAGTGCTGACAAGCTGGACGAAGAACACGTGCCCTGTCTCTGCCTTTCTTCCTCTCTCCCACTCCTTTTAATGTTATTACTGTTGTTATTATTTCTCAGAGCAGGCGTCATATCTGGGAGTAGGGGATTAACAGAATAATTCCATTTGGAACAGGCAAACAGCATCAGGACTGGAAGCCTTTCTGTTGTTTAGGAATATTAATGTTGTAGAATACCATCAGGAGGGAAGAGGTTGACTGGAAACTTGCATATAGATGGGGGGGGTATTGTTTGTTAAAGCATTTAACTACACAGGAGAAGCAACACTGCAGAAATACTCTATGCATGTGTTTTTAAATGCTTTTAATCCCGATTTTTATTTTAAAACTACAAATAGAATGCATTTTATTTAGAATTATGGTGCTAGTTGGGGTGGCTGTCAGTACAAAGGCTAATGCTATTTATTAAGGCCCTGGTTTTATTTAATAGCCAGATGAATGGAACAGTTAATAAAAGAAATATTGCTTTATTCCCTGACATTTATGTCCTTGGTTTCCAATAAAGAATTGAAATTATGAATAGTTGATGGTTTAAATTGATGTTTTATGTTGAACGCTAGCTATAATTTCCCCTCTGAGGATTGTAATACCGAGAAACAGATGGTTTTTCACAGTAACAAATTGCAGTGTGTGTACTGTATATAGAGCTGCCTTTCAGCTGCCTCCACCTTCGGCTCCCGGGCTCTTCCCAAGGCAAAGCCAATTGCACAGGAAAACACGACCTGTTTTTTCAGGTGCACCAGAGATAGGAAAGTGCTGCTCCAACAGCTCCGTGGAAACAACTGAGGATATAAACACAGAGTTCTTGGCTGTGCCCTCAAGCCTGAGCGGGCTCCTTTGGGCTCCCTTCGAGGATGCTCCTGGAGGGGGAGCTTTGGGAAACCCCCAGGGGGGGAGAGGGCTGAGTTTGGAGTTCAAACAGGCAGCCCAAGTGCAGCTTTCCTTGCACTCGGAATTCCTCCAGTTCGAAGAGTCTGGAGGTTTTATTGACTTTTGGTCTGAAGAAAATGAGCTCGGAGCGCTCTTGTTTATGCATTTTTAAACTGTTTTTTCAATAATTGTTACTGTGGGGAGGTGGGGTGAGATGATTAGTGGAGAGTTTGGCAATCCACATTAAAAATACACCTTTTTATAAGCTAATTATCGAGGGAAATGGTTCGTAATTACCACTTCTAAATGTTCGCTGCTAAGATTTGTGTGTAATATTTGGAATAAGCATCACCTTCAGCTCCATTTAAAAGGAGAAAGAAAAAGAAAATGGGGTTAAGGGAGGGGTCCCAGCCAGGTCTGTCCTCCTCCCCAGCTTGGGGTGTGAGGCTGGTGTTGGACCTCAAACTGCCTCTGCTTTTGGCAAAATGGGTATTTGGGCTCTCACAAATCCTTCTGTGATAGATCATGTTATCAACAGGCACATAAAATACACAGGCTCCAAACTGAAAACAGCACCTACTGCATAAGAGACATCAGTTGTTCAAACCTGAGCTGTGCAGATCACAGGATTAAATTTTGAGCACTAATTTCCAAAAGACTCTTATTCTAAAAACTGCTTTCCAAATCCTTTTCTCCTTAGAAACCTGAGATGGCTACTTACTGACTCTTACATCTTCTGTGCCATACAAGAATTGGGCCTGGACAGGGTTATTACATACCTTGACTGTAAACCACCAGTAAACTACTTTTTATAAAGCAAGGAGGTTGCTGGAATGAAATATCATGTTAATAATCAGAGTTGGTTAACTTAATACTGCCTACCCTAATTTTTCTAGTGGTGCAGCTAATGACTTGTATTCAGAATAGTGAAGAACTGCATCAGAAATCCTGCCCTTTACGTTTCCCCTTTTGGCTTAACGTCAGGAAATGGCACATTAGTGCAATTGGCCTGGCTCTGCACTGCTGCTAGCAGAGATAAAGCACTAAAAACACTGAGAGACCAGAGCTGGGGCTTGGTGTGGCCATTGACAAGGACAGGAAAGGTCGGAAAAGGTTAAGATGGTTGGGAAAGCCATTTCACATGTCTCAGCTGTGGTGTTTAATAAGTTACCTGGAACCAGTTCCTAGCAGTTTGTCATATGGGGCTTGGGCAGGAAAATTCAGCAGAAAACCCGTCTGCTGTGAGTGCAGTGTGGGTTATAATTTAAAAGAGCTTGCTGGGACCAGCTTTATACAGCTTGTGTAATGAGAAAGTCACCATCAGAATAACTCAGAAGTGGCCTTTTGTCAGGAGTTTGCAAGTATCACTCGATTGAAAAGTTCAGGTGTGATTGTCATTAATTTTGTGGTACAAAAGAGTGGTGAGATGAAGATTTCTGCATAGGCATCTGTAGAGGTGGGATCAGCCCACGGTAAGGGGAGTTAATAAACTTTATTTATTTGCTGTGGCCCTGAGGAATATCATGCTAATGCAGCCAGGGTGAACTCACAGCTGAGGGAAGGATGGGAGAGAAGGTGAGGTAGGATGGGGAGCACAGGGTAACTTGGGTGTGTGTTGTCCTTCACTCCAGCTTTGGTTCCTTGGAGTTCACAGAAATTACACTGAGAAATCAACAGATATTTTCAGTAATGTGAGGTACTAAAATAAGCCTGGTGTTCTCCAGCCATGTTTTCCCACTTAAAAAAAAAAGAATTTTTTTGTTCTTTCTTTCTTTCTTTCTTCCTCCTTTTGGCTGGAAATGTTGTCCAGGCAGAGTGAGGCTGCTGGCTCCCTGCCCAGGGTTTGTGTGTGTCTGGTGCCCTGGCTGCTCAGGAAATCCCAGGCACATGTGCACATCCCATTCAGAGCCTGCCCCAGCTCTCTGCACCAGCATCCCAGTCAGGGCTTCCTCGTGGTGGCAGCTGTGATGGGTGTCCCAGCTCTGGAGGTCTGGCTGATTGGAGAGGATTGATAAGAGATTCCTTAATGCTCTGCCTTTTGGTTCAAACCACTCCATACCTTTAAAAGATTCAATTTTGTCCCTCTGGTAAATTGTTTGTGGCGTGTGTTGGACAGCACTGACTGCTGGGTTTCATGTAGGAGCCTGTGCCAAATAAATCAGCAGTCCGTTTTTCCCTAATAGTCTCATCTGCTGGTGATTTATGTACTTAGGAAAAAGAACAACTGGTAACAAGTGAACATGTCTTTGATTGGAGGTTATTCTGCCCCCAAAATCAGAGGTGTGGGAGCTGCTGTTGGCAGAGCTCTCCCACAAAACATGCTATGCCACAGGTCTGTACATCAGGAATGGAAGGTATTTGGCAGGCACACGCTGTAAGGAAGAAGCACCCTGAATTTCCACCTCCTAATCCACTTGTCTTTTTAGCACATGTATGCACAAAACATTATTATAGCACTTTTTAATAAATGGAATAATAGCAGACTTAGTGTTACACACAGCAGATTATCATCTTCAGTGATTGTGTGTGCACAGCTTGTGTTATCAGGAGATTAAATGAATCTTAAGGAGACGCTGCTTCACAGCGAGATTTGATTTTCCCCTGCAAGAAACGCTTCTTAACCCAGCGAGCAAACAACGTGTGAAAACCGAGGGGGGAAAGTTCTGAGCAGGCTTTGTCTGCCTTGTCAAGGCACTCCCCTTGATGAAACGGGGAGCCCCCATGGCCTGGAGTTAGGGCAGATTAAGGGTGGTGAGGCTGAGCCTGAGCCCGAGCCTGAGCCTGAGCCCCAGCCCCAGCCCCAGCCCCAGCCTCGCCTAAGGACGGCTGCTCAAAGCCCTGCTTATTCATCTCCTGGGCAAACCTTGGCACGAGGGACCAGGCAAACTATCACCTTACGTAAATCCTCATCAGCTATTCCTGTTCCTCGACAACCCCGCTCACGCTGTTTGATTCACAATCCTCTGCCTCTTCAGTTCCTTCACATATTAACGAGTTGGAGCACTGCTCCATATAAATGAGGCATAATCTGAAGCTGTCAGACCTAAACTGTCTTGAACATACACTAAGTGAATATATTCAAATTTCTCTTTAAAGCTAGGAATATTTATAATAAAACTTGTCAGAGCTTCAGTTAACAGTTTACATTGGGAGTATTTTTGGTTGTGAAATACAAAAACAAGGCCAAAAATGACTTTGTGAGCTGATATTATTATATTTGCCTCGCATATGGAAAACTCATGTTGCGATTTCAACAACAAATGAGAAAATTGTCAAACTTCTATGAAAATTAATTAAGCTCAAACTTCTGTGAAAATTAATTAAGCTCAAACTCCTATGAAAATTAATTAAGCTGAAATGAAAACACGTTAAAACACTTCACGAATTTCTCCTAATGTGCCTTGTAACAATCACAATAAAAGAGCAACAGCCTCTGTTAGCAGCGCTTTCCATGCGGGTTGTGCTGCCTCTTCTGTCACAGCCTGAAATGGGATATATATCAAAGTGCAAACAGTGCTCTCATTTTCTTTTCACCCTGTGATGTTCCCAGTGAAGTATGTTGTGTAAAAATGTCTCCTGGCTCTCGGAAGAGGCAGCCTCTCCTCCTTTCCCTTTGAATGCTGTTTGGTTTGTACCTCTCCCTCAGACTGCATCTGTCTGGGCTCTTCTGTCCTGGCTGATACGAGGCTGCATCCTTGCTGGGGCAGAGGCCAGCACAGAGGGCTGGGCTGGAGTTTGGTTTGTGTTACTGCAGTACAAGTGTCCAAAATTCAGGAATATGGTTTATACCTTTGGGTGACAGAAGCACAGAGATAAGCAATATATACAGATATGGTACGACTTAGAAACCTGAATTCTTAAGTTCAAAGATGCAAGACAGGCTGGCTGTAATAAGGAACCAGAGAGAAGAACAGTAGGAGGAGCAAATGATGGCTTTTTTTAGCTACTGGGATAATACTTGGGAGCTGAATGAAGGCTACAGCTCCTGAATCTCATTTCCCTCCTTAGCTGGAGCGAATGCACAAGCTGAGAAGGTCTCCCAAGTGTGTGCTGCTGTGCCAAAAGCAAAAGGAGATGTTCTGGAGCTCCTAGTGTGTGTGTGTGTGTGTGTCACATCCCTGGTGAAAGGGGGGGTTCTGATCACGCACAGCTTGGCCAGACTGCCTCGAGCAGCCTTGAATTTTGGCCTCAAGTCCAATGGCAAAAGTGACACAGCTTAGCCCCTAAATTCAAAATATTATCTTACCCAGTCAAAACCATTCTCTGTGTCTAGTGCTGCGTCCAAGGCCGAGCAGACACTTGAACAGAAGGAATGAAATGCGTGGAAGATTCCCTTGATGCAAAGAGGAAATTGATCCTGCAGTGCAGGGGCCGCAGCCCAGGAGCTCATTCCTCCCCTACATAATCAGGCACAAAACTGTGGCTTAAGCAGTTCACTTCCAGTTCAGTATTTACACTCACTTCAGCTTTAAAGAAGCACTTAATTAGTTCTTAAAAGTGTATTTGAAAGCCTTGGTGTTGGAGCTGGGAGGTAATGAATAATGCCTGTGAGTTTTGTTTTGGTATTGAAAAGTGAAAGCAGATGCAGATTCTCCATCCAAGCTCATTCCCTGGCTGAGAGCCGGGAAGAGGGGAGGGTTTGTCATTTTGGGAGTGTTTTGTGTGCTGCACTAAAGCTGGGCTGTATGGCAGGGAGGGACATGGGTTCCAGGCAATGCTGGAGTTGCTGGAACAAAATTCAAACACGTAAAGCAGCAGAATTGGATTCCTCTGTTCAAAAACGGGGGAAAGAAAGGGATTAGTCTGTGGTTAAATTAATTACTCCCAAAGTTGTCATTCCAATACACCTGTATTTGTTTCCTTATTAATTACATGGTTGTGCTATTTAAAGTTCCTTTCTGTCCCTCAGGACAAAATTCTTGTGCTGGGTGAGAAACCAAGATCCCCTTTGTGTTGGGAATCCCCATGTGATTTGAGGCAGGGATTATGCCCAGCCATTGCTGAATCCTTACCTGGGATTGTCTTCTGACTCTGTGGGTTCCCTGCAGGGCCCCTAAACTTGACCTGGCCTTGCTGCTGCTGAAACTTCATTTTTTTCACTTGCTCAGGGTTTGTGGGGGGTTGAAAAGCTCCTGGGGGCTGTTTCTTCTGTGGTGGCTCTCTAAGAAATACCCATTTTAGATGTACTTGTTAAAGCAGCCCTATTTTCTCTCTTGCTGCTTTTGCCTCTTGGGGCAGTCTGTTCAGGATGCTCCCTGAGGGGATGCAGAGGGAAAATCCTACGATGTTTGTGATGCATTTAATCCCCAGCCTGTCTATACACCGAAATAAATAGAGCATTCACCTTCCTGTTTGTGGATTCCTTTCAAATACAATTACAGTGGCACCTGTGGCATCCCAATTCATCAAGGTCTCTACTAAGCACTCCTGAATCCTATTGACCACTTGTTCTACAGGATGATAAATCCCCCTTTTCCCAGAGCAAATAGATTTAACAGAGCAGATTTTTTTTTTCTCTTTGACTTATGCTTGCCATGACCAGCAAGGAGGATTCCAGCATCCAGCAGACACTGCTCCACAGTGTCAGAGGCAGGAGCAGGCAGGGTCTGCTTTGCTGCTGTGACAAATAGTGGCAGAGGACAGGGTGACACTTCATGGTATGTTCATGTGGAACCAGAGCATGTGGTGCAGTTGGGTCTTCATGATGAAACTTTCTTGAAACCTAGCTTTGATTTTAGAGGATGGCTCTGTGTAGGCAGGAGCTCAGTGACTTACTGGTTAGGGAATGAGAAGAGACAAAAAGAGTATATCAGGGGCCAAAAGACTTGAAAACAAAGATGAGGTGTTTTTAATGTGTGTATGCTTCAAAAAGTGGAAGCAGTGTGTGTTGTACAGGTTTGGAAGGTTACTGTGGACATTTCAAAATGATTTTTAACTCTCCTTTTGTAACGTCATAAGGGCATAAAAACAATCCTAATTGCATTTTAATGAGCCACAATGTTAGTGCCCAACAGCTGAAGAACTGAAAGAATGACATGCTAAATTGTGACTGTATGGTACAATTAGATAAACAGAATAGCCAAAATCCGATTGTGGCTGATGGAGTGGCTTTGTGGTGACAACCCTGAGCTTGTACACTGTCACAATAAACTCTCATCTCAGTGGCAACAATTAGTGGTGATGAGGGCCCCCATCCTTCACTGACCAGCAGATGAAGGAGCTGGTGCAAACTGGTGTCTCCAGCTGCTGCCTGCTCCGGGCACTGGGCTGTGTGACATGGAAGGGCTGCCACGCACAGGGATATTTTGGGGGTATCTGTGCCTGTCACTTACCAAGCCACTTCATCCTGGGGAGTCAGAGCCATGGGATATAGCCCAGAACAGTTGTGTGTATTTACTGTCACCGTCCCAGTAGAACAGGACTCGTCTGAAGAATGAAATCCTAGAAGAGCCAAACCGTACGTCGAGAGCGCTTTAAAACCACAGGAATATGAAGAGAGCAAAGTGACACAAAATAGATGGGTCCTGCCAGCCTGAGGAACAGCAATCGACATTTTTCAGAACAGATGTCATTGATAATTTATAGGTGGCTTTAAAAATTAAACTTTATATAGAAGCCAGCTTAAAAATGAAGTGTTGTCAATGTTCTAAGTGCATCGAGTGCATTAAGCAGAAACCTGCTCTTGGCTCAGTGCTATTTAAATACTTCAGAAGGCAGGGGCAGCCGTGTCGTCTCAAAGTCTGCTGGTGTTCAATATTAAAGGCTCATGTGAGCCTGCTGGATTCCAGATGATGGACTTGCACTCCTAGGAAGTGTTTTGAAACCAGTAATTATTGATTTGATTCCTTGCACTTCTGATTGGAACGTGAAAGTGAAGCGCCCGATGTCCAGGGGAGAAAGATGCTTTCACAGCTAAAAATTATAGCTGGGTTTTCTGGTTTAGGGAGCTGTAAAAACTTCATGTTGGTGCCCTCCTCATTTTAGAAACAGCGTGGCAGTCCTCTCAGGAAGCAGAAGGCTCTCTGTGCAGGGCTGGGAAAATTATTGGAAATCTTTCTGGTGCTTTTGGGGAATCAGGATTTCCTTATTTTCAACAAACAAACAGAACAAACCGCTTTTTGTTAAGCTGCCTCCTCTAAAACAGAGTCAGGGTTAACACACACTTTGCTAAGTAAGAAAAATAACAACCCCCCACCCTCAACCCAACACTGGAGGCTCAGCCCAGGAAGATGGGAATTCTGAGATAATATTCAATGTGCCCAAAGGGACAATGCTGTCTCTTGTTGTCACTGTCTATATTTAGCCACCGAGCTCATATGCAACTTAAAATACCTAGAATAGCAAGAAGACATTTTTTTCCCCTTCATTTGAAGTGGTTCAGTGTAGGGTTGTTAATTTTGGCTTATCACAGCTGACACTTGAGTTGGGGGGGGGAAATAGAGGTTTGGAGCTTTAACTCTCTCCACATGTGCCCCGTGTGAGGAGCCCTCTTGACTCCTGCGAAACTTTCTTGGCTGCCTTAAATTATGTGCCCCCCATTTAGGAGAAGTTCACAGGTCATTTAGTTGATTTAAAATCCATTGTTGTTTGTGCAGCTGATAAGGGGTGAAAAAGCTATTAGTTAACAGGCCTGGCTCCGAAAAAAAAGTTAATAATTCCAGCTTCCTACTCACATCAACTGGAATTCTTCTCATCAGTTAATGTAAACAGTGTAATTTATACTTTAATACTCCAGTTTACATGGAAATCAGCAATAATTTTCACACTTTCGGGAGTGTTTCATGCTGTTGCAACCCAAGTTTTTGTATTTTATGCAGTTACAGAAAAGATAATGAAGTGTTTCTGTGTGACAATCTGGCAAATATTTATGTTTTAGGAACACATTACACACTCCAGCGTGCTGGTTTTTAATGGGAAACACTCCCGAGCATCAGTTAGAGCTGTCAAAAAAATGGAGCAGAAAAATGGAGAGAGCAAAGTCCTTGAGGAAACACTGGACAAGTTGTTTATGGGGGGAATGACCTTGGCTGGTTTGGATCACATTAACAGCTTCCTTATCCCCAGAGTGAACTCCTGGTCAAAAGGAGGGTGCTGAACACAGAGGGACTGGGGGCAAAGGGAACAGGAGGGTCCTGCTGAGGTGCCAGGCTTGCCTGAGAAGTCCCTGAGAAGTTGGCAGGAACATCTAGGACTTGAACCTCGAGGAGTTCCTCTCCTGCAGTCCTTTCCACAGGATCCTACACTAGGGAAAACCACCCTGGAATGCAGCTGAATGATCCCTGTTCTTTCCCAACAGGTGCCAACAGTTGTTTATGCTCCCACTATCTGATAGTGGCACTGGCAGTTCCTTGTTCTCACATGAACTTGGAGAGCAGCATCAAGAACAACATACCAGGCACTCATGTCTGCTTTGGTGGATCCATGGCATGAGTGAGTTACCTCAGTCCCCAGATCTGATGGGCCATCAAACGCTGCACAAGCCATTCTAAAATCAAGTCAAAAAATGAGCAATTCCATCTTTTTGTAAGCACAGATGATCAGGATCCAATAAGCAGAAGTTACAAAATCAGATAGCTGTGTAATCAATACTGATTCAGAGGAGTCCATGAGGTCACCTGCCCAATTTTCCCTTTTTTTCCCTCAGGATGGTCCTCAGTGTCTGTCCTGACCTGGCTAATAGAGAGATCAGTGGTTCAGAAATGTCAGCATTTATAAGGTTGTAGCCAGGTGGGAAAACTTGATCTGCTTTGAGTCTTAAGAGTGCTTATTCAAATATTGCATTTCCAGCCACAGCGTGCCTTTAGAAACTGCAAAGAACATGTTTGAACTGCACAGTATTAATAAACAGCTGGGTGAGATACAATCTGCCCTGAACAGTGGCTTTTTCTGTAACTCTTTTATCTGCATTTCCTCGCAGTGTTTCTCAGGGGGGAGTGACTGTGCCCACGTTCTGTGCTGGCAGCTCCCAGCCCTCTGTGCCTGCCCCACCATTGAGGGCACGGGGGCAGAGCCTGAGCTGCCCCTGCTCAGGTCCCAGCAGGGCTCCTGCACACCAAGGCTCTGCCTGGCCACCTGGGCTTTAAATGGCATTTCAAAGTGATCCAGAACTCCAGAGTTCAGCCTTTGGGGTTTGCTCACCCAGGTTTCACTCCTGGCTTCGAGGAGCTGTGATCTTACTCAGTTGGAGCCCTCAGTGGCCCTGGATGACCACTTGGAGACGTGTTGGGAATATTTAGCTTAAAGAAGTTGCTTGAACTTGGTGTAGCCTTTGCTTTGGATGCAGCTAAAAGAAGCCTTCAGGATCGTGTCACATGCTGCTGGCTTTGATGTATTCACTAAGCATCTTGTAAAAATGATCAGATGTATAAAAGATGGTGATAGGAAGAAGTTTATTGAGTATTTCTCTGGATTAAAGGGTGTTGCAGGCATGGCTGGAATTCCTTTATAAGTCCCTGTGTACATCAGGCGGGCAGTTTTGACCTCCCCCTCTCCTTTTTTTTTCTTTTTGAGCATGGATTTCACTTCTATTGCCAGTTTGTGCAAGACTTCTCATGACACTTGGTGTTCCTTGGTATTTCAGGGAATAAGTGATGGCAAACATGTGCTGTGTGCTGAGGAGCACCTTCAGTAACAGCAGAATGAAGCAGATGGAACCACGAGCTCCACAGCATCCCACTCTGGGTCACCCACAGACAAATCTATTGCTGAGAGGCAGAAGTTACCGACAAAAGTTAATTTATACTTATGTGTATTTCAATTCTAGTGCTTTTAGTGCCTTTCAATGAGTGGGAAAATGCTTTTGAGAAAAGCAGTTGTGGGTTTATGTCTAATTTAGGGGTATTGCTGATGAAGGGAGGTGGCCACAAAGGCAGGAATAAGGTAAAAACTTTGAAGCTTAGGTTAAAACGATTGCAGATAACTTGATCTGTAGTTGCCATATATAGTCATCCGAGGAAAAGTCTGTAGGAATCCTCCAGACGTTTATGGACTTCTCTGATTCATCTGTCGGGGCCAAACAGCTCCAGCCAAGAGATAGGGAATTTGTTAAACTGCATTAAGTTCCTAAATTGCCGTAGCCCAGAGGAGCAATTCTTCCTTTTATAGGGGCAGGAGTGGGAGGGAGTAGGCAGGGAGGGATGGTGCATTAAGCAGTCTCTTCTTTTGGTAAGAGTTTCAAGAGATGAGTAACATTCTAGAGCTGTTTAAAAAAACCACACAGACAAAAAAACTTGAATTAATTTCCGTTGCTCTCATCAAAAGCTGCCTGTCTAAATTTAGCCATTTCCTATAGACGCTCGGCTGGTGCAGCAACAGTAAAACTGTTTGTCCTTAAGTGCAATTTGTCACCTCCCCCTTCGAAGTTGGGGGAAGATAAGCTTGTATTAATTCTGTTGATTTATTATTCCACAAGTATGTCTCATTTTAATCTGCCATTGAGCTGAGGGTGATTCAGTGCTGGGCTCGCAGCCTTGACCGACGGGGAGAGCAGCAGGATCTTCAATCCTCGGGGTTCCTTGGCCTGATCTTTTTATCTCCTTCTCTCCCCACCCCCCAAATGCTGGAACAGCTCACAGTTCAGCCCATGAATTTGGGAATTAATCCCAGCTGAGACTATATATTACACTGGTGAGGAGATGCTGCTGCTCCAAAGTGCTTTATGTGGGTTTTTTATTTCTTAAGTTCAACTCGCAAACAGTAAATGTATTGAATAAGGCTGGAGTGAGCTTTTGCTTTCTTTCATCTGGATGATTCATTTCGATCTACTGTGTGCTACCAAAGCATATGCACTATGGGCCTGAGCCTGTTGCTGTAGGAATGTTGCCAGGAAATGTATAAAGGCAGCAAAAGTTTGTTTTCTCCCAATTGCTTCACTCACTGAGGCAACATGAAAAGCTCCGTGCTGTGTTTTTTTTTATTTAGGTCAGCAGGATGACAGTTGTATTAATTTGGAGCTGTTTTTACCAGGTATGCTAAATCAGATGTAGTAAAACCTCTGGGTCTGTATCCTGATATTTTGGAGGTTGTCAATTTTCTTTTTTTTCTTTGAATTTCTCCTCTTTGTTGGAATCTGAAGTTCCCACTGAAACGACAGCAGGGGAGTAACCAGTGAATCCCTGCATGGAACAAGTCACAAAGAACATCAAGACAGCAAAAATGATGAGAGTTTTGGCAAACATAGGGCAGGGATTTGCAGGACAACAGGCTTTTCACCCAGGTCCTCGAGAAAAAGCTGGGTTTCTGTAGGAGCAACTGGCTTTAGAATAAAACTGGATGGTCAGGATCAAGATTTAGGAGAAAACCTTATAAAAAGATTATTAGAGTATTGCATAATACTGAATTTTCTTGCATCAAAATAAAGAAAAAGGTTGACTATAATGATATAAATCAGTAACTACACCTGTGTTCTTACATGCAGGTATGTCAGTGTGTGATTAATGCACACTGTTCACACCTAGAGGTCTAATGTTCTAATCTATAGTTAAACACTAAGTAGGGAAAACAATTTTGCAATATCTGATCTCTTGGCAATGCCCCCTCCCCAATTTACCCCCAGCCTGTAAGATCCATAAGGGGGAAACCTGGCTCCTTATAATTATAATTAACACAGAATTACTCTTCTTGGAAACCTACCCTGACTTTAAAGCAAGGCACTTGTGTTTTGGAAATCAATAGCAGGTTTTAAAACATGAACGTTTCCTACTAGTCCCACTTTCCCTAAATCAAACTGTGCACTGAAATAAATGATTTCTGAATGGTCCTGCCCATCTTTTCCTTGAGGCTGAGGAGAAATCCCAGTGTGTGAGTGCAGCACCAGCTCCTGATTCCATCATCCCAGGAAAGACCGGGCTCAAGGAGGGTGTGCTCTGGTTCCAGCACTGCTTGTGTGGAGGGAATATGGAAAATTACAGCTGCAATTATGGTTTCACATTAAATTTCTTCTCTCTAAATCCACCGTGTGAAGCATTAGGCTGTGTTTGAACTGGTGTTGTTAATTGGACCGCAGCACTTTAGGTGCATCATCTGCAGAGCCGTGGCCCCTGTCATTAGCCTCTCATTAGACACGTTAATTTTTTAAGGCTCGTAATAATTACCTTTTTCAGAAGTTCCCCATTTTACAGGGAAGAGAAACCTCTGATCTGCAGGCTGTAATTCTCAGTAACCAGGGAAGTGCTGTGAACTCTCTCTATAGACTTGCAGAGTGGAAAATGCAGTGGATGGAGGATGAGATCCTGCAGGATGTGATTTGGGAGGAGTGTCCAGGATCTCCTGCACTGGAAACCTCAGGTGCAGGGGCAGGGAACTTGGGGAATGACATTGAGGTTTTGGAGGGACAGAGCAATTCTAGTGAAGATTTGACAAACACAGGTGAGGCTGTTTTTTGGGATGTACAGCTGTTTTGGGGTCCACAGCCAAGGAGTCAGTTTGCCTCCCATTTTTTTTGGCAGATGTGCCCATCTAACCCAAAGCTCTGTCCCAACCCATTCTCCTTTCTCTGTGCAGGGATCCTGGCCCAAGCCCTAGGAACAGCAAGCCCTGCATTTCACTGACATGGGGTTGTCCTGCTGGCAGGAACAGCACACTCCAACGATGCTGCAGTGTTTATTTAGTGTATCAAACGGTTCTTCATTACATAAATAAGTAGTTCTGCTGACCTGGGATGATACAGACGTGGGTTTTCCCATGACAGAGGTCTGCCATGGCATGTTTGGTGTCACCTCAGCCTCCAGCAGGGCCCACAGGGTTTAACAAGAAAGCAGGACAGGCTGTAAGCAGGAGGGAAAATCTCCATGGAGCCATTAGCCAGTGTGTAGCCTTTTAAATTGTTTGTTAAAAGTGCTGCTTGATTTTCTGCATGTTACATAAGTCATCCTTTTCATTTTTGCCCTCCTGGAATTTTAGTGACCAGCCTTTCATTTCATTAGAATGAGCTCCTTCCACAGCTCTACCTGAATCATTTTTGTTTAAATTCATTTTTTGTTGTTTCCTAGCAACTCTAGTTTTTTAAGTTCTGAATAGTTTCTGTTCAACATCTTTTCTAGCCAGTGTTAACTCACTGGTTTATAAATGACAGCAAGGTTTTAACACGATTCTAAAGAGCACAGAATTAATTTGTGAAGTTAGTTAAAAACATTCTTTCTCTATTACCTCTAGTGCCTGTGTGTGTATATACACATTTACCTACATATCTGAGGGTGCAGCAGTTGTGCCTTGGCAGGCAGGATGTTTGAAACAGTTGTGAAGGTAACCAGGGTGTTTGGACATTGCTGCACAAGCCCAGAGTAAACCTGGTAGCTTTTTGTTTATTTGAACTTGGAAGAAGCTCCAAGAGAATTCCATTAAGACTCAGGCAAGTGGGAAGTTCCACTGGAAGCGACGTGGCAGCCCCAGCATGGCCAGGAGGTGTCTTTGCTCAGGTCACTGCCTTAGGATGGCTCCTTTTAACACATTTCCATGGCTCAGAGCCCCTGCCCTCCAGCTCAGCCTGAGGTACCCCAGAGCCCAGCGTGGGGCACAAGGAGTTAATGTTTCCATGTCCTGGATATGTATTTTGGGGGACTCTGGTTTGGTTGTGAAGTTGGTGTTTTGGTTTCATTTTTCCCCAGGACTTCCATCCCAGATGTTGCATTTTCCATGGCTGGGGAGTGAAAGGAGCAGCCCCCAGTGAAAGGAGCCCTTTCCCTGTGCCACCCAAAGTGGCTGGAGTTTGGGTGTCCCCCAAAGGAACTCCCCAAACTTCTCCTCGTGTCACTGTTGCTTCCCTGGGGAGTGTCATGTGGCTGCAGTTTTGCAGAATGGTCTGAAGGGGTTAAACAGCAAAAAAATTCCCGGCTCTTCCCAAGGAACCTCCGATAGGGTTTATTCCATAGGCCCTGTTTGTCACCAGAATTACAATGCTCAGGGTTTGGCTTAATATTCTGCTTGAAGCTGAAGTCTCTGCTCACTGAATCAGCCCTTCACAAATGGAATAGTTTTTTTCACTTCTTGCTGGGTGGGTCCATACGCTGAAAAATAGGTCAAGAACAGTAATCTAAATCTACTGCTAATAAATAATTAAAGCTAATGGAATTTGCACAAGATCTGTGAGCTGAAATATTTCTGAAAGTACTGTGGTGTACGTTTTGCTACTGTAAATCAAGATTTTTTATTTATCATTGTGCTAGGTTGAAACATATCTATAAATGTAGCTTAAAAAGATTTTTTTTTGGTACAGGGAAAACACTGGCATGTTTGTGTATTGAAATAACTAAAAATATAGAAAATTGATAAGATCATGATTCATTCTTTAATGATCGGATTTCAAGTAAATACTTCAGCAGCCTTAAGCAATAAGAGGTTTTATATCTCATTAAATCATAGTGTAAATTGAGCAATAAATTGTTTACTCATATGATTTACTTTGCCTTATATTTTAGGAATTAAGCAAGTCATCTGAGCTACTGTGTAATACCTGTTTGAACAACTATCTGGGATTTCAGTCTCATCTCTTTTAGATTAAAGCAAAGTGGAACTTGCTGGAGCTAATTAAACATAAAGACTGAAATGTTTCCCTTAGTACACCCCCAGTCACATGTGCCCAGGATTTCAGGTGGCAAAAATAGAATATTCTGGATTTTTTCCACGATACAAAGAACTAATATTTAAAACTCGTGCTTAGGTAGGTGAGTGTCTGAGTGATCCCCACTCGTTCACCCTTTCCCCATGGCAGGGAAGCATCTGTGCTCTCTCTAATTAACCAGCAGAACTGCTTACTCCTAATTATAGCTAACTTGCTGATTTGTGTGTTTCACAGCGCCAAGTTGTGTCCTTGCAGTGTGTAATAACCCAACACACCTCTGAGTGATGCCCAAACCCTCCACGCCTGGCTGCTCTGCACCTCTGCCCTGGGAGCTGCTTTGTGGGCAGGAGCAGCTCAGCTTTGGGGGGCAGGTGCTGTGGGGATGAAGTGGGAGGGCACGTGGATGAACATCCTCCCAGGCACTTAAGACAGGTCCTCATCACAGCCTGCCTCTGGACAGGGGGCATCAGCCTGGCTCCCCAGTTTCCACAGAATTCCTCTTCAGCCACACTGCCTTTTCTTTATCATTGAGTCCTGCAATGATTTGAGTTGGAAGGGACCTTAAAGACCATTTGTTCCAATTCCACTGCTCTGGGTAGGGACTTTTTCCACTCTCCCAGGTTGCTCCAAGCCCAGTCCAACCTGGCCTTGGACACTTCCAGGGTTGGGAAGTGTTCCATGCTGATGAATGATAAATACCTTCCTGCCCAGTCAGTATGGACAGGGGGTTGTTTGGGGTTTGTTCTGGGTTGGGTTTTTCCTTTTCCTCTCTCTTTGTAAGTTCCTCTAAGACAGTGCCTGGAGTCAGAGTGTCCAGCCCTGCCACCTCAGAGCACAGGACACTTGGCAGTGCCTTATTCTGAGGGGGCAAACAGAGAAGGGAACGCAAAAGGGGAGGATGGCAGGAAAGCCATAACATCTCGCTGGTGATAAGGCAGCTCAGAAATAGGTTGTGACAGCTGCACTAATGATGTCACCGATGCTGATACAAGGGGGCTGCTTCTCATTAGGATTTCTCTGCCAGACACAGTGACATTGCCCAGCCAATGAGTGTCCCCAGCAGAGGATATGGAGAACGATCCATAGGAAATGTGGTGTATGACAGAACGTTCCCCCAGCTTTGGGGTTTGCTTGGTTTCATAAGAGCACCACACTTGTGGAGATGAGAAAGGGGTGTAGATCAGGCTCAGCCTTGGTGGACCACTTTACCAACCTGGGGTCA
Organism: Campylorhamphus procurvoides; assembly: GCA_013396655.1. Lineage (NCBI taxonomy): Eukaryota > Metazoa > Chordata > Aves > Passeriformes > Dendrocolaptidae > Campylorhamphus > Campylorhamphus procurvoides. The sequence goes on from WBMV01006916.1 coordinate 823,926, forward strand.
GAGAGCTCTTGTTGTGACATTCAGAGAGAAGCATTTGGGAGGTAAATGAGATGGAGCAGCCTGCAAGGAGATCAGGAGGTGCTTGTGTGGCTTCAGACCTCAAGGAAATTACAAATATGGTCCTTGTAGCCTGACCATTGATATGTCCTTTGTACTGTACCCAGGGTATTAAGATACAGATAAATAATGCAGCTTAGTTGTCAGAAAGATGCATTTGTTGCCCAAACTTGTTAAATTTGTTTTAACTTGGAGGAGGGCAGGGTGGTTTACTTTCCGTAGAGTTATTTTTAATGAGAATGGCAAGGGAGCTAAAAATTATGTGGATTCAGATTTCATTGTGTAGCTACTTGATCAAAATCTAAACTCGCTGTTTATGCTCTTGTATAAAGGAAATGCTGTAGTGGCTTTCAGCGATCCGATGTGATTCAGATAATGATACAACATCCTATTTCACAGGCTCTGCCTCACACACCGAGTTTGTCTGTGAGACAGCCTTTTCCAGCAAGCTGCTCTACCCCTGGTAAATCAGCCAGAGAGAGAGAGAAAGAATGCACATATTTAGATGGCACAGAAAAACAGGCTAATAATGGGTTTGTATAGGAGTACTCAGATATTTCAACGTGTTTGTGTTGATAAATGATAATTTATTTTAATGTTCAGCTGCATGTACCCCTTTGGGCTCGGCCACAGTGGTTTGGTAGCTGTGTGAGGGCTGGAGCTGGGTGCTTTTCCTGTTTTGATCACAGCCCAGGCAGTAAAGGCCACCACACTTTAAACAGATAATAAATCACGCCGTGTCCTTGCTGAGCAACACTGCAGATTCCCCCGGGTCTGAACCGAATGTCCTTCTTTCTGTTCAATTTAGTGTAAAGAAGGGAAAATTCTATTTGAAGTTGGTGTAATATTTTGAGACAAAGTCTGATGAGGAAATTTTCCAAACTGCCAAAAATAAATCTCCCCGGCAGAGTTGTAGCTGGTGACTCGAGGCATATGTATTCCTGACTTCTGTCTGTTTATTTTTATTTCCCTTTTATTGGGAGCTGTCTAAAGTTTTGATGCTGTTTCGCCAGGGAAGGGATCATAAAAGTAGCCTATAAATTCCTTCTGAGGGGGAGGCAGGGAGAGAGGGCAGAGAAGAAAAAGGTGTTCATGCATTTTGTGATGATTCGTGCCCGTTCTCCACTCACCTGCCTGGAGTATCTGATGGTGTTTAAAGCACTGGAGCTCATTCCCTGCAGTCACTTTGCTTAGCCTGTTTGCTCTCTGGAGGGAATGGCAGTGGGATGCTCTCTCTCAATTGCTCCCCTGCAACAGATTTCAAGTTATTGTGGAGATTTCAAGTTGTCAAAGCATTATACCCTGTCCAAGTTGTGCTCTGATGACCAGCCTGTCCTGGCACTGCCCACACTGCTTGCAGAGGGATAACCCATTGCTTGCCAGTGGAACTGGAGCACTTTTTGCTGCCTTCTGCTCTGACAGGAAATGTTTTACCACCACCAAAAGCTTCTGTCTGAGTCAAGCACAACACATTTTCCCATCACGGCACAAATATTGCATGGTAATGTTCTCGTTGCTGGGATGAGTGTTTAGCATCCTGAGTTTGCTAAATGAAGGATGTGTGGGAATCAGGTCTTGTACTTGCAAGCTTTTCTCCCTGTTTGACAGCTTGACCAGCTGTTTTCTTGCCTTTGGGATGATCCTTGTATTCCTTTCCTCCCCTGCTTCTCTCCTGCTTTTCTGTTATAAACAACCAACAACGTCCCTCATTATTCAAGATGAATAAGAGGTGACGTCCTGCCATAGTTTATACAATGAAATAAGAAGTGTTGCAAATCCTGTCTCTCAGAAGTTTGGATGTATCAGAGGATGCAGTTAAACAGCAGGATCTCGCCATGCAGACAGGAGCAAGGATTATACTCTCCTGCCTCTGGATCTGGAATTAGATCCCCTGTATTTCTGCTTTCACTCCTGACATCCCTTGCATGGCTGGCACCAAACCAGTCAGTAAATCCAGAGGCAACACCAGGGACAAAAGCCCTAAACCCAGTGATTTCTGAACAGCTGAGATTTGTATTTCAAGAAATGTTGCTTTGCTTGGATGGCATCATTTCTCCTGATTTTATAAAGAGTGCCAGTATCTGGACTGTAAATCTAATTCTCTGTTTGCAATTTCTCTGTGCATTAAAACCTCCTGTGCCAGATTTTGGCCTTGAATGTGGATATTTATTTTGCCATCCGTGATTGTTGTTACTTTCTTCAATGTCAGCATCTCCAGGTTACAAAGAAAACATGTTCCAAAACGTGCACAGCCCTCGGGTCCCACAGGAGGCAGGGAGTGGGGAAAAGCTGCTCAACCTGCCAGTTTGCTTGGGTAGAGGTGTAATTTGTAGGTGTTTGTGATACACAAGGACAGTATCTAACCTTTGCCTTTCTCAAAACAGGCAGCAGGATATATCAGGAAACATTTAGGAGGCTTGGCTTGGTCTAAAGAACAGAAGAGCAGTCAGGTTGGTGTGAAGAGGGAGCTCAGGGTGCTGCAACATTCTCCTTGATAGGGAGTGAGCTGTATTTTAGTGCAATAACCATGTCAGAAGGGAAATTTGGCTGATCATTTGTCTTTGATGGCTTCATTTGCCTTTGGCCCCCTAAGCCATTTCTCAGGGAGTGGGAGAACTCCTGATACTCCAACTCTCTGCATGACTTGTCACTTAAATGACAAAAATCACTTATCTCAAAAGCCTACTTTTCCTTCAGGAAAATCAGATTAAATCCAGGGCTGAGAGTGTTTTGGTGAGTGGTTTAATGTCCAATATGTTGCATGACTGTAGATGTAAAAGTAAATGCATTGGAGAAGAGAATGTCCCAACTCTTTTAAGGTCACCTTCTTTTCCAAAAAGCTCAAGGCTTCAACAGAACGTTTTTATAGGGAGAAAATACTTCAAAAACCTCTTTAGGAGCTCTCACAGGAGGTTCAGGGAGCTCAGGGACAGTGGCCTGTGTGGAGGGGGGAAGATCCCATGGTTACTGGGGCAGTTGGTGACTGTCCCAGCTGTGGGTTGTGTTCTCAGGGCACTGGAAGCCTCTGGGTTGATGGGAATGTCCAGAGTGACAGAATCTCACCCAGAGGTCTGGTCCAAGCTGAGCCTTGGGAATCTCCAAGAGTGGGAAATGGCCCTTCTTCCCAAAGCAGTGCAGATTTGTCCCCTTCCAGGTTTATTCCCAGGTGTAACTGCACTGTGAGGTTGCTGCTTGTGCCCTGTCAGTGGCAAACCCAGGAGTCCAGCATCTTGGCTGTGCCTGGATGGTACTGGCCTGTGCATAGTTACAGGATTTTATTCTTCAGGCATGCACATAATGAGAATGAGGAGAATTTCTAAGTGAATTAGACCCAAACCAGCTTAAAAGTGGAGCCACAGAGAATTCAGTATGCAACAGAGAGACATTTTTTGCTCTAAATTATATTGGTTGCTAAGTACAAATATGCTATAAACCTTTAGAGTGGTTCTGTGGGCAGTATTGTAATGACTTTTACAGCACTAGGTGTGTTGTAATGTGGAAGAAGAAATTCTGACTTAGAGAGTAACCAACAAATAATGCTGTCATCTTCAGTGTGCACCAGCTCTCTGATGACTGAAGTCAGAGCACTCCTGAGAAAATCATAATAAATGGAACGGAGATTTTACAAAACAGCAACACTTTTGGTTGAAATGATGGTCCAGAGTCATCTTCCTTTAAGTCTGACTTCCATTTGTGGGAATTTCCTTGGCAGAAGTTCAGAGGTGGAGCTTCTGTGGACGCAGATAGAGGCATTTCCTTCTAATCGCATTAATGTTGCAGCTGAATTAGGAGAGTGAAGGCAGCCCCACCACAGCCTGGGTAATTCATACCCTCTGCAGCAGGCACAGGTGTGTGTCAGCCCTGTTCAGAGTGAATCCCAGCTATGCTGCTGTTCTAATCAGAGCTCCCATGAAAGGCCATCAGAATTTAAGCAGTACTTCAGAACCAAAAATAACGTCAGGAGAGACTTGACAGCGACCCGTCCTTTGGAATTGTTCTGATGAAATGTCTCTCTTTGTCTTGCAGGACCTGCGCAAACAGGTAGCTCCGCTGCTGAAGAGTTTCCAGGGAGAGGTAAGAGCTGCTGCTGCTTCTCCTGCTGCTTTTGGTGCTGCTCCCAGGAGCCAGGAGTGCTGGCAGTGTGGGAGCGTGGCCAGGCGGGCACAGGGCGGGGGCTCAGCCCTGGGCATTGTGCTGTGGGGGCACCTGAAGGGGGACAGAGGTGGAGAGGGACTTTCTGCAAGAATGTCAGCGACAGGAAATGAGGGAATGGCTTCACACTGGCAGAGGGCAGGGTTAGATGAGTTACTAGGAAGAAACTCTTCCCTGTGAGGGTGGGCAGGCCCTGGCACAGGTTGGGCAGAGAAGCTGTGGCTGCCCCATCCCTGGAAGTGTCCAAGGCCAGGTTGGACGGGGCTTGGAGCAACCTGGGCTGGTGGAAGGTGTCCCTGCCCATGGCAGGGATTTGGAATGAGATGATCTTTGCAGTCCCTTCCAACCCATTCTTTCTGTGCTTCTGTCACACACTGGGTTTGTGCTGGACAAGCTGAACTGGCCCTGTCCCTTTGCTCTCAGCATCCCTGAGCAGCTCCCCATGGCAGTGACCCCAGTGGCACATCCAGCTCCCTGAAAACCAACTGTAGTTATTTTGAAATATTTCTATAAGCAAAGGCAGCTGGGCCAGTTAGAGAATTTTCCGTTTTTGCTGTGGCCAGCCCTGGAGTGCTCACTCCTGTGAGGCCAGATGGGAGCTGTGGTACCACTGCTCTGAAAATATTGGGGATGAAATTACACATCACATTCCTCCTTATAAAGATCCTGCCCGTGTGGGGTGGTAGGTGGAGGATTTGGCTCACACTCCTGCCCATGACAGAGCTCTGCCCCTGAAGTCACCTGTCTTACAGCACAGCACTGTTTGCCTCCTCAGCCCATGAGTTGTTGGCTGACCTGATATTGTGGCAGTTCCCCCCAGCACAGAGAAACTCAGGAGTGTTTTTAGGGGTCTGCCCAGGGAATTAAGAGCACAACTCCCCTTACTGAGGCTTGCATTTCCAATTACTTGTGCATCCTGCTGCATCTGTATCCCAGCTAGGCAGTAAGTCCTCATTTCAAAGCGGTGTGGTAGTTTTCATTTTGCAACCCAGTTTCCCATGTATTGCTAGAAATAAATAAATAAACAGGACAACTTTGTCCTTGATGTATCCAATAGACATTTGTGAGAACAAAGAATGACTTGAGCGAGTCTGTTTGCCAATGGAAATTTACACTTTCAAATTGCTCCGAGTGGATTGCAGTGCTTTTAGGACCTTTTCACTTCAGTTTCCAGCTCGCAGTGCACTGACTGAAAAGTGCATATGAGCTTTCAGCACTGCTTTTCAGGAAGGATCAAATAAGAAGCATAAATCCAAATTTGGCTGCAGTGGAGGAGATTCTCCCCTTAGATCTCCCCAGAGACAGCTCACTGACTGATACCTGGGTATGGCTCATACACACTCCTCTTTCGGTAGTTTTGCTTCACTGATACAAAAATGAAGTTTATTTTGGTATAAATTTAACCTCCCAAGAATAAAATTTGTTGGTAGAAATCCCCTGTTAGGTAAACGAAGCACGACTGTGTTACAGGATTGTGCTGCTGAATCTCTGAGCCCGTGATTCCAGTCTCCCTAATCTAGACAGGGTTTTAGAAACCTAAAAAACCTGAACTAATTATGATTGACTACATAAATGCACAACATTAAACTGTGAATTGTGGTATTTGATTATAGATGTAATTACTGTATCTTGTTTTGGAGACAAATCAAAATACCAAGGATATTAGCCTGTTCTGTTGAGTTCTATTTGATTTTCCAGGATATAGATCTGGTTTCTGTTTGTTGGTAAGGCTGACTTTCTAAAAGATCAGGACAGGAATGCTCCAAGTTTGTCAAGAACAAGCTGTATGAGGCAAACAGGCTTTTTGCCATTTGAAATCCACAGGAGATGCCTCAGTAACCATTTCCTGAGAGTGCTCAGTGACCAGCAGCCCCTGGGATTGCTCTGCTCTGTGGGTTACCCCTTAGGTGCTGTTTAATGGCCTGGGAGGAGCTGGCAGAGGGACCCTTTGGTCACACACAGGACCTGTGGGATGTGAGCAGGGAGGAGGGCAAGAGGTTCCCTGCTCTTCATACACAGACATCAGTTTTCAGCCCCAGCTTTGTCCCTGCAATTGTTTAAGGCCAGGTTGGATGGGGCTCTGAGCAATCTGGGCTTAGTGGAAACTGTCCCAGCTCATGGCAGGGCACGAAGTTTTCCTTTTTCCCCCTTTTTTGGTGACTTAATTTGGTTCAGAGCAGCAGCTGAATGCAGGGGAGAGGCCAGGAGAGCAAATGTGTCAGCTCAGGCTGCCTTAAAGTGCCCTTGAACTGAACCCTGGGGAGCCTGGCGTGACTTGGAGGGAGGTGAAGTTCAGCTCAGGTATTTCTGAATCCTCCTGAGTGTGATTTGTGGGAGCTGCTGCTAAACCTGCGGCCAGTTGGCTTTTTTTAAACAAATCCCCAGGTCACTGAAGCCAGTTTTGCTTTTCTTTGAGCGTGGAATATTGATACTGCCCGCTCATATTTTCCCTTTGTGTAATGTGATTCGTAAATAAACCCCCAATACAGAACATTTTGTATTCCTTGATTATTTATCTCATTCATTCAGATAAAAACTGTTCCAGTTATCAAATATCCAGTTTCCATTAGTAGCTGGAAATAACTTTTTTTGTATAGATCTCAGTGCATTAAGTAACTGGATTTTTTATGATAAAAGTTAAAATAAAAGCATTATGAAATGAAATTTAGCATACTACCAGTATTAAAATGCATTCCTAGTTCAGCATGAGCCCCTATTAATTCATCACTGGAGAGTAGTTTTATTATAGTCCTTTTTCCTTATTTAGGATTTTAATGGAAATTTGAATGCAGTTTTCTGATTGAACAGAATGTTGTGTCTGATTCAAAGCTGATGGTATTGTTCTTTTGGATTTTGTGAGTAACTTTTCTGGTTTTCCTGAAAGATTTAAGGTCTTGATGGTGTAAAAAGGCCATTGTGAGAAGACAGTTAAAGTCATTAAATTAAGAGTTGTAAAATTCCTGTCATTTTTTATCTTCAATCTGTGTGGTTTTTTCCTTTTTCTTGCCATTAAACTGAGGGTGCAACTTATTAATGGTTTGCTCACCCTATGCTGGGCTAAATACAGGACAGAACCAGAGAAGGTTAAAGAGCTTTATCATTCAATCATGAAATGATTATATATAATTTGCAAGGCACTCCTGCCAGCAGCCATCTGAATTAGCTGTGTTTTGGGTAGGTCACTGTGCTTTACCATGGCTACATCACTGCATGGACATCTGTACATGAAATCTGAGGAAAGAAAGCACAAAGTGATGTTCTTGGGCTATGTTAATTTAAAGAGCTGAAGTTGTGGTATGGAAATCTAATGTTGGAATCCGTATTTGTGAAGTCATCAGACAGATATTTTAAGGCTGGGAAAGGATTTCCTGAGGTCATTACCATTCTTTTCATGTGGCATAAGAGCACTGTCCAACAGTAATGCAGTAATCCCTCATTTGGAGAACCCTTTAAGGCACAGACTCCAAAGCAGCGCCCTGGACTGGATGGCTGGGAAAGCCATTTCTCATATTCTTCTCACAGAGCAAGTACTTTTAAGGGTATTGCCCTTCTGATGAGACCACTCTGGCTCCCCACTTAGCTGAATTGCTCTTTAAACTATTAATTTGGTCAGTAGAGTAATTTAATAATTTTCCATATGCAGACAACAGAAGCTGAAAATCAGTTTGATGTGCTGAAACTACTAATCATGCCTTTGAAGGAGGACTCTAATAATGTGTGTGCCTAAACCACTGCAGACCTCCGTTCCTTCTGCCTTTTGAAGGGCTATTCCTGAGCTGATACTCAGATTTTTTTAATCTTTTTTTATTTTACCCCCTTTAATTTCCTTATGTTAAATTTCCAAACCTAATTAATACAATTTCTGTCCTGTAGGTTCACTCCATGATGGCTCAATTAGAGGAGCAGTAGAACTGTGGTTCAATATTCAGGCCAGCTTCATAATTGAAAACACATTTTCTTCTCAAAAGCTGCAGCTGGTTTGGTTCTGCTCATGCAGAAAAGGATATAACCTTGCATAACATAGGAAATGAACGGTTGAGAGAGAAGCCAAATTCAATTTCAGTCAGATATTTTGAGGATAAGTCCATGATCTATGGAAGCAAGGGAATGAAAAGTGTGTGTATGTGGAAAGCAGCGTGTTCAGCACTCTATTAATCACGGCCAGCCTGGGTGCTGTTGTGTGCCTTGCGTTAGCACTGATGCTCGTACAGAGGCTGGAGAGCAGCCAAGCACTCCAGAAGTTAACCTCTTAAAGACCCTGAGCTGCTTTCTGTTGAATAAATGTAATTTTGTGGTCAGAAATAAATGCTTGTGATGTAGCAGGAGCTTTGAAAACAACGGCGTGGCAAAGCTATTACAAATTGCTCTGTGTTGGGGAAGTCAACAGCATACATCAAAATGCAGCGCTGTGTTTGGGCCCAGAGCTTCCCTGCCCGCCAGTGGAAGCCCCATTAAAACACTCCCTGTACCAAAATGGAGTGAAGTGAGTATTTTTGGCACTTAATTTTCTTTTAATGTCCACTCCACATCTCAGTTCTTGTTCCCCGGTGCTGTTGGGGAGAGGGGAGGTCACCGCCTCCTCCTGGGGTAACTGCAGCTCCACAGCCATCCATGACTTTGTTTACAGAAGTGTGCAAATGGTTATTTATTTAGTTCTGGCTGGCTTGATTGCAGTTTGAACATCTTTCCCGAGGAAGGTGATTTAAATACACTCCAGATGGGTGCCCTCTCTGTGCTGAGCATGCAGGGTGGCTGCTCAGGAGTGAAAGCATCCCTGAAGGGAGACACCAAACTTCAGGTGATGGACAGAACGTGGAGACTCAAAGACAGAGCTCTCCTGTAGGACCCCTTCTCCTTCCCTGGGACGGTTCTGAGCCATGGGGGTAACAGGCAAACCCCAAACCTGCCATACCCCACCAGCAGAAAGCCACAGGCACCGTGCACCTCCCAAAGCTCGGGCAGGTTCCTCTCCATCCCATGCCTCATGCAGGCAAGTTGTCCCCAGACAGCAGGTACTGCCAGGGGGACTCTGGGAGGATCAGCCCAAATCCTCTGATTTTACATAAGTGACAAAGTGCTGAGTTCCTGTTGGCAGCTGGTGGGCTGTCTGTGCCGGGCCCGCCGTGCCGCGAAACTGTTTTTGCAGGATTCCCACGGGTGGCACCGGGTCAGTTCGCAGGGTCGGGAGCATCTTCTCATCCCTGTGAAAAACAGAGAGCTTGAAGTGTGCTGGAAGGAATGGGGATAGCAGGGCTGGGCTGGCTGAGGGGTTCTGCTGAGTGGCGTTATAATCCACTCCCGGCATCTCCAAATACAGAACTATCTCTGCATTTATTACAGAATTACTGTGAAGTTCTACACAAATCAGTGCCTGGTCTTGATTTGTCATAAAAGGGAAACAAGAGGGTGAGCTCAGTATGAAATACCAGCAAAAGGTTGCATTTTGGTATTTATGTGCAGGTGGATTTTGCACAGGACAGTTAACAAGCTCCTTCTTGCACAGATTCCTCTGATCTAATTTTTTAAAATACCTAAACAAAAGTTTGGATCATCCAAAGGGGAGAGAAGTGTTTGTAGGTTCCAGGTCACTGCTGAGAGGCAGGAGGAGAGGTAGATGGGCAGGTGAGAGCACCCACTCACCTTCTGTGAAGCTCTTTGTCCCCCTGGGAAGCTGGAGGAGATGTGGGATAGCCAAGGCTGCTCTGCCCTGGTGGGAACTCTGCTTTGTCCCCTCCCTCCCTGCCTCACTGCGTGGCTGGACTGGCCGTGGCAGATGTTCCCCATCCTTGTGCTCCTGCAGAACCATGTACATCAGAGGGTTAGGCTCTGACATATCCCTGTTCACTGACAGAGCAAATCATTTGCTGGTCTGTTCACTAGAAGGATGTTCTTCCAATTCTGGGGGAAGGATGTGTCTCCTCTTTGGAAGTCATCTCTTTGTTTTAGCCTTTTAGCATTAAGAAAGTTCTCGACTGGCCTGTGCTGACCCAGGAGAGAGCCTGGGATGGAAGGTGTGGAATTACAAGGGTAAATAATTATTGATGTGCATGAGGTGCCCCAGCCAAATTGGGGCACCCCAAATCTGGTTTCTCACAGAGTTCTTACAGCCCTTTAAGCACAACATGATTTGACTAATTGTTAGCACCCACATTACTGATTACTAATTGGAGTAAAACTTTGCAAATCCACCCCATTTCTGCAGCATTCCTGCTGCTTGTCTGTGGATCCAGGTGTCCCTGGACTTACTGACTTGTGACTCCAGACACTGGGAGGGTTTAAATAATCTGTCAGAGGAGCTGGGATGCTGCCATTAGCTTGGTGTTCAGCCACATCCTTCATCCTTCAGGGGCAGCTCTCAACTTACACAAAGCTAAGTCCTTGTTTCCAGGACCAGACTGTCCTTAGTTTGTTTTACTTCAGCATGAAAATTGCCACAGTCTTCAGGAAAATTCTAGCACTCATTACATCCAAGTGTGTTATATTAGCTAACGTGGATATTTGCTATGCCAATCCAGTTTCATACCATAAAGACTGATCAATGGAACAGAGAGGGAATTGTGTAGCATTTGGCACTTTGACCCTGCTTTTGCCATCCACATTTGTCACTGTGCCCTCGTGCCATGCCCAGTTCCTGCAGGTGTGGGACTGACTGCTGGGTGTCCTTGCCCTGGCCATGAGTGTCCACCTCCTCCCTCGTGCTGAGCCCAGCAAATGCACGGCATGAGTCAGTTCAGCATGCTGGCACGATGGAAAATAAATTCCTCTCCTTCCTTGCTTAGTTTTTCCTCGAGTCACTGAGCTGAATCATGCAGGGCTGCAGTGACGCAAGGGAAGCGGCAGCCGGTGGCCCCAGGCAGGAGCAGGGACGTGGCTGCTCTGCTCCCCACGGATGGGGTGGGAGCTGGGGCACAGCAGGAGCTGAGAACCCCCAAATGCAGAGAGGGGTGAGGAGGGAGGCGCTCAGAGGGTTATCCAGGGCTCCGGGAGAGGCCCAGCAGGGACAGCAGCCCCGGCATGGCTGCGATGCCAAGGCATGATGGCAAGTGGTACGGGGGATTTAGGGCTGTCACCCTGCTCCCAATATCTGGAGGCACATGTTGGGCTGGGTTGTTTTACTGGGAAGGAAGATCAAAGGCTGGGAAAGCAACAAGAAGCTGTCCTGTGAGAAGGAGGGAGCAGAGCTTTCCTCGGGGGATGGCAGCGTTGTTTGTCTGGGAAAGTCGGGATTTATCTGGGCATGAAAGGAAGAGAAGGTTTTAAGGGTTCAAGGTTGCAGCTGTTTCACAGTGGAGGGAAGCAGAATGGAAAAGCTGAGGGATCTGAGTCCTTCTTCAAGCTCTCTCCTTAAGCTGAGGTTAAACCAACAAGTTGGTGAGGCAGGGATGCTCCTCCCAGGCTTTTCCCTGGTATCATACCTGTGTCCCAGCCCAGGCAGCCTGGGGAAACAGATTGGGATTGGATCCACTCTGGAGTCCTTAATTCTGTTCAAGAATTTATAGCCCAGCTAAAATCCACACCATATGCTTTAAGCAGCTGCACAGAAATAATTTCTTTTTAATTTTGCTTCAAAACTCCTTTAATTGCAACAAAACTTAAAAATAGTATTTTTAACTTTTGTCAGTGGAAGAATAAATTAACTGGGGTGGTGAACTATGTATTTTTATCAATTAATAAAATGATAACATTTTTATTTATTGATATAGATATATCTTGGCATTAAGAAATGGAAAGCAAGCCAACTGGGTGCTTCCTAATGCAGACACAGAGGGTTGCAGAGCTGTGGTGCTGCACCACCTTAGCAGCTGATGGACAGTTTTATGTGAAAGAGCAGCCAAGCTCAATTGGAAAGGCTTCAAGGCAAGGCTGGTGCCATTGCACAGCATTAATAATCTTGCTGTAGCCACCACTTGATTCCAAGGCAGCTATTCAAGAATATAGCACTGCTGAAAAGAATGGGGCATTAATGAGTTGGTATTGTGCTTTTTCCTTTTGTTTAATATGTTTCTTCCAGTTCTTAATGGTGTTTTGGTAACTTGAAGGAATTGAAGACAAATGGAAAAACTTCGTGATGCAAAACAATATGAGAGAAGATGTGTAAGGGAAAGGGAATGGGTGTCTCCTTAAGGCATCTATTTATTAAAAATCAAGTAAAATAACTTCTCTTAAGTCATTAACTTCTCTGTGCAGGACAGTAAAAGACAGGTCTCTCGTGTTAAGGTGGTTAATGAGGGTGAGGATTACAACTGAAGAGCAATGAGGACAAGTAGGAGAGTTGGGACTGCAAAGTTCATAGTTGTGTTTGTGGATCTTCAGTTAATGGTAGTGTGAGGAAATCCCTGATGGTTCACACAAATGGCACTGGGAGCCCCTCCCAAAGGAGCTGTCTTTGGGAAGCCAGGTTCTGCATCCCAATCATTTAGCAATGTTGAATGATCCAGGTGGATCCAAGTGGAGCACCAAATGTGTTAATGTGCTCTTATCCCTGAGTTCAGAGAGTTTAGGTGTCAGAGCAGGATGTGCTGGCATCTGGTGAAGAGCTTTATCATCCTGGTCCTGCTTTAAATTCAGGAATACAGTTGTGTAGCCTTTGGTCTGACTGCAGAGGTGATGCCACATACAGCCCAGAGCATCCCTCCTCTGCACACTTGCATCCAGGAGATTTGGGGGGCAGCAGACACCAGACTGGCATTAATGCTGAAATTTCTGAGTGCATAAAGTGTGACAGATTCCAAAACAGAGCCACAGACTTTACTTTTGCCTGTCTGAACTTGGCTGGACACAGCAGAAAGAGGCAACATTCAGGTAAAACTACACTCAGCACCTTCCCTGACACAGGTGCCAGATTTATGGTACTTGTGGTAAATGTGGAGGTGAATCCATGCTGATATTTTGATTTTAGCCAGGTGTGGTTGGTATTAGACTGGGACCAAGTGTTCCTGAGCTGGGCTGTCCGTGCTTCCAGGGGAACATGCCAGGAGTGTGGGTCGTTGTGGCAGCAAGGACTGGGAGCAGATCATGGAGATCTGCAGGGACAGGTTAGGAGGAGGTGATTCTGCAGGGGAAGGATGTCACTGAGTCCCCGGGGTGACCTTGGCACCCTGAGCAGCAGCCCATGAGAGCAGTGACCTGCACAGACAGGGGGATGAAGGGAGGAGACCCCTCCAAGCTCCCTGCGAGCAGCCCCGGGGAGGTTGGAGGGATGGGGAGAGGAGCAGGGAGGGTTCGGGGTGTCTCAGCTCCGCTCTCACTGCAGCACCAGTGGGATTAGCAAGACAAATAGGATGCCAAAACTTAAAAGTGAACATATGTTTCTGGGGGTGGTGGGGAATACAGAGGTCACTGTTGTTTCTTTCTGCTCAGAGAAGACATAATGGGGCCTGGTTTAGATAAATTAAGATTTGGAGCTAAGCTCGTGTCAAGACAACGCGAGTGTAATTATAAGTTGACTTCTTTCAGGGTCCCTGAAGTTTTTAGAGTCAAATAAAAATGTTCAGCAAGAGTTTTATAATGTAGTTCAACTGTTTAATGTGAGCTGATTGCAGCTCAGCCTTGTTGGCTCCTGAACCAATTTTACTTTGATTTGAAAATTTTTCTGTGAACTTCCAAATGCTTCCTTGTAATTTCAGTGCTGTGTTTCCTCTCTTTCTGGATTTAATTTATATTTTGCTGGGTTTAATGTATTTTTCTTCCCATATTCCCTTATTTCCTTACTCACCTGGGTGCTGGCATGCTTAATTATTTTTTATTCCAGTTAAAGTTATCAGGGTACTTTTTCTAAATTTTGTTTTAAGATATAAAATAGAGGCAATTCTCATTTTTAGGAGAACTTTAAACCAGACAGGTTGATTTATTTTTTTAACAACTAAAACATAAAACCATATTTCTGCCTGATGGGATTGTTTGGAATTCTGGTTCTGAATTTGGGAGGGGAAAAAGGTGTAAAATACCTGTGATTTACAAACTGCTTCCTTTGGAAAGCCTCTGATCTCCTTGGAAGACGTTGTTTCCATTCTGGTTTATATTTCCATCACTCTATAACTGGTAAGGAGTGAATAAACCACACCTTTTATAACATTTGGGGAGAATATAAGTGCAAATGCTCTTTATTAAAATGTGCAAAAACCGTAATAGAAAAAAGAAATCTGTCCTGTTATTTCCCAGAAATGGAAGCTTCTTAAATCCTTTGCCTTTCAACAGAGGGGCAAACTGATTTTACAAAATACAGCGCCGACTCAGTGCTGTAACACTAATTGTGTTTAATAACAGGAATTTCTATTGGGCTGCTCTGCTGAGCAGCAGCACTGAGAGGACACTGTCTGTGGGCACCTTGGGGTGCAGAATGGAACCTGTGCTGTCCTTGGCCTCAGAGCCCAGCCTTGCATGGCCACAGAGCAGCCCCATGGATGGTGCCCCTTCCTCTGTGCCCAACCCTGCATGGCCACGGAGCAGCCCCACGGAGGGTGCCCCTTCCTCTGTGCCCAACCCTGCATGGCCACGGAGCAGCCCCACGGAGGGTGCCCCTTCCTCAGAGCCCGGCACTGCCAACATCCACCCCACACCCCGGGGCCTCCCTGCCTGTGGCACCTGGGGCCTTTCAAATAAGCTTTGTGGGAAAATGTTCCCCCTGAATTACTGATGTTCTCGTTCCCTAATGAGCATCAGTCCGTCTTGTGATTGCTTGAATTCCAATTAATAAATGGGTTATTCACAACCATCAATCCCTGCTCTCCTGCACATCATATGCCCTGAGAGATTCCAGTGCCTTTCCATAGCCCTTTCCTGGGGAACTCTGACACATAAGCATGGCCAGCACTTCTTGAGAATTTATATTTGCTCTCCACGTCCCCCCCCATTTGGCCCTTTATCACCTTTCCAATACCTTTCTTTTTTTTTCTAACTGAAATGTTGCAAACAGGTCAGGTTTCAGTTATGCTGCAGCCCCACCAGTGTCCATAAATGAAGCCAGATTTTGGGGGGATGGCAGTGAAACAGGGGCTGGGTTTGTTTCCCTAAATACAGCCTTGTACTGTGTCCCAGAACCTGTCTCCTTCCAACCTCAGTGTATCTCCCAAGATTTCCCTGGCACTGCCACATGCCATGTGGGCACTGCCAGTGTCCTCCTTTCCCTCCTTGACCCCTCCCAGTCTTCTCTTGGTTGTGCCTTGTTCTCCTGTGTGATTTCTACAATTACCCTTTGGTTTTCTGGCCTCAATCCTGCCCCAAATGGTCTCTACAAGTCACTCAGGAGCCACAGGGCTGATCCATGCCCATCATGTCCCACGCTCTGCTGTGCTTGGCCAAGTACTTCAATCATTGCAGGAGCCCCCCCCCTCCTTTCCCAAGTCCTTCCCTGCTCTTCACAGACTTATTTTAATATAAAGTCAACAGAAGTGGCACCAAAGCTGTCCCCACAGCACCCTCCTGCTGATCCCTCCTCCTCCTCCCTGTGCTGCTTCCTCTCCCTGCCACCCTCCACTTCCCGTGCCCCCCAAGCGTTGCCAAAGCCACACCACAGGTCAGTCACTCTCCTTCTGGGGCTGCAAATCTCCCTCCTGCACCAGAAAATATCAGATACTTTCCTGAAGTACAGATAGAGTAAACTCTGGGCATTGTTCCTGCCTTATCTCCCGAATCAATAAAGTGGAGAAAGAATTCAAGGACGTTTTTCAGACAGGACTTTCCTTTTTTAGGCCGTGGTGACGTACACACCTTTAAATGGTTCCATAGTATTAACTGCTCTTTAAATACACTGAAGAATTGATATCAGGCCTTTGTATCCGTAGTTCTTCAGATCCTTCCTTGCCTATTATTAAAATATGGGAATGATAATCTCCATGCATTTGGTTTCCTGACTTGGGTGAGCTGCTGCTGAGCTGTGTCAGGCTTTCCTGTTTCCCTTTCTGTCTCTCTGCTTTGGAGTATTAACTCAATAGATCTGGTCTTGAGTCAGGTTGGTTGCTTATTGGCAATATTTAGTAATAGTAAATCCTCTGTTTTCCAATACAATAGGAAAATAAATGTTTACAAAAAAGAGTTGCTGTGGAAGAAGTATTTTATTCTCAGAGCTGTTAAACTGCCTTTCCCTGCAAAATGGAGTTTTAGATGAAAGTACAGATGGAGGGGAAAACAATAAAGTAATAAATTCTTGGATGAGCATGGTGTGTGTTACAGGCCACAAAGAGAAGCTGCTCAGAGGAGCCTGGCATGGGCTCACGAGTGCAGACAGTGCAGACTCCACGAGTTTGTGCCTGAGCTGCATTAGAAAACTTCTTTGCATGTAGAAGACTCACAGTTATTTATTGTTAAGCATCACAGTTAAGTATCAAGTTCATCTTTTCATCCCCTCACAGACTGAGTGGGAATAGTAGAGAAATAGATTCCCCACAAGAAAGGCAGAGAGGGACATGAGAAGTGGCCACGGTTCCGTTCGCTGTGTTAGATCTCAGTGAGTGGGAAAGGAAAACAGTTGTTGAGGAGAGAGCCTGGCAAATACCAGGCTTTTTATAAAGATTTAAAGTAAAGAATCACAATGGGCAGGAGTGTTCATAAAATCCTGATGCTTGTTATTGTGCTGGAAAATGGACTTTGAATTCTATTCAGTACAAATGTGGCAGGAATAATCTTGTGAGGCTGCTTCTCTGGGGGAGCTGTACCCGGGAGACTCGGGGTCCCTTTCTATGTATTAACTAGTTTTACATGAAATCTGTTAATTTATATTTATAGCTGGGAGTGTAAGAGCTCTGTTGGAACAAGTCTTAAAGCCTCTTTTCTCATCGCCCCCTTAGATTGACGCTTTGGGTAAACGAAGCAAAGAAGCAGAGGCAGCCTTCTTGAATGTTTATAAGAGATTAATTGATGTTC
Source organism: Campylorhamphus procurvoides (assembly GCA_013396655.1). Classification (NCBI taxonomy): domain Eukaryota; kingdom Metazoa; phylum Chordata; class Aves; order Passeriformes; family Dendrocolaptidae; genus Campylorhamphus; species Campylorhamphus procurvoides. The sequence goes on from WBMV01006916.1 coordinate 840,996, forward strand.
CAGGTAAGCAAATGATTTCCTTATTCTGAAAAACTGATGTTTGTGTGAATGCTGTTGGGCACTTTTTCTCCCTTTCATAAGGTAAATATGAGCAATGGTTTTATTCTGGAACTGATAGGCTCCAGGATTGTTTCTAATGGAAGGAGCTGTAACTCGGGCACATCTCATGACTCCTCATTGCACTTGCATGTTAATGTTTGTATGAATCAATTTATATCATTACAGTACTGTGTGATCCTCAGTAATTTGTTTATTAGAGGGTTCAGGCATTCTTAACAAAAAAGGTACATCTCAAAGCTTCATCAAGACACGGCAATATTTGCACTTTGAAAGGATAAAGAAAATTTTTCATGCTTTCTAAACAAAACCGAAAGAAAAAGCCTTACTGAAAAGTAAATTACTACCAAATTTCAGTTCTGTGCGGGGTAAGTGCGATCATAAATTTTATTCAAAGGCTTTTATCGTATGTGTTTTCAACTTTCCTTTGTTTGGCATCTGAAGTTTCTTTGTTTGCCTTTTGGTTTCGGTTTGTGTTTTACATTTTGGGAGTTGATTTTGGTGTTTTCCCCAGTGGTTTGTAAATACTGTCTGAGCTGATTTGTCCTTTTCCAGCTGTCCCCAGAGCTGAGAGGAGTGAGGAGCCCGAGTCTCCTCTGCCACATCACGGCCTGGCTGTTGGCACATGCCAGTGTGTGTGCCATTTGACACTTCTGTAAAACACTGACATTATACACAGTATTGAAAATGCTTACCTCGAGAGGGGTTTTGAGGCACAGTTAATGCTTTTAAGGGCTTAGAAGGGCTTTTAAGGCCTCCTTGCAAAGTGCACGCTGGTCTTTACTGGCTTTCCCTTTTAAGGAGCACTTTTCACGCACATTTCGAATAAAAATTAATTTTTTAATGTTTTGGTTTATAAATTGACTGGTTAAAAGGTCAGTGTTTTCAGATGCTCAGTCTGAGCTAAAATCTGTGTGTCTTTATACTTTCACATTCACAGTGGAGCAGTACCCTGTGCAGAGATGCAGGGACTCACCTTACCCTTCCTAGACCTCAACTGCCCTGCAAACGTTGTTTTTCAGGTTAATCAGCCACGGGCTGTGAGTTTTCCTTTCCCTGTTTCCTGCCCAGAGTCTCAGTAACATTCCACTGAACACTGAGCAGCTCCCTTGCCCACCTGCCCATGGTGGGTGCCTCGGAGAGGGTCTCTGGCTGTCACCTGCAGGGTGGGGGCAGTTTGCCTGGCACGGGCACGGGATGGGAACCCCTCGCTGGAAACACACCCAGCAGACCCAGCCTGTGAGTCCAGCACTCAGTGCTGGAGACACTGCAGCCCTTCCCTCTCTGTGCTAACACAGGGGCTGTTTCCTGCCACAATTTGGGAGCTGAGTGGGTTTGATTTCGAGCAGTTCTGTTTCTCTTCACGGCTGAGCAGTCGTGTCAAACAGGGGCTGTGTGGGATCCTTGCTGTGCTCTTGGGCACGGGCTGCTTGGGGAAGCCTGGCACCATCACAGGGCACACTGGAGCTCTGTGCAGAAGGAGGGATGTGTATCCCACCCATGCTCTGGGATCTGAGTGATGAGGGACTTTGTCAGTACTTCCTCACAGGAGAAAGGATTTTCTCTTCTCCTTCATTTGCAGGAGGCAGATTTACAGCCCTGCGTGTGCCTTGTGTTACGTGTCACAGAAATATTTCTTTGATATTCTTCAGACACATAAAAACTGCAGCCTGGCTGAGCTGGGAGTGCAGTGGAGTCCGTGGGATGAGGAGCAGCTCCAGGTTTTAGTCCCATGCTCTGTCTGCAGGGCCTGAGAGGCACATGAGGAGTGCACATTCCTGGTTCTCCAGGAGAAGCCCAGCCAGTCTCCTGGGTGTGTGCAGGAGTAACAAATACTCCCTGTTTACAACACCTTCTGCAAGGAGAAGGAAAGCAGCCATTAGGAGTGTGTGGCACTGGGCTTTGTCACGGCGTGGAGAGGCTGAGTTAGGCACGTGCAGCTCAGCACTTGATTCATCGTGCTGCTCTTTTTGATTTCCTTCTCATCCCATGCAGTCTGTCACATTGGGTGGTATCCATGGAAGATTGGGTCATATCCATGGAGGATTGGGTTAGGTATCCATGGAGGGTTGGGTAGGTATCCATGGAGGGCTTTACTTTCTAAAGAACCATCAGTATTCATTTATCACATGTGTTGTTTTGCCTCCCTGTGGCTTTGCATATCTTTGGACCTGTTCATTTGGTATTTCAAATATTTAGGTACACTTTTAGCTCCACAGTCCTGCTCTGTTTTCTTTTGGTGTGAGAAGGGAGCTGTGATGTTTGGAGAAAGCTATGAGTGGAATGCTGCAGAGTGGTTATTTAGCATTAAGCATCGCTGTTACATGACAAGGGTGCAATTTTATCAGACTTTCAATATCCTTTATAGGACCATATAATAATTGCAGCTGAAGTCTAATTCCCAGCAGCCAATTTTATGGTTCTTGAGGAAAGCGTGTATTTCTCTCCTCAGTAATAATGTGCACACTTTATATAATTAAAAAGGGCTTCTATTTTAATTTTACTATAAAATGATCTGTATTGAAACTCCAACCACGGTGCTTTATGGATTCAGCGAAGTTTAATGATTTTCTTTCCTGACTTGACCAGAGTTTTCACTCAGGCTCACCAGTAAGGAATTTGTGGGAAGGGTGGTATTTTGCTTGTAAATTTTCCTATATACATCCAGGGTTTTCTCTTTAAAAGATAAACCAGACTATTTATATATCTCTCTCCAGCTTTATGGTGCTGTTAAAACAGCATTATCATTGCTTTGTGCTGCAAAATTTATCCTTCCTGAAGGAAAGTACATGTCAAGGAAAACATTTTGGTTTATGTACATTTATACAGCTGTAATTCTCACTCAGATCATTCTGTCTTGCTTGAGACTGAACATTTTTAATTAATGGAATTAATTTTCTCATATAATTGCCTTATTTTCAGTATGCAGTAGAGAGCTAGAGAAAAGTGAATGCTGCCACATGAATTGCACTAATCAACAAGGTTGTCACAACTTACCTTTAAAAATAATGTGAATATATTTATTTTGCAGTCGGATCAGTATTTTGAGGAAGCTTTTTTCCATCTGTTCAGGACTCCTTTGTCTTTATTTTTATAAAATAACTGTATTAGGTTAGCACCCTTGGCTTTTAGGGTCTTAATGGTGCAAACCCTTAAAGGTGAAATCTGGTTTGTGTTTGGAGGAGCGATGTTGCCATGCAGAGACAGCACATTCAAAATTCAGCTTTTTTTCTAAAGCTTTAGAGGAAAAATATTAAGCATTAAAAAGATTAAATATTTTTATTTTTAAAAGGAATGGCGTTCACTACTTAATTTCTTTTTAAAAGCAAACTTCACTGTAATTTCCAAGTAAAAGCCAGAACGTGGCGAGCCCAGTGAATGGCAGCCCTGAATAAACTGGTTCAGCTGGGTCTCTGTGTGTTTGTACACGGTGCAATTCCAGGCTGGTGCCACCGTGGGTTTGCTCAGTCCTCAGCATTTCCCCTGCTCAGCACAGCCCTCCTGCAGGCAAGGAAGGGACAATTCTGCCTTCAGACAAACCCTGCTCGCTGGAAGTGGCACAATTAAACCGAATTTAGTTCAGCCCGTAGAATAGGAGAAAACATTGAAGTTTTTTCAGCACATACGTGTTTGAGAATGAGGGTAAGTTAATGCAAACTGGGTTTGGAGGGGCTGTGCAGCCTTTGAGGGCTGAGCCATAAATGGGTCTCGTTTTGGCTTAATGGGAATTTTCTCATCAAGAAACTAAACAACTCTTAGGGTGTAAAAAGGGACGTGTTTGTGGTTTTATTGGAGCTTCTTCCCAGGTTTCTGTTGTGATCCCATTTGGTGCAATATAATGTGTGATGTGTTTTTTAGCTGAGAGGACCCGCTTTCCAAGGAAAGGGTAACATAAGAGAGGGTAAAATAAGATTTTTTTTTTAATGTGCTCCATCCAAACAATTAAAAGCAATAAAAGTGAAAGATAGCTGAAGTGGAAATTGTATCTTTGCCTTCCTCCTTGCACACCCTGCCATGGGGGCTGTGTCTCCCTAAGGAAGGAGGAGCAGGCTCATTCCAAAGGAGTTTTCCACACACCCATCACTACCCGTGGTATTTTTGTTCACACACAATCCCAGTTCAACCTTTCAAATCCCAACTGCCTTGCATGGGGTCTTCTTCTTTCCAAAGAATGATTTAGCTGAGGAAACACAAAGTTCTTCTCAAATATTAAGTGATCAGCAAAGCACAAAATAAGTGTGAGGGAATTACTTCTCAAGGCAGAAATGTAAATTTGTTTCTCACCCCTCTCCCGTGCTGGGATTTGCAGTGTTTTCTGCTATCACGCTGTTGCCCTGTGATTATTTACAACTTACAGCGCTCTCCAGACTTGCATTGCTATTTGGGCTCTGAGAAAATTCCATTTCAAGTGTATTTGATCCGTGTTCTGAGGTTAAAGGTGATACAGGAGAGCAACAGGTTTGATTTGGGGTTTTTTTTCCCTCAGAAAAATTATCTGCTGCTTATTTTGGGCTGGATAAATGTGTGTGAAGTCGTTGTGTTCTAATACTTTCTGTGATGTGTTTGGATTTTTTGGTGAAGTGTAAGGTTAAGCAAAAGGGTTAATGCCAGCCCTCCAGGTTTTTACATACCCAGATGACCTGTGATGTGCTTAAACTGAGAGAGGGATGGTTGAGTGTAAATTTAGGGGAGACATAAAGAGAAAAAAGATTGTATTTAAGCACATTCTGAAATAGAATAATAAAAAGATAGTTTGAAAAAGTTTGTACTTAGAGCCCTGTTGTCTGGGATAATGATTGATTGGTAAAACTGTCTAAAGAGCAGGATCAAGTTACAGTAAACCTGGAGTTTGTGGTGTATTGAGACTGATTAACACAGACCACTTTTGAGAAATGTTTGATATCATTACTTACAATGTGAACAATTTTAAGCAGTTCCTCATTTGTTAATAACATGTGCCCAAATGGTCACCCCTTTCCCAATAAAATACGTTTGGATAAAATAGAAGGCAGACCCATAAAATGAGCAGGTTTATGGTTTTGCTGCCCTTGACTTTACAAGGGAAATGAATATTCATAACGTGCCTTTTCTCAGCCTTAGAGGGAAAAGAAAACAATATTAGAGCGAGCAGTCTCAGGGGGAAGGGAAGCAAAATGAGCTGGCTCGTGGACACAGAAGTGGTGCAGACACCCCTCATCAGAGCAGTTGGGTGTCCTTCTAAACACACTTGAAAATCTGATAAAATTAAGCAGAAAATTGAGCATAGTTAATACATGAAAGAGTGGAAAGCGATAAACCCCTGTGGCTGCAGGCAGTGATTGAGCTGGGGCGTGGAGGAGCCCATCTGAAGCCAGAATCCTTGATGCTTCACCAGCATCTTTAGAACAGGTTAAAGAAAAAAATCAAGAAAAGGAGTTGCATAAACCTAGGAAAAACACCCCAGTTCTGGAAGCGAAGCCTGTCCAGTAAAAAATGAGAGACTGTTGACATCAGTGATTTTCCCCACAGAAGTGCCCAAGGTGGGGGTGACAGGGACACCTTAAAGTCCCAGCTGCACATGGGAGATTTTGGGCAGAGTCCTGGCAGGGGCAGCAGCTGCTGCTCTTTGATTTTCCAGCAGGGTCTGATCGCCAGGGATGCTGCTCCAGCCGCGGGGCAGTCCAGTGCTGAGGAATGTACAAGTAGCAAATAATCACTTCAGCTCCTTCCCCTTGGGCTTTGAACTCAGAGCCACAGCATAACATACAATTTGGGATCTGTGCTGGATGAGTGCACGCTGGTAGGGCATGGCTGTTAACATTACGAGGCTATTTTCAGATGGAGCACAAAGGCCTGGCCAATTCTCCTCTTTAGAATTCATTCACTTTATCCTTCTGTTTTGAAACCCATGTCAAAATAACTGAAAATAGTTCTGTTACCTGAATACGTGGCTTGAAGTTGGGCTTGTCTGATCACATACCTTTTCCTCTAGTTTTTTTCTCGTTGAATTAATAATTGGATAAATTTCTTTGTAAAAGCTGGAATAAATATTCAAAGGAAGAAATATCCCTAAAGCATACACTTTAAAAAATTTATTGTGTGGTTGTCAAGCCCTATTTTACTTGGTAGGCTGGAGGCACGGAAGGAGGAGGGGAGGTGCAGATAAGGGGAAGGATGCAGTGAATAGAGGCAGGAAAAATCTGAGGTATAAGAAGGAAGATATCCCAGAAAATAGCCCTACAGGCACAGGTTGTTCCCCTGGAGGCTGTCACTGCAGCCCTTGGGAAGCTGTTGCTGCAGGGAGTGGACTTAGGGCAGCCCTAACCCCAGTGACTGGAGCCGTGCTGTGTGTTCAGAGCAAAGGCAGGGTGTGCTGGGGATGGGGAGTGTTGGACTTGCCCATGCTCAGTTGCAGGAATGTGGACTGGAATTAGAATAAAACCCCCAGCTTTCGGAGGGTTTAGTGCTAAGTCTGTTCAGAAGCTTTTAGGAGAAAGAAGGGATGATTGTGGCAGAAATGCTTTCAAACATAGTGGCAGGCTCTTTTTTCTTTTCTAATCTCAAAGTTGGAGAAATTAAACTTAGAGTAGGGCTGGTTTTCTATAGCTGTCCTTTGCAATGAGCTCGAAATTCCAATGTCTTTGGCCATTACTGGAACATTAACAATCAAACTGGAGCCTTTTCAGTTGCAGTGGCTCCTCTTGTAACTCATTAGGTCCTTTTTCAGCTGGCTCAGTGCCGTAAAATACTGTTACTAAATACTAATTACCTATTGTCATACCCCACATTTAATATGGAAAAACTTTTCTGAGGATTTACTTTGGTTAGTCCTTTAAAAGACAGGAAATGGCAGTGCAATTTATGAAGTAGTCGATGATTTTCTCTGTCTTACATGATTTTTTGGGTATCAGGGTAGAGATGCATCTCAGTCAGGGGCACGGTGGAGCATCTTTTGGCAGTAGCAATTCTCGAGTTGGGAAATAAATGAGGGATGTTTTTAAATAAGAGCCCACAAGCTCTAAGAGCCACGTTCTGAAATGGATCTATGTGATTGTGGTCGAATTGGCCCCGTGTCGTTCCCTTTAACCCTGCAAGCACTGGAGGAGACCTTGTGTGGTGATTGATGGGGCCGAAAGGCGCCGCTCTGCTGTGCCTCCTGTGCAGGGGGGTCCCACCAGTCTGCCTTTGCTGCTTCCACAGCCCAGCTGCATTTGGGAATCAGCTTTTTCCCTGGTAAGGAAAACGAGAGTCCCTCACCCTCTTGTGGGCACTCTGAATTCCCTGGTACAGCCCTCCCAGAACGCTGTGACAGCTGCAGGGTGAGGAGAATGCTGTTAAAGAGTGGGAAAAAATAAAAGGAAGAGAGAGATGCCAGTCCTGTGGGATGGGGCAGTGAGAAAATATGTATAATTCTTGATTGAAGGAAGAACCTTTTCATGGTTTTTATGAAGTGAGGAGTTGGAGAGATGATGAGCTTTGTTTCAAACGGAATTACGGCTATAACTCTTCTGTCCCTGGGCTACCAAAGTCATAGGGGAACGGGAGCAAAGCTATCATTTATTCCGTGAAATCTTTGTCTCAGTCTTTCTAGGCTATTTCAATTTACCGCTGAAATTTCTGGGGAATAATTAATGAATTAATTAAGTATGCTGTGAGGTGTTTGAATATTCAAAAGCTACAATGTAATTATTATTTTTTCTAAAACACATTTTCAGGTTATTTTCAGACATGCAGCCTCCCACAAAAGCACTCACTGCAGCAGGAGCTCATGGAGCTTCTCCATGCCTGTAATCCAACAGGAACATTCCCTGCAAAGAGCACTATTGCAATTCAGGAAGGGAAAAACTTCTTCTACTGCATGACCAAAGCATTGTGACAGCAGAGCCGAACTCCTGGCTCTTTTAAAAACTCTCATCATGCTAAGAAAGTTGCATTAAGGAGGATTATTATTATTTTTCCCCCTCCTTTATCATCTGGTGTGGGCGTTTCTTGTGAGCGATCAGAGCTTTGCTTACAGTGCGGTTCGGGCAGCAGAAATACAGTCACATTGAGCAGGACCCGCTGCCTGCCATGAATTATTTTTAGATCCCAACCTTAGGAAACACATTTCCAGCGATATAAATTATTAATTGGCCCTGTAGTTCTGGCACTGTTTCGTAACTCGCTTTCTTATCGTTCCCAATGTTCCTCTGTAAGGAGGAGGGGGTTTAGGAAAAGGCGAGCCCTTTGTTTTGGGAGAGGCTGTTCAGGAGCTCCACTTTATGATACCAAAGGAATAGAGTCAGGCTAAAAGAGAGCAGGTTTAGATTAGGTATTAGGAAGACATTCTTCCCTGTGAGGGTGGTGAGGTGCTGGGATGGAATTCCCAGAGAAGCTGTGGCTGCCCCATCCCTGGAAGTGCCCATGGCCAGGCTGGAGGAACCTGGGATAGTGGAGGGTGTCCCTGGAAAGAGATAACGCTTTAAGGCCCCTTCTGACCCAAACCATTCTGTGAATTGTATGAATTTCTATGGAAATATTTTGGGAATAAACAGAGGGTGAACCCTGGGCAAGGCAGAGCTCTGTGCTCCCCCTCAGCCCCTCATCCATAGGGGTCTGGGCACACCCTGCCCCATCCATAGGGGTCTGGGCACACCCTGCCCCATCCATAGGGGTGTGGGCACACGGGCCGTGTCACTGTCACAGCCATTGCAGAGCTCCCCCCCCGTGATCCACGGCGGGCTTTGCTGCTCTCACAGCGGGGTCAGGGCCGGNCCTGGGAGGGACTTTGGGGGGCCAGGGACAGACTTTTGGAGTCTGGGGAGAGTCCTGAGGGGAAGGGGGGAGACTTTGGGGGTCCGGGGAGAGCCCTGAGGGCCCATGGAGAGACTTTGAGGGTCCGAGCCGAGTCCAAGAATTCCCGGTTGGTCTGGCCAGGCCCGTTCCTCGAGGATCACATCCCTGCACTTAAAATTGAAAAAAACCCAGGTATTTAAGTAATATATATAGAGAGAGGGTAATTGGGCCCAGCACGCTGTAAATTGTACATTTAAACAATGACACGGTTTTTCCACTTGATTTGTCAAGTTTTCCTCCCACAGCCCATCCCTCAGTGCTGGGGGGGCCCCTCAGGGCAGTGACACCGCGGCCAAAGGGTTAAACATGAACTTTAAACAGTCCCTGTCCCGCACACTCTGCCCTGAGCCCGGCTGGGCTTTTCCCCCCTCTCCTCAAGTAACGAGGGTGGTCCCGCCATACTCTATATCGAGACAGCTTTTCATCAGTTGCTCATCAGCATGCTAATTGCTGTATGACTAATTATGCCCTGAATTCCAGTTGATTTTCTTAATGAGACAGCTGGGTTAATTATGTAATCGTATGATTACATTAGCCCAGAGTGCCCTGGCGAAAAGGGAGGCAGGCAGGAGTGGGATGTCACCGGGGTGGGATGTCACGGGAGTGGGATGTCACGGGAGTGGGATATCACCGCAGTGGGATGTCACCACAGTGGGATATCATGCAGGGGCAGGCACAGCCACTGATGACCAGGGAGGGCAGCCCTGCTGTAAAGACCGTGCTTAAATTGTTAATATTAGGAATTGTGTCTTCTTCCAGCCCCAGAATGAGGGAAGAACAGGGATTTGTAAGCAGAACTCACTTTGGAAGTTCGGGCGGTCATCGATGACCCCATTGTATCTCCAGCTTTGAGGTTGGGTTTGGGATGGGTGACGTGGGGTAGTGGGTGGATCATAGAATCTTAGAATGCCTTGAGTTGAAAGGGACCCACAAGGATCACTCAGTCCAACCCCTGTCCCTGCACAGACACCCCAGCAATCCCACCCTGTCCCTCAGAACATTGTCCAGACACTCCTGGAGCTCTGGCAGCCTTGGGGCCGTACCTGCTGCGCTGGGGAGCCTGTTCAGTGCCCACCACCCTCTGGGGGAAGAACCTTGTCCTGAGATCCAACCTAAACCACCCCCCAACACAGCTCCAGCCATTGCCTGGGTCCTGGAGCAGAGATTAGAGCTACCCCTCCTGAGGAAGCTGCAGACCCCGATGAGTCTCCCCTCAGTGTCCTCTTCTGCAGCTGAACACACTGAGTGCCCTCAGTCTCTCCTCGTATGGCCCCTCCTGACCCTTCATTCCCCATCTGTGTAGCCTCCTTTGGACGCTCTCTAATAGCTTTATATCTTTATTATATTGTGGCACCCTAAACCACACCCAGGGTGATGAGGGGCTGCCTCCCCCTGCTCACGTAGTGCACAGTTTGGGCAAGATCCGTCTTTGCATTTCTTTTAAAATTGTTCCTGAAGTAGTTTACATGCATAAGCAGCAGCACTGCTGTTCAGAAAAGACTCATCGTCAGGGCATGTGTGGTGTGAGAACAGCCTGAGAGGGGTTGCTGTGGCTGCGTGGCACCAGCTTGTTTGATTGATGTGAAGTATTAACCGCTATAAAATCACCTTGCCTTTGTAACATCAATTTTGTCACATCTGTGTCCATCCCCCTTCTTTGTGGGGACAGAAACTCCACTGTGAGGGGACAGTGTGGGGACACAGCAGTGAGCACAGGGATGCTGGTGAATCCTCTGGGGAGGAAAGGCAGGAATGGGCTTTGCAGGTCCTGGGTTTAAAATGGTGTTTCTCCTGGGGTTGAGTGGAGGAAGCCTCGTCAGGGATCGGATCCACATGTCCATACACAGGGTTCAGAGGGTATGGGATGCAACAAGTGGATTAGGAAAAATGAACAGAACAGGAAGCAGTAGAAAAAAATACACTAAATTCAGTATAAAAATAGACTTCTCAATTTACTCATGGGCAGTAATGATCTTGCAAAACACTCCTTCAAGTTCTGGGTGATCTGATTCCTTTTACCAATTTTCTGATTTTTCATTTACCCTGTGCCTAGCAGGGATCTGCAACTTTTGCAAGAGAAGATTCAAACCAAGGGAATAACATGTGATGAGTTTTCCACATTTCAGTGTCCAGTGAGGTGATTTTTCTGTTTTACAGAGCACAGCAAGGGCATTTCCTTCACTGCCTCCCTCCATAAGCCGGGGCCACTTGGTTCTTTTGAGCCGTGCGTGCCTGTTGTTTGTGTAATGAATCGAAAGTTTTGGTCCATTGCTTGTTTAAAAATTCAGTGACCTCCTGTTAAATGACATGAAACATACTTTGTAAGCCTGGTTAATATAAAAAGGTATGCTTTTCCATGCATGCATATGTTGGGAATAGGAGAGTATTTTTATTTATTTTTAAATCTGCTCCACTCAGGTAAGAAAAGGTTTATACTTGTTTCAGGTTAATTGGTGTTCATAAATACTCCAGAAATAACAGGTTTTTAGGGGCTTTGAGCTAAAAGAGCATGCTGGAGCTTGCCATGAGAAATGATTTGTCTCTCTGCCCGAAATGTCTTGGTCATTTTACTGTCATACAATGATTAGTTTTCTTTAATGCAATTTATAAAAATTAAGTCTAAGAGGTGCTTCAGCCGTGGTTTTTTTTACATGTCCTCCAGCAGTATTTAGTGGCTGCAGGCCATTAGTCCTTCAAATAGGCTCTGGTGAAGTTTGAAGTTTAATGCACAGAGACTTTTTTTACATTTTGTTTGTTCTGCCACTGTTTTGCTACTTGAACATTAACCTTTAATAGAGCTAAATTAAATATACATGTCCTGATGAATAATTATGAGATTGCAAGCATTTTCATTTTGTACATAAAGCTTCTCAGGGACTGCAAATTTGACTAAAGGTTTAGTCATTATTCACTTTATAATGCCCATGTTATTCTTGTCCTTCAATTCTTTACTGATTTCAATATAAAAAGCCCTGTGTATTTGGAGCAAAATGCTTCTTGTGGGTGTCCTGGCTTTTTACAATGGGCATGTTAAAATGAGAAGGGGAAAAGTGCACCCACAATTTTGTGAAGTTCAATTTCTTTCATTGTGGCACTTCAACACTATTCGATGGAAATACCATCGCCGGAGCTTAAGATCCCCAGCCTGATAGGATTGGAGGTTCCTGTAACAATTTAAGACGTGGATGGAGTGAGACAATCCAGCCTTTCTTTATGTTCAGCAGATGAATGTCCTGGGCTGGGGCTTTGGGAGAAATGCTGAGCTGCAGGAGTGTGACAAAACGTTCCCTGGATGAAGGTCGGCAGACCTACATGGGAGAGGGTGATGTTGTGACAGCCCACACCGTAATTGGACCATACATAAATACTGCAGAGCCTTTAACTCGTGCTACTGCTGTGACTTCAACTTTATATTTAATTCCTTACCTGTACCCCCCTGTCTCTGCCACAATAACATTTTAAGTTTGATTTATTATAAATATTTTAATACAGATAATAATAACGAAAAGTATTTGGCCTAAAAAGCATAAATGAAAAAGCTATGTAGTCATAAACTATGTATGTACAGAGAACAGATGACAAGCAACCTAGATTTTGTCTTATGAACAGGGTAATGCCATAAGCTGTTGAAGAACTGGAGTAACAAAATGCAGCAGGCTGCTACTTAGAATGTCTCTGAGCTCAACATAACCCAGTGCCATTCTTTTATAAACTATGCAACAACGCTGGCATATTGAAAAAACACACAGGCTCATGCTTAATGTGTTAACAGAGGTACAATAGACTTATTATGTGTTTCCAGAGACTGAGGGTGGTCTGAAAAATTAATGACTGTGGTGGTTGAAAATTAAGTGAACTCCCTAATATATACTGTTGTTGATCCACTGAGTTTGGTGTTTAGCATTCCTCAACAGGAGACTAAATCTTTGCAGCCATTTCACAAGAGATGTTGGCGCCCACAGCAGAAATATATTCAATAATCTTTTATAGGTCCATGGCACTCCAACATTTTCCAATTCTGAGTGGGAAGAAGCCCCAGAATAAATCACACCATGCACGTGTCAGGTGTGTGCTGAGGACCCTCTGTATGAGAGAGGGATGGACATCAGGGAATTAATTCTGAGGGGGCATTTGATTAATAGTATAAGAAATAGGGGGATCCAAACCCAAGGTTCATGGAGTTTTTTACATCCACACAATATTTCTGATTATTATTGATCTGTGAATTAGAACAAGTACAGCTCAGATCTCCATGATCAAATAACCTCTTTGAGCTACTCTGTGCAGGAGGGCATAGTTTGCTCCAGAAATTCACTCCTGGAGGAGAGATATTTGAGGGACAGCAGCTGTCAGCGAGCTGTGTAGTTTAATTGCTTTTGACCCCAAAATTCTCATTTTATGAACAAAAATATGAAACTGAAGACTCTTACGTGGCTTTGTATTGTGACTGTGTGCTCCCAGGAACACTTCCCTGTGGATTAACTCCAGGATGAAGAAGACATGTCCCATTTTTGTGAAATCTTAGAATGGTTTAGGTTGGAAGAGACCTTAAAAACCATCTAATTCTACCTTCCACTAGCCCAGGTTGCTCCAAGCCCCGTCCAGCCTGGCCTTGGACACTTCCAGGGATGGGGCAGCCACAACTTCTCTGCCCAACCTGTGCCAGGGCCTGCCCACCCTCACAGCCAGGAATTCCTTCCCAATATCCCACCTAACCCTGCCCTCTGGCACTGGGAAGCCTTCCCCGTGCCCTGTCCCTCCATGCCTTGTCCCAGTTCTCTCTCCAGTTGTCCTGGAGCCCCTTCAGGCACTGGAAAGGCCTCTAAGATCTCCCCGGAGCCTTCTCTTTCTCAGGCTGAACAGCCAGACCTGTCTCAGCCTGTCTCCATGTTTAAGGGGTATCATGGATTACAATGAAACACTTCTGGGGTTTGAAGTTTGCAGGATGTGAGGTGAGGAATGTACAGGACTCATAACTATAAGCATGGCCTTTCTGGCACTAAAATGTGTATAAATAGATGGAAAAGGACACTTGTGCTCTGAAGTGCTGGAGTCACGGGAGGGTTCCTGTTACCTCACCTTTTATTTCACTGTTGCTTTTTCAGATCCGGTTCCAGCCTTGGATTTAGGACAGCAGCTTCAGCTGAAGGTTCAACGCATGCACGACATTGAAACAGAAAACCAGAAACTTAGGGAAACTCTAGAGGAGTACAACAAAGAATTCGCTGAGGTGAAAAATCAGGGTAGGTGGCAAACGTATTCTTTTATCAGCTTTTAATGCACACTGAAATGTGAAGGCAGGGATGAAATTCAGTTTTATTTCTTGCAGGTAGAGTTGACAGTAGCATTGAAATTCAGTATAGAAAGTACAATGGTCTATTACAGCCCCTTCTGTATTTATGTGTATAGATAAAACTTTGAGTAGACTCTTTGGGTTTCTTTAGAAGTTTCATTTCCTGTAATACCAGGGCAGAGGATGGAGTTGTTACTCTGCATATTGGGTTGTAACCTTCAGCCCTGAAGATTACACCTGACTGACATTATATGTGGCATCTTATGAGAGGCCGTGCTGGGACTGGCATCAAGCTGAATGTGGGTGTGGGTTCTTGTAGAACATGCATCTTGCACAGATAGATACAAAAAAAATCAGTATTTTACACACACATACAAATCTGTACAGAATGGAACTTTTTCTGAACTCTCTTTTCCCTTATCTAAATGTATTACTGGAGTACAATCAACATACTTACTGTATATTTACTCTAGAGACTACCCATAGAGCAATGTAAATACAAGCTATTACTGTTTAATTATTTAAGTTTTAATGAGACCAGAGTACATGAAAATACATGAAATTCTCAATGAGATTTAAAGGCTGTTGGCTTTAAGACTGTTGAAGTTTTCTTGTGATTCAGAATAAAGTTTCCTGCCCTAGGAAACAAAATGTTCTCAGTTGTACACCCAATTGCCTATCCATGAGGCATTTCATTTCCATGTTTAATGCCCAGTTCTGGGAAAGCTAAATTGTCTTGGCATTTGGGAAAATGAAGATTTGATTTTATTTTTTATATGATGAAACTGTTGTACCCAAGTACCACTTGAAAGCTGCAAAAGCAACTCAGTTAATTTTGTTAACACCTCATTTTCAGCAGAAGGAACATACATGCAGTTACATATTTTGAAATATATTTTGGTTTAAGGTAAGAGGGGGTGACCTCTGGAGAGGACAGGTATCAGCATGCCAGGATTTGGGCTGGACTGGCAGAGCTGTCGTGTGGGAGCTGGAATGCTCTAAACCTGGCAGTATTTTTTGCTGGAAATGTACAATAACTGCAGCTCACTGTGCAGTTTTCCTGAGGCTCTGCATCCAAGAATGACATAGGGGTTCATCCCAGAAAGGGGAAAAGCTCTTGACTCGAGGGGGTATTGCTACAGCCACTCACAAACTGGCATTTCTCATTTTCCCTGGTGTGCTCTCACTTCCTTTCAGTTTCCCACTGTAGCCTTTGCCTTGTTTTTCACTCCAGTGAAAAACACAGGTTTTACTCTGTGTTTCAAGCAGGCATTAATAAGCTATCCAGGGAAAAGCCTGTTGTTAGCTAAGGGTGCTTTGATCAGTTAATCTCTTGGTTAGGAGGGCTCTGTGTGAACTGCACGGAGCCTCCAAGAGCTTCTCCCCAAACTGGTATAAATGGCAGTGGCTGACAAGCTTTAGCTGACCTGAGCAGTGAGGGAAGGCACTTAGTGCTTCAAGCAATGTAGAGGACTAAACTGGACTTGTGCAACACATCTGTTGGTAGGTGCTTAAATGGAAAATCAGATTCTATTACAAAAGTGGCTCTTCCCCATATTTATGCACTTCTTGCGTTAATTTTTGTAGCTTTGTTTCCTTTTAAAATTAGACATTCAGACTTGGCCAAAATGCAATTATATACATTTCCCTGAGATTATTTGACTCTCTGCTTCTCCATATACCTGAATATTATGGCAGATGTATGTCTGAAAACACCTGGAGCAATGAGCATCCTGTTGTCTGTGTGAAGGAGCATCCCTTGCTTATTCAGGAAAAGATCAGAATTTGTATTACTTCCCGGATCTCAGAGAAGAATTTCCCTTTGCTCAAAAAAAAAAAAGGCAAAAAAAAGAAGTGACGTGTCCTTTTCATGGCCTGTTACTCAGTAATGAGCCTCAGCTGATTTCTGCACAGCCAGCAAAATCCCTCTCCTCCTCTCAGAGGCAGCTGGTTTGCTGGCATTTTTACCACCCTTCCCCCTCCTCTTTTTTGTGGTAACAGTGACTTTGGTAATGCCCAGACAGCAGATCATGTCACCACCTACCTACTGTCTGCTTTGCAGTTCTCTACTAGTCCCTAAACATCTGGATTTTGAAAGGATTCTCTGTGGCTTTGTGTGATATTACGGAGGTTTTTTCTCCCAAGCCTACAGGCTGTATTTATCATATCAGAGTTTGTCTTCCTACGATATTTCTGCAGAATATAAAACTTTTTATGTCCAAAATATTTTATTTTTTTCTTCAATTATTGTTAATGGTGTCTGTTAATAAGCTGAGGTCATTAACACCCTCCTATATCCCTGTGTGAGCACACTGAACTGTATTACTGTCTGGGAGCCTTCTGGCAGTCCAGTGCTTTTTCCAAATTCCATTATTGTTACAAAGCATACTCTGGTGAATGTCCTGCTTTTCCTCTGCTGAGCCCTATAAGGTTTCAGTCCTTTCCTGTGGGTGGGATCAATGGGCTTTCAGGCAGGAGCGATCAGGGCACGTAAGGAGATGTTGAACTGTAGCTTTGCAGGTTCATGGGTCTTCTCTCATCCATTGCCAGGCATGGGAAATGCAAAATAGCTCCTTTATCCAAGAGAAGGGGGTCTGCAAATTCCCTGCAAGGCTCCAAGTGCACTCAGAAAGTTAAACTAGTCAATGGCTGTGTGTGAACCCCAGTGTGGATGACAAGGCAGTGAGGGCAGTGGGACCTGCAGAGCTCCAGAGAGTGGGATCTGCTGTTCCTGCAGTGTTTCTCATCAGCTGTGGAGCAGAAGGGAGCTGTATCCCAGAAGTGTGCTCACTTAGTGTGGCATTGCATGTCTGCATGAGCCAGAGTGCAGCTGCCTCTCTGTGCATGAGCACAGCTCGGTGAATTAAGTGTCCTGTGTGTAAATCCCTACTTAAACCTACACTGGGACTTTATTAATCTTAACTCAGCACTGAGCTAATTTTAGACTAGTCAATAAGGTGATATTATATTTTACAATTGATTTTTTCTCCTTCTTTTTTTTAAAAAGTCATGTTAGAGGAGCCTTCTTCACTCTGCTTTCCAGCAAACTCCATTGATCCTTCTCAACCTAAACACTTAAAGTTCAATTTAACATTTAGGGAGTAAAAGGTCTCCAAAGGGACTCATATCCATTGATTTTGTGTCAGAGTTGAAGAGCTAAAGTTTAAAACACACTGAGCCTACAGGGTAAAGCAAGCCTTGTGTTGTGGAACCACGTGGAGCTGTGTAAACTCATTCTTCCCCTATTGTTTTCCTGCAGAGGTTACAATAAAAGCACTTAAAGAGAAAATCCGAGAATATGAACAGACCCTGAAGAACCAGGCGGAGAACATAGCCCTTGAAAAGGAACAAAAGCTACAAAATGATTTTGCAGAGAAGGAGAGGTGAGTGAGTGTGTGTGGCTGTGGGTGTTGTGGAGGAGGAGAGATGTATTTTTGTGTTTAATCTTCCCAGGCAGGACCGACTCTGCGGTGCACGGAGACAGCTCATATATTGAGTGATTCTGGCGATTTATGGGTTTGACACGGAATCATTTGATACTCAACTTTGCACAGCGAAACAGTCGTGAGAGTGTGGAAGTAAAACAAGGACAGATTGTCTCCTGGCTGTGGTGTGGTGGGGGGTGTCATGTTCAGAAGGGTGCAAACCTGCTTTTCTTCCTCACTGGCTGTATTGTCCTCCGTGACACCAATCTGTCTCCATTAGCTGGCAGTGTAATTCAGCCTGCTGTGTCACAGAGCTGTGGTACAGGCTGTGCAGCCCTGAGCTGGTGGAGATGAAGCATCCACAGCCTGGGTAAAAGATGCATCACCCCTGCTCCTGTGGCAATGTCTGAGAGAGGGGATGTGATCCTGAATTATTCAGGAAAGGCTGCCATGTTCCTATGTGCCAAAATTAAGAAGGGTTTTAACAATTGCTCTTTTTTTTTTTTGAAGCATTTTGAATACATTTCTAACCTTTTGCAAACGAGCAGAGTGTGTTTGAATCTTCAGAGTAATGGGCAGACAAATCAGACAGAGAAAGACCAAGGGTCTAAAGAGGGAGTTCTTTCAGGCTGCATTCCCTGCCTTGAGAATTTATTTCTCCCATGGAGCAATAACACTGAAGCTATGATATGTTCAACACAGCGTGGAAAACCTGCACTTTACGTGAGCTTTTTAGTTGGAGAGTTGGTTGTTTAAATTCAGCTCTGAGTGGGAGGAATCTACCAGAGTGAATACAAAGCTTTTGTTAGCTGGGGTTGCATTTTGGTAAGTAGCTTGTAAGCAGTGGCTTTAACAACTGCCATTTAGATATACTTAAAATAAAATGGCAGGTCGTAGAATGCAAATAAAAGTGTGTATAAGAGGTTTTGAGGTCTCAAAGTATGTAGTCCAGTGTGAGGGGAACTGACACATGGTTCTCTCTGTAAATAGTTATTAACCTGGTCAGCAGTGTTGGAGAATAAATTTATGCACCCTGTGGAGTGCAAGCAGGATGCTGGTAGTTTCATAAGCCATTTCACAATTCTGAAATCTGCAGAATATCCTAAAAGCAATGTTGTAAAAAGCACAGCTCCTGAGAGATGTTGGAGCAGCTCCTTTCAAAGATGAGTTTTATAACTCCTATAGCCTGGCCTTTAGCAAGGAGTGCAGTGGCCAGATGATGTTAAAATAGGTTTAACTGACACAAACAAGAAGATGTTGCCTGTGGACATAAGAAATGTGAGCATATTAAAGGTTTGCTCATGTTATATAGAAAATAGCAATGTGAGGTTTGTTTTGAAAGATGTGTGTTTTCTTAAAGAGTAGCTAATAATATTGCTGCATTTGGCACCCATTACAGCTCTGATGAAACAGCTGCTGCATCTATTCACTCTATCAGTTATGGCAACAAATTCCTTCATTATGACACTAAAATGGAAATGTATCATTCTTCTTGTACTAACTTTGTACAACAGAGGGTGCTTGGTGACAATTTTCTCAATGTGTGTGACATTTCCAAAACAAATTATCCTCCAGAAAACCTTCCACTAAAGTTGTCATTTATATAGCAGTCAACTCTTGTATAATGTTCACAGCTTATGTTATGAGGTGGCTACGCTGTTAAAATTTTAATAAGTGGGACCACAAAGTAGGAACAGCATCACAACATGACATGATTTATGGGTCCCATTGAAGCACCTCGTAGCCTGGGTGGTGTTGGCACTTGTCTGATTGCAGTTGAGACGTTCATTCGCTCTGTTTCCCAAATTTGCCAAGCACAACTAAATTGTGTAATTTCTGTTCTCACCTCGTGTCTTCCCCTCGCAGGAAGTTGCAAGAGACACAGATGTCCACAGCCTCGAAGCTGGAAGAAGCCGAACACAAAGTTCAAGCTTTGCAAACAGGTTTGGCATCACTTTCCTGCCCTATTCCAGTGGTCAAGTGGGAGGTGAGAGGAGAGGGATCAGGAGGGTACCAGAACTGTGTGAGGACCAGCTCTTAGCAGTGCAGGGAGATCCAACAGAACCTGGAGGTGCTTTGTCAGTCAGAGCTTTTGGGGTCACTGCTGCTCGTGCTGCAGCCAGGCCTGGGTAAATACAGGGCACCCACAGCATCAGAGTATCCCTGAAATCACAGCGGGGCATGGAACTTACCATCCATGTGTGTTCTGCTCAGGCTTCTCACACTCCTGAACTGAGATAACTCTGTGTGGTGATCAGTGTGAACCCAGTTTCTACACCTGTGTCTTGCCTGTTGCTGTGACTTGCCATTAATTTTCATCCCTGTATACTCAGAGGTTCCAGGTCTGGGCACATTTGGCTTTGTTTCCTATGAGAACACAAGGAATTTTATTCCCTGAATTATGACAATAAGTATTTCAAATGAATAAGCAGTTTAACCAGCTTAATAAGACATTAGTAATGTCTAGCTTTGTTAAGCAGAAACTGGAAATTTTTGCAATGTGGCAGAAATACCATAAGAAATACAAAAAAACCTCAAAACCCTCTGTTTTTTCTGTGTCATAAGCCTAGGTAGAAAGATAAAGCAAAGAATTTTTCATCAGGAGATGTACAGCTTTATTTATGGCTGAATACTGCTGTTTCAGTACTGTAATGCTTCATGTTTATGCCTTTTAGCCTTGGAAAAAACCAGGACAGAACTATTTGATCTGAAAACAAAATACGATGAAGAAACTACTGCAAAGTAAGATTTCCCTGTTTTCTTTCTATGTCTCCCTTCAGGGTATCACTGCTTTTTTTGTTTTGCATCTGTCTGCTGGAGACAGACGAGATGGGGGAGGCTCAGGCGTCCAAATTTGTTGGAAAACATGGCCATAATTTGGCCTCCTATGGAGAGATTATTAGTTTTCATCTTTTCTTCCACCCAACAGGACTTTTCCTGGCACACACGCTGCTGCATTCCTGGTTTCATTCTCAGGTGCTTCATCTGTGTATCTCTTACACTATATATATAATTTCTTGCATTTTATTTAGAAATAAGGTGGTTTCAGAAATATTTCCTGTGATCTTCCAATCTTGGTGGAAATTACATTTCATTTAGTAAAGGGTTTCTGTTTCACTGTTAGGCACCCTGGTTCCTTCTACTCCTGGGGCAGCAGTCATTGCTCTCTCAGGTTCACCCCAAATTACAGAGAGTAGCATTTTTGGCAGATTTTTCTTGGGTTTCAGTAGGACATGAAGGTAGTCTCAAAAATATATATTCTTGTCTCTCTAATGACTACTGTTTTCAATTATGCTCTGGTTTTATTAACAATCAGGGCAGGGAACAACAAAAGAGACAGACTGCTGCTGGTTTCCTTTGAACCCTTCATGTTTAAGGAAAGTTAATAATGAGAAGGAATTCTCATGATCAGCAGGATTAAGCCCAAAGAGCCATTTCTGTGTCTGGAAACGGGATGGGAACAAAGAAGCCATTTCAGATGTCCAGGACTCTGGACAGGAAGGGTTGAGGGAGACACTCCCTGTGGATCTAATTCCCCCTGAGGATGTGGGGACCTTGGAGCTCACCAAACCCAGCCCATGGCAGTTAACAGTCAGCACACGGGGCTGAAACACCTTTCACATCATTCAGCAGCACCTTTTTGATGAAATTTTGGGTTTGCTTGGAATTCCAGTTTCCTCTGAGTTCCACATGAGGGGATCCAAAGTAGTTTTGTTCCCTCATTGATTCATCCCTCTCTAAGAGGCACAGACTAATGATGGGTCTGATGGAGCCTTAAATTCCTGCAGATTGCCTTTATTTTAGCTTGCACGTAGCTGATGTTGCTCTTATTTTGTCTTGCAGTCGCTTCTGGGGGAACAGGCAGAGAGATCAGTGGTTGTAGGCACTGATCCTAATAACCCCTCACCCTTTTTAACATGTTTATTTGCAGAGTGCTTCATTTTTTCATACAATTTCCCTGAGTGCTGTAATTTATCTTAAACTGAGCAAAATCTGTTCTCTAAAAATATTTGTTTGCATTTATAATCTCATTCTTTCAGGGAAGTTCACACAGAAATATTTTCATATGGTCTTGGGTAGTATTCTTACCTAAAAAATACAGGATTGAACCAAAATTAGTAGCATCTGCAGTAACAAGGAGTTTATTGTGTTTTGTGGCAGAATGATTATGAAGCCTGGGTCTGGAATAGAGTGGTCATGGAGCTGAATCCTGAAGCAGACATTAAGCATGTACTTTATCTCCCAGACTAATGTACTGTGAAAACAAACTTGTAGGACCTAATAACAGCAGAAATATTTTATCATTGTTTGGGATATTGATGGCAGGAATAGTTCTTGCATAACAACAGTCATCTGTAGTGTTTGGAGCCCCAATTTTGCAATATGGAAATCTAGAAAAACATGAAAAAGGAACTGAATGTAGACAGTGAAATTGAGTCATCTGTTTTAATTATAAAAGCTGGGAGAAATACTGAAAAAACACCAATAAAAAGGGTGAAAGACAGTTTGATTCTTTTCTAAGAAGAAACCCTCTTTTGATCTAAGTCTGAAAAGCTACTTGTATTGCCAATTTTAATTTTATGTTTTAAAAACATGTGATTTTTATCTTAGGCCAGAATTGTTAGTTTTACAGACTCTTATTTGATGCAGATGAATTGGAGTGCCTTCAGGAAAAAAAGCAGATAATTGTCAATTTTTTAAAACTAACAGCGCTTTTAAGATTTTCAGTCTCAGAATAAAGCTTTCAACTATTTGAAACTTTGAAAATCTTTCACACCAAAAACAAAAAACCCACCAAAAAGCAAAAGGACTCCACAGTGAGAAGCCTCCATTATCAACATGAAGGAGTCTGGGTTTTTTCCTGGCGACTGGTTGTGGTCCTGAAGTTGGGAATCAGAATGATGTCAGCTTGTTTATCCTAACACCCCGTGCAGAGGGAGGGATGGAGGTGCAGCTGGGCACCTTGGGATGACATCAGTGGCTGCAATTCACATCTCCAGCCAAATTCCCTTCTGTCATTGCCCTGCCTAAAACTCCCTGTTGCCTTTTGCAGGGAGCAGGTGGGTCTGTGCCCCCCCAGCCCCCCAGGCAGGGCACTGAAGGTGTTAATGACAAAAAGGAGTTTATTCTGTGCAGTCATTGCAGTCTGTCAGCTGGAATATCAGAAGCTGCAGTTGACAAGATGGCAGCAGCAAAGTTTTCCATGTGTAGGCTTGAAGTAAAATGTAATTAGCCTTTATGTGCAGAACAAGGATCCATTGATGAATACAGCTGGTCTTTGTTTTCCTCTGTCATTGAGTGTGGGAGGTAAAAGTGTTCTTCTTCATGTTTATTAATACAAGATTCCTTAGACAAATGGCAAGCACAGTTTAATATTTGTTGGAACACAGAGGGGCTTGCCAAAACAGTTGTTGTGTAAGAGGATTTCAAGGTTTTCAGATTATAATCATCTCTGGGTTAAATAAATGAATGATTACTCTGCCTTTTTCAATTAAAGAGGCACATCCTCTCTCGAGGTCTGATACTGATTTTGTTTGCTGTCCCACACGTTTCTATCAGCAAACCTGGATTCAACCAGCACTAATGAGTTTGATCTGGAGATTCTGTCAGAGCTGGAACTGAAAAGCAAACTCAGACTTGAGTTTCAGGAAAATTAAAGAACGTTTGGTTTGCTTTTTTTCACAGTGCAACAGATTTTTTTTTCCTTTCTTTCTCCTCTGCAGTAAAAGAAACATTCTGTATACATTTCCTCGGTTTTCCAGGGACAAACTGTTCTCTTCACTAACATTGCTCTTTCACTTCTGGTTTGCTGCAGAGTCCAAGGAAGTGTTTGGGATTCCCAGCTGAGCAGTTAATGCTCCCAGCCAGAATGGTTGAATTCCAGTTTTAGATCAATTCCAGAGCCACTTCTTTGCTCCGACCCCTCCTCTCCCCCAACCTAAATGAATTCTAATTGGAAAAGGATCTTGGGCTGTAGCACATACAGTAGGCTTGTTACATTACTGTTAACATGTGGGTTGAGGCTCCCTGGCTTTGATGAAAGAAAATATCGAGTTTCACTGAAATGCTCCATTTTCACCAGCCAACTTTAAGTAGTCTTGTGAGGATTTTGAGTACTGCCCCCCCTTCTGCAATAAAAAGCCTTCATAAACAACACAAACCAGAAGAAGTTTAGGTTAAGGTTGTCTGTCAGAGCAGCTCTGCCACCAGCTTTGTTACCTGAGGATTTTCTGAAAGATTCAGACTTTTTGTTCTTTTGAAAGCAGAGTATACACAGGAATGTAATGGAATATTCCTCTCTCATATTTAGTCATCTGAAAACAACTGCTCTCAATAACACGCAGAAAAGCATTTTGCCTCCAGTATCTGAAGCAGAGAATTGCTGTCCTTCCATGATCAGAGTGATCATTATTTTTTTTGGCAGCACAGCCTAGGATGACACAGGAGGGCATATGGGAACAGAAGGAGATGCCTGTGGTTTTTGGCTCTTCGGGGTGAAGGATGCTCCCCTTCCACATTATCCAACAGACCTGTTCTCAGGCATCAGTGGGGAGTGAAGCTCTGCAGAAGTGGGTTTCTGTGTGGAAGGGGTGCAGGACTGGGCTTGGAGACAGAGGAGCAGGAGTTGTTTCTGAGGAGTTATTTCTGCCTGAAGTTATGTGGTGGAATTGGATTTCAAGTATTCATGTGAAATCTTCCGTTACATTGGGGCAGATCGCAGTTCACTTGGACTTCAGGGGAATAATTCCGAATATATTGTGAGAATTCATTTATTTACTTTAATTTTTTTTTAAACAAATCTTGCTTGGCTAAGTGCTGGCTGGTACCAGTATATCACTTCTCAAATGTTTGTAGTTTTCCATTTTGATGGTGCTCAGGGTCAAACTGAATAAAAATTAAAGTCGTGCTCCCTCCAGCATCACATAATTACTGTGATAGATGGTCTCAAATGCTGCTTCCCCCCATTGAGCATGAAATACTGTAGGTAGGGTGGTTGTGTTGTACATGACATGAAATGGCTTCTATTTGCTGTGCCTTTAAGGTCTTAAAGTTCCCTATTTCCTGTTCTTTTGATGAGTCATTAACTTCTGATGCTCAGCTCCGGAATTATTGCTGTATTTAAAGTGATTTCCCTAAAAACAGGAGATGGAGAACTTCACAGGCCATGTCTCTCAGAGTTTTTTCTCTTCTTAAATTTCCTAGCCATAGTGCCACCAGTGAAACCCAGGATTGGTGTAATGGGGTGATTAGAAACCAGGGCAGATATTACAGAGAGCTACTTCTTTAAGTTAAAAAAAAAGGTGAAGAAAAATGGAATGTTTTGAATCTTACAGAAAGCTCTGCCTGCATTTTACAATTTGAGATGTTTGCTCAAAGTTTTGACTGAGCCTTTTGCAAAACTGAACATGCTGAAAGTCACTGTGTAGCATTAATATTTTTCTTTAAAACCTGGAAATTAAGATGAATGAAAATACTTTGGAGATGTGCTTCTTATTTTGATCTCAAGCCCTGGTGTGAAATAGGGCTTGAAAGCCCATGTGCAAACCAGCATCTTTTGTCACATTTCTGGTTCAGCCTGGAATCACATCAGAAGAGTTGCGTGGGGAGAGAATTCAGTGCTCCTATAAAACATTTGGCTTTGTAAAATCTTTGGGTAGGGAAACTGAGGCAGGAGGGGTGAATATGATGCTCAAAGCCAACAGGTCTGCCCTTGGCTGGAGTCTGGAAGTCTGCAGACATGTGAATGATAAACCACAAACTGACAAAAAGGTTATTTATTGTAATTTCAATTTCCAAGGGTGCATTTCTTAGAACTTCGTATAAATGGAGCCTTTGGAGTGGGTAGGAGTCTGTGCTGTAGTTGGGCTCTGTTGCCTCTTTTGTTAGACTTGTAATGCTTGCAATTAGTTAATATAACTTTCTGACAGCACTGAAGTGCCCTAGGTCCTGTCAGGGCTTTTATTTTGTTTGTTTTTTAACCTCCAGTGAGACTGTTCAGTTCCTTTTTCTAGTATAGCCTAAAAGCTGGTGTTATTTAACAACCCAAAGTAGAAAAAAAAGGTAGCCTTAGGGTATTCCAGCATATTCTAGTCATCACCCTGTTATCTGTAACCTTGGGTTGACACGAGATCCTTAGATGGAAATCTTTAAATAAATGCAAAGTATTGTATCAGAGGGACTTTGGCTCCTGTGTCAGCCAGGCTGTGGGTCATCCCAGCTGTGGATGCCACCCTGGATCCTCCCTGGGCATCAAACTGGCTCCTGTGCCAGCCAGGCTGGGAGTTCCCCTGGCCATGGATGCAGCCTGGGAATGAGGCTGCATGGAGAGGCTGTAGCATCCTTGATGCCTGGGTCTGCAGGAAGTGACAGGGGACAGAAGTGTCCCTGTCCTGCCTGCTCTCACTGGCTCTTGTGGAGCCAAACCTCTGCAGGCTGGTGCAGCTGAGGGAGCACGGGCACGTTCCTGCAGTCCCAGCAGGGGTTATTGGCTTTCCCTGTAAGTCCAACCAAAGGCCAATCCAATTTTTTTCCCTGTAACAGCTGAACTTTTTAAGGTGCCTGTGAGGGTCACTTGAGGAAGAAGGGGCTTATAGAGGGAAGGAGCACCCTCCTGCAGCATCCCATCTGCCCCCCAGCATGGACAAGGTCCTTGGTTTCCATTTCCCAGTCAGCTGAGCTTGGCTTTCACGCAGCTCTTTCATGTATGTCTACAAATTATAAAAGTCTCATTTTTATTTTTTTTCGATGCAAAGTAGCAAATCAACAGAGTTATTTTGGTCCAGAACCGCTTCCTGGCGAGGACTTGTCTGTGAAGGCAGGAGGGCACGTGGTTCTGCTGTGCTCCTGCAGCCCAGCTAGGGCAGGAATCCCTGAATCACCAGAAGCAAATGGTTCATCTGTTTTGCATCAGGCCTGCCCTGTGGGGTCACCCGTTCCCAGCCCCACAGCAGAGCCCTCCACGAGGTGCTGAGTTAAGCTGACAGGTACTGCAGCACTTGGCTCTACCTGGCCACGTGTTTAATGGGTGGCTTCCTGCAGTGGCTGCTCTTTGCAGCTCTCCCTGGGCTCTGGGGATGGATTCCAGCTGCTTTTCCCACTCCCACACAGGCAAAAAAGAAATGAGTCACGTACAATGTGTCCCTCATTTAATGGAAAGAGAAGGCTGTCCTGAAGGAGGCTGTGTAAGATCCCAAGCACTAAAGTTCTGTAGCCTGAAAAACAGCCTCTTTCAGCTGCCTTGGTCTTTTTTCCCTTTGGAAATCCAGGCATTTGTTTTGAGAGCTGGTGAGCTGCTCCCCCAGGTACCACCCTGAGCTTTCACATTCACCCCGTGCTTTCATTTGGGTTTCTTGTTTGCCCTTTCCAGGAGCAGGAAGGTGTGAGCTGTCACTGTCAGTGGCTGCAGGGGGCACAACCTTTATGGGAATATCCCTATGTTGTTTCCTCCTTAGCCAGGATTTTCAGCATCTCTTTGAACCTACCCCTAGATATGTCTTATCCCATCCCTGCCTTAAAAAGCTGCTTTGATGCCCCAGCTATAAGTCACTTGACTAGAGAAATGAGCTTTATCCTCTCCACAGTTGTGTTAAAAACAAGAAGAATTTCTGATTTGTGTTATTAATACTGTTGATGTTGGGAACTTTGGGATGTTCCCATTACTCAGGGTAAAGTCCCATGCTTGTATCATTGTACAGGTCATCCCTGTTGCCTTCACAATGGCTTTAAAACTTCAGTTATTTCTCCTGCCCATCCCCATATAAATCTTGGAGTTCCCTTTGAGTCCTGCAGCAGAGGCAGAGCTGGGAAGGAAATGTCTGTGTTGGCATGTGCAGGAGTGACCCCAGCACTTGCACCTCTGCATTTCCCCCGTGCCCTGGTTGCAGGGGAAAATGGGGTTTTAGTAGACAGATTCTGAGCAGTTTGGGCAGTGAGATGACCATAAAATGCTGGCATTTCCAGTAAATCAAAGATTTTTCTGAGAAGCAGATGCAGCATGGGGCAGGTCAGGGGGTAGATGTCAGAGAAGCGTGTCCTGTTTGGTTCAGCCCCTTCTGATCCTCCTGGAGATATCACTTAATGGGACCTAAGAAATATTGTCTCATTTACATACCCTCTGATCTAATTAAAAGACAATAAAGCCATGTGGGATTGCAGTTTTGTGCCACAGAAAATATCTGGCGTGATGAAATTGAATCGCTTTATCTCGATGAAATTTTCTAAAATTAATGTTTCAAAGAAGAAGTTTTAAAAAATGTTATCTTTGTTCAAGAAGCTGAGAATGCCAAGCATAGGAACCAGGAGTGAGCACTGATTCAGGGATTTGGAAGGGCTGGGTGTTGGCCAGCTCGTGGAGCAGAAGGGATAAGGCAGGATGATGCAGACACTAAACCCAAGAAAAACAATAGACAACATGCAGGCCTGTTAATAAGTTCATTAGCATTCATGTAAAGCATTAAATAAACAAATGCATAATACACAAATCCTGTAAGCCTGAGATTATTAACCCTTAACACTTCTCTGGTGTGCTCCTGCAGGAGCAGAGCCTGTGCTGGCCTGGCCTCCCAGCTTTTGACCACGCTGAGAACTGAGCCATGGGGAGACTGGTCAGGGGCTGGAATACTGGAAGGCAACCAGTGTTACAGCAAGGGTCAAAACTGAGAATTCAGGGCAATGGAGAGAAGAAAGGAGTGCTGCTTCCCTTGCTTTGCTTGGATATAGCTGCTCAAGATAAACACCAGCTGATGAGTCTCGCTTGCAAATTCTAAATACCTGTTTGTAGGAAATTTTGAGCAAAAACTGACTTTGACTGAAGCCCTGCCATAGGGTCACTAATCTTTTGGAGCAGTTTTTCAGTGGCTTTAATAGATGATCTTTGGTTACTTG
The DNA here is from genome assembly GCA_013396655.1 of Campylorhamphus procurvoides. Lineage (NCBI taxonomy): Eukaryota > Metazoa > Chordata > Aves > Passeriformes > Dendrocolaptidae > Campylorhamphus > Campylorhamphus procurvoides. The sequence goes on from WBMV01006916.1 coordinate 869,469, forward strand.
GGATCACCAGCTATACAGCCTGTCTTCATTCTTTCCTTCAAACTAATGAACTTGCAGCTGAAAAGTGTAATTTTTTTTCCCTCTCCCCAGTACAGTTTTTTATTAGTCAGGGGTTTTAGGCTCGTCTGGTCTTGATTTGTTTTGTGCTGGCTACCAGGCATAAATCTCCTGAGTTCCCTGTGGACTGCACTGGCTGGATGAGACCCTGCCCTCCTGCCCCTCCTCCTGGGGGAACTCCTGTGGCTGAACCACATGGAATCCACATGGCTGGGCTGAAATCAGTTGGGTTTCCAACAGCCATCTATATTCATATATATTTATATATTAAAAAATATAAATGAAGTGCCACGGCAACTTTTGTCCAGTGGTTTATATTTTCTTCCTTTTCTTTCCTTTGATTCAATATTCAGCACTGGGAAAAGGGCATCTTCCTATTACACTTGATGCTAAGCAGAGGTGCAGGGCAGGATTGTGAACAGGTAACTTTCTTTGCATGGTTTCCTCAAGAAATTGTATTTACTGATGTTTCATTTCCTATGTATTTCCTCATTTATGGGATGGGGATTATTAACCTGCCTAAATACAGTGGTTATATCAGACAGATAACCTGAGGGGCACATGTGGCTTTCATAAAAATATACCACCCATTTCCATCCTTGTGAACCGTGTCATCCACCGATTGGGTCGCCATAAATCGCTGTGAAATGCACACAGCCTTAACCAGCAGTGAGAAGCACATCACTTAACCATGGAGTAACTAACCATCTTAATAAATCTAAATTCACTCTTTACTGGAGACACTTCAGGGAAAGTGGGAACAATTTCTGCAGCCTGTTATCCCACGTGGTCACAGTAATGTAAAGGGTAAGCAGAGCTCTTGTTCTGCAGAGAGATCCCCGTGCCCTGCTCTGTTTCCCCCTCTGTGTTTGGGAATCTGTGTCTTGTGTAAAACAAATAAAAAGCGCTGCCAAGCAGCCGGCTCTGCAGCCACAGTGCCCAGCGCCGTGTTCAGGGCCGTCATTAAAGGATTTCATGAAACAGCCTTAAAAATGAAAAGTTTCCTTTCTGAGAGAGAGAGAGATAATTGAACTCATTGATTTGTTTCACGGTTTGTTTGCCCTTTCATTCCCTTCCTGAGGTGCTGTTTGTTGAGGAATGTCTCCAATTGCCAGAAAGACAGTGGGGTGTCTAATATTTCCCCGCCAGCTCTCCTTTCAGCCAGAGCAGAGTACTGTGGCAAGCCTACGATATGAATTTTTAATGCAGAACTTTATAACATAGCCCTTGCAGCACGGCTGCACTACTCTCTTGAGCTTTCAGATTTAATGCTCTGATGAACAGAGCACAGACTTGGGGCATTCGGCAGCAGCCGGAATTAACCCCCGAGTTACCGACTGAGCAGCACTTAATTTCCCTGCAGGTTAATGCAGGCACGGGAGGAAAGATTGCAGATACTCCCTCGCTGGAAAACTATCCAAATAACTGGGATTTGGACTCGCAAAATTATCTGGGGTGCGTTTTCCCTTTTGCTGGTAATGGGAGTTTTTAAGGCTATTTGCTTTTCTGGGCTCCACAGTGCTGCAGTCATTGTGTGCTGGATAAAAGGACGCTGTCTGGGCTCAGATAATGACCCAGGCTGGATGTCCAGAGAGGGAAGAGAATTAAATCAGCTCTGTAATGCATCATGGACACGAACTTGCCATAGGTTCCTATTCTTCCAGATCATATCATTTAGCTGTTTATGTGGTGAATCATGGTAGTCTGTCTGAGGGGATTTTGCTCTGTTTGGAATATGATCTTAACTAGATGTGGATGTTCCTATTAGCCCATCATCTTATTTACCTAGTGAGAAGTGTAGAGCCAGCAGTGGAGATAAGTAGCCCAAATCATTACTCTTCAGGGCATTAGCACTTGTTTGTCAGTATTGAATTTCTTCTGCCTGTTCACCTGGCTCGTTTTAGTGTCGGAACTTTTTTCTCTTCTGCAGTCTTGGTAATAATAATTCTACTTTACTGCAGTTAGTGCTGCTGTGCTGATCATCAGCTTTCTTAATCAGCCCTGTACTTATTAAACAACACTCCTCCTAATGCATTATCTGCAGGAATATTGCCCTCAAAATCCGTCACAGTCTGTCTGTGTAGTCCTTGGGTTTTCCTGGCTGGTTCTTTCTGGTAGCAGAGCCAGGACTGGCCTTGCAGGATTTTGTCAGGAGAAAAATGCAACATTTGTAGGTTTGATAATGGAGGAGGAGCCTGATGTATTTAAATTGTGATAGCACTGGTGTAAGCCAGAGAGAATTAGGCACTGGACATGCCAGGTGTTAATGGCACTCAGGAGAAAGACAACAAGGAGTTTGTGCTCAGGTGATGTGAAACCATTTGCCTTAAGCCTTGGTGAATGAGAAATGCAAGTTGTTCTTAACTGATACCACCAAAGTACATTTACACTTTTTAATTTTAAATCAGCATCTCAGCTTTAGAGAGACATTTGCACATTTGTTTCCGATGAGGTCTTTTAAGCAGCTTGTCTTATTGATTATAGACCCAAGATTGGGTTTGCCTCCTCCACTGTTATTACTGACTCACGAGATTAAGGTTTTCAAGGCTTGTTGCTAAATGCAGAGAGATCCTGTCACTTCATTCAGTCCTTCTAGGTACCTATTAACTTTATTTCTATATAAAACCACTGTATTTTGATAGGAAGTTCAGTTGGAGACTGGCTTATGAAAAGGACACTCCTGTTTTCAGTCCTGTGCTGGTAATTATCTCTATGTCTTATTTTTGTTGTGTCAAGCACACTACCTAAACCAAGGCTGATGACTCAGTTTTGCCATATGTACAAAGGGCACTTGGGGTAAGGCAAGACTTCATCAATGTGGATAGTCTTTCAGTCCTTGGATAGGAAAGTGGAAGTGCTCTTCTGATGCCTGCATTGTAGCTGTAAAAATAAATGTACACAAATAGAAGCACATAAAATGCATTTGCTGACCATTCATTTGAACATCCATTAGGTCATTCTGTGATGAATGGAAATAGTCTTTTTTCCTGGAGACTACACCAAAGGAAACAAAAGATGCATATGGCATCTGCCATAATAATAACTCTGTGTTACCACTGACTGCCCCATTGCAGGGCACTGGGGTGGGCAGTTTTAATCATTCGACCTTTTTTCATTGTTTTACCTTTGTGGTGCTTTAATGTGGGAGTCTTCTGCTTTTCCTGAGCCAAAGTGGAAGTATTTATTTAATGAGTTGTAGCAGATTTTTATATGCAGAGGGGTAGAGTTGAGGAGCATGACTCACAGGAAGTAAAGAGCCCAACAAATTCAGTGTGTTTAACCATTTCCAGTTCCTCTCCACGGTCCTTTCCACCTGGGGGAAGGGAGGGAAGAGGAGCAAAAGGCAGAGTGTCCTACTCTGGATTCCAGAGACAGCCCTGCCTGATGCTCCCTGTCTTGACCCAAATCCTATTGATACGGGTCTTCTGGAGTGTCCCCACTCAGGCACTTTCACTGATGTGACCTTCTGTGGCTTTGGTTTGCCTGCATGGCCAGAATGATCTTTGCTGTTACTGACCCAAGATAAAACATTGATTTTGGTGTTGAGAACTGCAGGATCTGAGTCAGGAGGCTGTATCTGGACTAGCTTAAACTTGGGGCTCAAAGCCAGAATTGATATACATTCTACTTTTAAAAATGCAAGTAAATGCCTGCAATGGCTTATATTTCTAGGGCAGAAGTTGAAATAATTAAATTGCAGCAGAGTACACCATATGGGTGTCTTTGAAGACCATGGTAAGAAAGCATTCCTTGGTAACATGCAGTAGCACTTTTAATAACTTCCCTGTCCTGTGTTGGTTTAGATGTGTGGAGCCAGTTGGGAAATGTGCATTAGCATTGCAACTTGCCATCTGAGTGACAACAAACAACTCCTGCTGCTGGAGTGCTAACAACGACAAGTCATTTGGTACAGCCATTTGCCAGTTTAATGGCTTAAGCAGCTTAGTTTTAATTAAACAGCAGCTTCTGTGTATGATATCAGAGCAAATAATGTTCTCCTTACAAGCTGAGCTGTTTAGTGTTGTCCCCAACTTGCTGGAGATACCAACAGCCTCTCTGTTCCAGTGTTCAGCTGGTGCATTGGCTGCCAGTTCATTTGCTAAATTTGTCTGCAGTGAAGCAAACAAACCACTTTGGGTACAGATGAGCCTTAATCTATTCGTTAAGTGCAAACTCAGACTTGCCTTGGTGGCAGAAATCATTCCTTGGGTGAGAAGAGCTCCATCCAAGGGCTAAAATTGTGGTTCCTCACCAAATGTGTAGGCTGGGAGATCCTTCACCCATCTACCCAAGGGCTGTAGGAGTAAAGGACTGGGAGCTTATGGATGAAGCTGTGGATTTCTATGCTCCTCTTTTATTAATTATTTTGGGGGAGGTGCTGTTGGGTTATTAAAAGCATGACTGTAGCCACAGCTAGGGAGAAGGGATTAAAGTTGTATGTCATAAAGTTGCTGGCAGAAAATATGCACCCAAAGTGGCCCATAGTAAATATTCAGCAGTTGTGTTGGTTATTCCAGCTTGCAGTCACTTAAATTCATCAGCAGCCTTGCCTTGGCTTTGCATATGGATCAATGTCTTCAAGTGTGTTGTGGCTTTGGGTGCAGATGGAGAAGAGTCACCCATCACATCTCATTCTTGCAGGAACAGTAAAGAGACAATGCTATTGTTGTAATCGTGCAGGTATCTGGTGCTGCCAAATTGTGCATTATTGGGTTTTCATCATCTTAGTAATTCAAGGAGATGTTCTTGTCACCAGGGACAAAAGGAAGATAATGCAGAGCCTTTCTTAGTGCCATGTACTTCAAGAGCTGATGTTACAAAACAGTTTATCCTTCTTTTTTCCCCAGAGCTCTCTACATTTAAGGACTTTGTTTTGCACGGTGCTGCCTGCATTAGTCATTTACAGTACTTAGATCCTGTAACTATTAAATTGTTAACATTTGGAGCCAGCTCTAATTATCTTTTATTATTATTTTTAATGGCTATAGTGCTTTCTTTCCTCTTCAGCTTTCCTGAACATTTGAGGGATCTTTAAGGTATCCTAACACTGAAGCAGCATCTTTGATTCCTGTTTATACTGTTTGTTTTCTTATCTCTCTAAAATACTGTGCTCACAAAGAGTGTTAATAACTATTCCACCAAATGTTCTCTTTATCCATTCTTTCACTTCTATGGGAAAGTGTCAAAGCCCTGAGTTTAACTGTTAGTTTTTCTGATGCCTTATTTGAATTTTCCCATATCTGAAACTGTAAAAACTAGGGGTGCTTGACTTCAGCATTAATGGCACTTTTTCACAGTGTTCAGTGTTTGGTGGGGAAAGAAAGATGATCATGTTGATGGTGATGTTGTTCACTTCTGGGGGTCTATCCATGAACAGACTTTTCTTTGAGCTTCTGATTAAGATCCTGTGGATCTCAGGGATGGAGGAAGGCTGTCAGCTTTGCCATGTGGCCAGGCAGGCTGTGGGGGTGTTAAGTGAGCTCTGTGCTCGCGGTTTAGATCCGTGATCTTCTGTGTGTTCTGCAAATTCCTGCAATTCCACTGGTTATTGGTAAGAAATCACAGCAATAACTGTGAAAGGCAACTGCTCATAAACTGTAAATGTGCTGTACTAGTGTTTCATCCCTTGATGGAAAGCTCCAGGTAGTCTGCAAGTTAGAAAGGTTGGAAATGACTCTTGAAGATCGCCTGGTGTGTCAGTTTTAGCTGGGACTTGATCCTTTTAACCCCGTGGATATCTGTCCATGGGCCAGCAGTGACTCCTTTGGCTTCATTGCCTTCATTCTGTTGTGGTTGTTGTTACAGTTTTAAACATACAATATCTTGGTGTTAAGTATGTCAGACCATTTTAACTCATCAGAAAACCATTGCAGTGGAGGCCTTGTAGCTGATAATGGGTGTACTTTTGCCCTCTTCCCTAAAAGCCAGTGGCCACTAAATATAGCAGTGCGAGCTATCCTTGATTATGTAACATCTCTATCTCTCTGTACTCTGATTAAACAATCTATTTTCTTGGCAAAGGAGTGTGAGCTAATTTTCTATTATTGATCAGAAACATATTTTAGCTGTGATACAGATGACTTACTTGCCTTGCTCCCTGTTGGATTGATTTTTGTCACCGCCGTGTCACCAGCGATGCCGTGGCAGAGCCGGGCAAGGCTTGGGGATGGTGAGACCTGCCAGGCCCGTGCCCATCCTCACCCAGGACAGTGTTTAACAGTCTCCCTGTGCTGTGTGTGGAGGACAAGCCTTTTTATCTTAACACTTTTTGTTCCTGTTTTTTGCTCAACGTACTGTGTATTAACTAAACTTTTATTGTTTATCATTTACAGACTCATTTTTTCCTAGTTAATTCCTGTTCCCTTGTGACTTCTGCCTTCATAGCAATGGGTTGCAGAAAGGTTGGCTCTACCATATACCCTGAAATAACCTGAATGGTCAAGGCCTGTGGAAGATTTAATTCTTGACCATTTCTTGACACAAATTTAAGAAAAAACCTCCATGGATTAAATTCATGAGCTTTACTCTGTATTCCTGCATCCTGCCCATACAGAGCTCCCCTCCCACCCCCTCTAAGTCTGTTCTAACATCAAATAAACCTCTGTTGCACTTCAGCCTGTGGGTTGGGAAGGTGGAAGTGCAGGGAAGGCGATGGGGAAGGAGACAGAGCCATGTGCAGCCAGTGAGTCTGGGCCCATCCTCGCTGTTTGTAAAACACTTCAGAGGCAAAGTGAGGTTCCCTGGATTACTGATTTACTGCTTGAGGCCATAAAAGGAGCTGAGCCCAGGGAAAACAGCAGGAGACTAAATAAGCTTTATTTGGAAAGTTTCAAACTTTTGCACAACCGGTGCAGGAAGTGATGGCACGAACTGTCTGCTTTGGGGAAAAGAAGGGGAAATTCCCCTGCTCCTGTGCCTGTGTACAACATCGTGATCCAGCAGTGAACCCACAGGTTCAGACCTGTGAGACCTGGGCAGGGGCTGCCACACCTGAGAAATGTGGGTGCTGCAGCTGGAGAGCAGAGCCAGGAGGGACACCTGAGAGGGTTCCAGACCCACCTTTACAGCTCCCCAGGGCAGGGCACAGCAGGGAGGGCTGCTTGGCACCCAAGGATCCAAACAGGGTGAAGCTGCTCATTAAGCAAATGCTGGTGGTGTGGCTCTGAGACCCCTTGGCTACAGAATTAGCACTGCATGAAAACCCAGGCAGTCCAAAGGTCAGTCAGCATTGTCTTACCTCCCTTGTCTGCTCCAGCTCTTTGGTAATGTAGGAAGGATGGGTTTCATCCACTGAAGAGGCTTCTGATATAGTAGAAGTGTTGAGGAATTGTCATTAGCAACAGAAAACTAATATTTTCAGTTCAAATTCCCCTTCTGTAGAAACACTAAACCAGTTATATTAACTGTTGAAACAGAATAATCAAATAGCTCCTTACCACGCACTACAACATTAGTCAAGCCTGAAGCTGTTTTACTCCAGCAGTATTTTAAAGGCAAAGCAACTGTTGCAAGGGAAATAAAGAACTTGAAAAGTGTTTCTGCAAATAATATTGTAAAAGGTTAAATTAGAGAACCATGCACTGTTGTCCTCCAAGGGCTTGCAGTAATACCTGGTGTTGTTGGGGTTTGCCACGAAGGATTATTTAAAGTAATTTTGCTGTCTAATACATATCTAGTTGTGATTCTGTGTAGGCAGGCAATCTGTCAGTCATGTTAGTGAGCATCCCTCATAACCCAGTACAACTGGAGGCTTAAGTTGGAAGAGAATTGAGCAGCTTTATATATTCAGCAAAGATTTACAAGGAAAACCTGCTGGCTGGTGCAGGAGGCTCCAGTGAAGCTCCAGCACAGCGTGTGGTCAGTGCCAACCATGACCAACTCCTGAGGGCAACTGGGGGCTGAGCCTGCTTTTTGGGTGCCCCACTGAAGTGAGAGCAAATCTAGAGAAGGGAAGGGAGAGAGAGGGAGGCAACTCCTTCATCTGAAGACCAGGAGGTTTGTTTCTCTGCCTCTCAGACATCTGTCCACACTCAGTGAGAATGGGCTGGTGCTTGTGCAGGTTTGGACAACATCTGTTCTCCTTCCCCTGGGTTGTTTTCTCTATTCCTGGTCTCACGTTCCCTCCTTTGTTCCCTTCTGCCTGTTTTTTGCTGCTTTGTCCCTCTGATCAGCAGGATTGATGCTGTTGAGAGCTCTGAACTGAAACTGCAAAGCACTGACATGGTTGCCATTTGAGAGCAGTGGTGTTTGCAGTCAGGGCAAAGCTGGGCCAAACTGGGAAGAAAGAAAACCATGTTGGTAATGGGATACATTATTATAAAGACAGCAATCATCTTGGTTGTTAATCTTCAGCATAACTCCTGGGAAAGGTAAAACCTACTCAAAATATGGAGTAAACAAGTCTGCATCATGTTTTATGCTGGTTTTTTTCCATTTATTGGATAGAAGGGCATTAGTTGCCTTTATCAGAGGCCATGTAATGCTATTTTCTCAATAGCCAGAAGGAAACAGTTGCTTGAGAAGCCAGAAGAGAACAGACACATCACCTACGTTCCCTTCTAAGCCAAAAGCATTTCCCCAAATGCATCTCCCTCCTGAATGTTCCTGCAGAGTCAATGTTTAGCTTTTCTTTTACACAACTTGCATGTCCCTGATATAGATAAAGCATTTTATGGGTCCTTAGAGTGGTGGACAAAGTTACAGAATCAGTAAAGAAATTAATAGATACCTAGTTTTTCCAAATTTGTGGGCTCTCCAGCTCTCTCTGTGGTTAAGGAGAAGAAGAGATGCTGGGTGTCTCTGGAAATAAACTCTTAAAGATCCGTCTGGAATAGGAATGTTGCTATAGTAAAATTTGTGAACAGTCTCCAATCTTTGAGGTTATTTTTGCTCTAGAGAAAACAAACATACAGAAATCTGTGATTCTGGCATTGGCAGTATGAGGGAAGATTGTTCATTTTTGGGTTGTAGCTACTCGAAACCTAATGTGATGTTTCAGATGTGACACAGTGATTCTAAAAAAAAAATAAACCACCAAAAAACCCCAGCAAAATGCCCCATTTCCTTGCCAAGGCATTTGTGTTTATTTTAAACATTGTAACTCCAGTGACATTATTAAGTAAGTTAAAATATTTGTGTGTATTTTTAGAGGATCTTTAATCAAAGCACAGACAATTCTTCCTGCTGATTCTTCAGTTTAAGGTATTGCCGTTCCAATAAAACAGAATGACACTTAAGATGCTTGCAATTAGGGTTTCTAATTTGGGGTAAATTATCTATTTTAAGTCTATCAGTAAAAATAAGTAAATTGTTGCCAGGTGCTCTATCTCCAGAATATAAAAGAATCTGTCTATCTATCTGTCTGTCTGTCTATCTATCTTATCTATCATCTATCTGTGTATCTGTCTGTCTGATCTGTCATTGTGGTTGTTATTTATTTTTATATAGAATATTTTATTTATTTGGAGAAACAATTATGAAAGAGCTTATGTGAGTTGCAGAATTACAGAGTTAGTAAGATTTGGTCTTTAAGGAAGCTTTCATTTCATACTTTGTTATCCTTTTTTCCAAGTGAACTAAAAACTGGCAGGTTCTGCCCCTGTGCTGTGGGAGCAGAGCAGTTTGTGCATCCCCAGCCCTGCACGACCACAACCTTGATCCCTTTTCCCGAGGAAATGGAGCTTCCCTGAGCCTGTGGGGTGTTTTACTGCCAGCCTGCCTGGCCACCCCTTTGCAGTTCATCACTTCCCCTCCTAAATTACCCTGGGAGCTGCTGATTGACTTGGGCAGTAATTAACAGCCTTAGAAACCCCCTGCCCGGGGAGCTCTGCTGAAGCTTGGAGGAACTGGGGATGGAAGACAGACAAATAGCCCATTTGAGGGGAGCAGGTTGGTCAGCCTTGTCTGTGTAGCTGCAAAGCATCCCTGGTGTGTATTCCCTACCATTTGGGGTGAAGAGGTGACATTTAGGGAATAAGGGAGGGAGGTAGAGATGCTGCAGGAGGAAACAGCAGTGGGGGGCGGCTGAAGGCACAGATGGGACAGCTGATATTGTCACAACAGGTACTGTCCAAACAACCTTATGGGAACAATTGATGGGAAGCAGGGCTTTGTTTGGACTGGGGCTTGGGGAGGATGTGTGTTTTATCCACTGACTCACCTCCATGTGGAGCATCACAGGAAGCAGCCACGGGGTGTCAGGTAAAACTGCTCCTCCCAAATCTGGGTTTGCAGCAGCACTCACTTGCTCTTCACAGGGAGGGTTTGCTCACTGTGGACACCCCATAGACTCCAAATCATAGAAATGGGTAAAACCACACCTGACCCCAGCACTTGAGAGCCTGCTGCTTGTTTTCCTCATCAGCCAGTTCAAAGCTGCTGTTGGGAGTGACTCTATCAGCCAAGTCTGCTGAATTTCACTCAAATGGCCACTGCTCTGTTTAATTGTGTATCAATTAAATTAGCTGCCATCTGAAGCTCTGTGAGCACACTGCAAGAATGCTGCACTCCTGGCACCAGGAATAAACACCCAGAGAGCAGGGTATGGACCCAGAGCCTGAGAGTTCCTACCTGTTCTTCAGGTGAGAAAGTGTTGGGGTTCACAAGTTTGGGAGTGAACTAAGTCACCATTAATAAAACAATCACTTACCAAAATGACTTGCAAAGGATGCTTTAGATTAGGGTTTCTGCCAGTGTGGACCACAAAACAAAAGTGGAATAAGTGAATGCAAAGGGGTCCAGTGTCTGGTGTGAAATGCACGTTCCTTCTGCTTGTGTTGGGATCAGAAAGAACTGAGGGCATGGAAAACCTGAGCACAGGGGAGGAACTTGCTTTGTGTACAAGAAGAGCAGCTTTCCTGGTAGAAAAACCTGTAAAGCTCAAGCCAAATGTTTGGATCCTCGGGAAACAGTGATTTCATCAGCAAATCTAACTGCAGAGTGTACCCAAAAGACCCCAAATGAGGACAGTTAGAGGGGATGTGAGGTTTAATAAAGCTGCTGCCTTGATGTGATTAATAAAGCTGCTGATTTCCCATGTCTTATCAGCCGACTCTAACACTGGTTTGTATATTTGTTATCTCCATTCTGCATTGTGGTAGGGGTGGATAAATAGAAATACCACAGAGGCGACAGGAAACAAAACAAAAATAATCAAACATGTTTATCACTAGAGCATTAAAATGGCTGCTGTGGCAGACACCAGATGAATTATGCAATACATAACTTAATTCTCTGGGCCACAGATGTTTCATTTTTCCTGCAAGAGGCTGATTGAACCTTGAATGACAGTTTCAGGCAGTCTTTTGATTGCTCTGTGGGTCACATGCTTGATATGACCTGCATTTGAGTTGCTTTCTACATGCTGTTGCTTTATAAAACATGTAAAATTGACATCGTGTTGGCTGCTCAAGGCCAAGTCAGGAGTAATTCCATGGGTTTGATATGCTTTGTGTGCGAGGGAGGCAGAGAGAAGGGTGCCTGTGTTTAAATTCTGGTGTGTTATTGAATCAGCCGAAGTCAGGAGAGGGGAATTGCAGCGAGCTCTTTCAATTTGTACCAGGAGGCACTAGGAAATTGGGAATTTGCTGCATCTGTGTCATCTTGCATTGGTGGCAAATCCTCGGAGCTGTGGTGTGGGATCAGGCAGCGACTCCTGCATCCCAGGGCAGTGCCAGGAAGGCAGCTGGCAGTGTTTGTCTGAATATTCTCCTCTGGGCACTTCAAACCTGAACCTGGAGGGTTTATTCCCCACCCTGAGGATTCAATCCTGCAAATCTGCTGGGTTGGTGCTGGTGCAGAACCTCAGTCTCAGGACATTAATGTGGGTGGGAGTCTGACATAAATGCATCAAAAATTAAACATCAGAAAGTCCTTTCTGCTTTTCTGCATAGCCTGTAAAGGCAGGTCAGAAGGATTGCAGGAGGAGGAACTGCAGGGACTCATCTCTTTGGCTGCCAGGAGAACCTGCACGACTGGAGCCCACAGCTTGTGAGGTTCCACATTTCTCACCCGTTGGTGGAAATGGATTTTTACCTCCATCGAAGCAAAGTTATTTGTTTCTGCAAATTTCAGGTGCAAAAATTATCTTGTGCTTCAACACCTTCTTTGAACTCCTCCGTGGCCCAAAGGATTGTCCTCAGTTGTCTGAGGTGGAAGGAAACCAAAATAATCCAGTTCTGGACACTCTTAATTACTGATTTTAACACTGCTCTTGGGGCTTTGCAGGGTAAAGCAAAAACATGCCATGAAAGAGGAATATTTGGTCAGGAGAAAAAGGATTTATTGCCTTTCTCTCCCTTTCTGTAAGGGACAGTGTGATGGCTGGACATGGAGATCTGTTCTTGGGGACTGAAAAACAGTGAAAGCTGAGTAAGAGCTGTTTAAAAGGAGGGTTGAACAGTGTGGGGAGCCAAAATTCAAATAAGAAAATAGTCTTGTCATCCAATCAAAAAGATGGACCATCTCCTTATATATTGGGCTGCTCTTCAATTCAACCAGTATGCCTTTTCTTGATTCCAGCTGCTTCCATCGAGTGTTCCTTGGTTTGCCAAGTGTGCCAAGGTCATGTATGTGTGACACTCTGGGAATTACAGCTCCAGGGTGCTATGGGTTGATGTTTTCTGTTATATATAATTCTTACTTTTTCCTCTTAGTGTTTTATTGAGCATATCAATTAATGTCACTCATATCAGTTTCTCTCCAGAAATGACTAAGAAAACACTGCTGATCTTTAGAAACTGCTCCCTTGTGTATCCCTGGAATAAAGCTGAATACTGTTGTCTTTAGAACTTTCTAATTGCAAACATGATTTTATTTTCTTTTTTTTAAATCCTTGAAATCCTGACTTCAACCACAAAAGAGAAAACAAAGTACAGGTTTTCTTGGAAAACAGTTTTCCTGCAGACTGACAAATGTTGTATTCTGTAGGGTCTTTTCCCTCTAACGAGCGAGATGATTCCTGTCTTGTATTGTCCAAATATCCTGGGCTTTACAAGCGGTTTTGTTAACCTTTTTCAATATTTGATGATCACTTGACATGTTTCAAGCGCCCAGGACCTCGTTTATTTGAAGATCATACCTGCAGCTGGCGTGGCTGCTCCATCCTAGAGGGCTCAGTGAGAAATCCTGCCATGAGATTTATTTTTTCAGCTTGAGCGTGTCTGCGGTGAGAGGGGAGCAAGGAGAGGAAAGTGGTTTTAATTTGATAAAACCCAAAAAACCCCAAAAAGATGGAAAAAGCATTGAGGCTCTTGCAAGGGGAGGGACTGGATTTAGTGTAGGATGTCTGCACAGAGGGGTCTGGGCAGTGTAACGTGGTCAGTCAGGCAGTGCTGTAATCACCAGAGCACCTGAACCCAGCCTGTCTTTGATCTCTCAATTTAAAGCCTTCAAGTGTTTCACTGCTTAGGAGAGAGAGGATTTTTTCTTCAATTGAGTTCCTAGGAAAGGAAACACCCAATTCATTACTAAACTTGGTGGATTTATGAATCCCTGAACACAGAAATTCTTTTACAAGGGGTCTGGATTTATATGACATTGGAAAAAGGATTATCTGATGTGAAGATCCTTAGAGGGTTGCTCTGAAAGAAAATATTAACCTATAGCTCTTGCAATTTGAAAAGTAGATTTGAGAACTTAGTAGTAAAAAGGGTGTGAGATCTCCCCCTTCGACATGCTATGCTGGTTATGCTGAAATCACTTTTTATTTTATTCTTTGTACAGCCTTTCTGCCTATTCCATTTTGATCTTGTATTAGCAATAAAGGGGAATTTATCCTCTGTTTGTTGGGTTAGAATCATTATGCATTCTAAAAATGCCTAAACCGTGTGTGCAGTGATACTCATAAAGTGCAAGAGAAATGAAATTAGTGGGTTTTTTTATATTGCCTTCTATCAGAAACTTTCTAAGAGCTTCAGAGAAAGCTCTCTCTTCCTTCTTTCCTGGAAATTGGGCAACAAATCACAGGCACCTTGACATGGTCCCTGAGGTGCAGGGATTAGATGGGGGCATCTACCAGCAGAGCTTAGGAAGAGCTTTAAATGTGGGTGGGAAATGTGTCATCCTGTTTTGCTTAAAGAAAGACTAAAAGTGAATATTCAGATGCTGGAATGCTCCTGTGCCCTGAGTGAATGCCGTGCTCATTGGGCTGCAGGCAATTTTGCCATTGTGTAGTGATCCGAAATTGTTTCCTAGACCCAGGAACCTTCCCTGATAAAAATTTTATTGAAACCTGAACAAATAAAGATTCAGTGCATTTCTTTTTGCCTATTTTTTAAAATGCTTTGGCCCTTCTCCTTCATTTCTTCCCTTCCCAAATGTCCCAAATAACTCTATGTATTTTGTGCCAGCCAAGGGCTGGGTTATGCTGCCTGTAATTTTAAGAGGCTGAGCTGTTTACCTAATTTGGCCAAAATCTGCTCCGTGGCCATCACAGATATATGTTACAAGGAGGGTTTTTCTTTTTTTTTTCCTTAATTAAACATAAATGCACATTAACTGATAATGTCTGCTTTTAGTTTGCAATTGCCTGCGTAAATGTTTTGGTAATTAGAAGGTTTTAACAAGCCCCACTGGCTCCATATACCGTTTGCAGTGACTAGTAAACTTTTACATGTTTTTAAAGAAAACAAATGTGTGGGAAAAAATGCTGTTTGTTTTTTGCCAAACCAAAGTATTAATCTGCCCTGGTAGGGAAGTTTCTTGGCCACTCCGCTGCCTGCAATTTCCAAAGTGTCATCTGTATTTTTCAGTTCTTCCATGTATAAAGAATCCAACAGCAGTTTCCTTCAAGGTTGAGTAAGTTTGAATCTTTAGGGGGCTGTAGCCACAAGATTTGGCAAACCATTCACTTGTCATGTTAATAAAAAAGGAATTGTTTCTGCCTCTTTAAGCTAAATGAAGGACTTGGATCAACTGGATTTTAATCATAAAGTCTAGATTCTTCTTGCTTGCAAGTGAATAACTTCATGGTGTTTGGGGGTTTCATCCAATTTAATTTTATTTAGAAGAACTGAGCTGCTTGCACGTTACCAAGCCTTGAATTTGCTTGCTTGTTATGCTGTTGAAACCTAATCTGTTATCTTGATCTCAGAATGAAAATTGAGCCTTTCTGCACTTTTTATTTCCCATAAGCAATTGAATTGAAAAGTGGGGTGGTTTGCTTTTCTTTCTTTTTTTTTTTTTAAACTCCTTAAGTTGTTTTTTATAGATGGCATATTAGCTTTGAGGGCTGTTTCATGACTGGTAAAAGCTTATATGCTGTAAAATCTATAACTTTTCATGCTTTTTGTTTCTCACTTCAAACACCGTGCCAAGAGAAGAAATAATAGAATATATCATGGTCACACTGCTTCAACAGTTCAGATTCTTTTTCCTTGGTGCTGCTGATTCTGTAGCTCCAAATGCTTGAGCTAAAAATTTGATTTCCTAAATTCCTTAGCCTGAAAGTGCTGGACCTTAGAACAAGCTGTAAGAACTGTCTGGCTTACATGATTGCTTTTCCTCCACACAGAGAGTATAAGAAACTAGATCAGATAAATGATTGTATCATCTGTGGAATGCAAAAACACAGGGTAGATAATATTTACTCCTGAAGATGGCTTTTCCCTGCTCTTTCTCTCATGATCTGTTTTAATGTTAAGAAAGTGTCACCCTTGACCAAAGCCTGATTAATTTTAGGTTGCAATGTAAAAATCTGATTTAGGCCAGCATTGGTATCAGTGGGTTTTAGCAAAAGGTCCTCTTGTTGCTGCTTGTCCTCATTCTGTGTATCTGCCTGAAGAAAGACAGAACTTTGGGGGGCTCCTCCTCAGCTCTTGGGCTGAGGGGACAATCCAGGCACTCACAAGAGACCGAGGCGTGTGTCCCTCCAGGATCCTGTAAGTAGTGTAGTCCACATGGGGTGATTTTGGGCACAAAATTAGGGTCTGTGTAATCAGGGATTTGCTGAACCACATTAAAGTAAAACAGAAGAGATTTAGGTTGGGTGTCGGGGAGAAATCCTTCCCTGTGAGGGTGGGGAGGCTGTGGGAGCTGTGACTGCCCCATCCCTGAAGGTGCCCAAGGCCACACTGGATGGGGCTTGGAGCATCCTGGGCTAGTGGAAGGTGTCCATGCCCATGGCAGGAACTGGAATGAGATGAGCTTTAAGGTCCCTTCCCACCCAAACCATTTAGTGATTCTGTGATTCCATGAATTTGGCCATTGCTCCCTTCAGTTACTCCCCAGAGTTTCAAAGCAAACCTGCAGGACAAGGTGCCATCAGCCTGGAGCTGGATGGTGCTTTGCCTGCCAAGTAGTTTCCTTGAAATAAAGAGAAATATTAAACCAGGAAGGGCTGAAAATGAGCGAATGTGGTGGCTGGTGAATACATCAAAAATGACCCGTGTGGGACTCCTTCAGTGAGCAAAGCGGAGCTGCCTCGTACCTGACAGGTCTGAATTCAACACAGTGCTTTGTAAACAATAAATCAATGCAGGTTGTTTCTGTGAGTGCATAAAAGGTGTGAGAACTGTAATTTATTTTATAATAAATACTTGTGCTGAGCAAACAGTGAATGCAGCTATTAGAGACTTTCTCAAATAAGTGATTTTAGGCTGCTGAGTGCCAGCTACTGATGTGGTAGTTGAGCTTTTAAAATGAAAAGCCTGAATTCCTTTTGAAGATTCTCCTGAATGCTGTTGACACTTGTGCTAGGAAAGAATACAGAGTAATTTAATTCATTACTTTACTTAAAGATAACGTTTCTGGTTGCAGCATTACCCTCCATTGGCGTGCAGACTGCCAGGCTGGAGGTGTTTTGCTCGAATTTTTTGGGAGCTGTTGCATCCTTTTATTAGGTGTGCTGAAAAGCTTGGGAGAACAAACTGGAGGAGGGAAAGGGGAGTTCAGGATCACTCAGCTGCTCTGTCTGGCTACAAGGACAAAGGAGCAATTTCGCCCTTGGCTACAGTTTGACACTTCTCCTGGATTCAGTCAGAATTATCTGTGCATGCTGAAGGGCACAAATGTCATTTTTATGGTGTTCTATATCCTCAGTTGCTTTTTTTTTGTAATTGGCTGCGTATCCCGGTGCTGTAATAGAGCTCTTAAATCCTGACCCCGGCCCGAATGGCTCACAAATACCACTGTTAATACTTCTGTCCCCTGCAAGTGCAGGGTTGGCCTGAGTGCTTGCACCGTGTTTTTGGGGCACCATCTTGTGTTTCAGCCTGGTTTATTGGCAGCTTGGGCTGCTCCTCTACTTTGCTGCTCTTGGCCTCATCTCCCCTTGATCCACTTGGGCCTTGGACATCCCTCTGTTCCTTCCCTTGCTCTGCTGTCTCCATCAGTTTCCCTACGCTTGGCTGCCCTTCACTTGCCTCTGTCACCTCTAAAGGTGGCCAAGGGACCTGGGATGTGTCCCAACCCCCTCACATCTAACCTTTCATGCTCACCTTTTCTCCATCAGAGTCCTCTTCTCTTCTGCTAGAGAAAAAGTGTTTCCTTGGCTGACCTGAAACCCCAGGCCTGTGGTCCCAAAGCAGGGTGCTCTTCCTCTCCTGATCCAAGGGGTTTGTTGCTCCCGAGTCTTTCCTCAGATTCGTCAGTGCTCCACACCTTTGGCTGATACCTGGCACCCCAAGTCTGGGGGGAAAGGCAGGGATTTTGTTCTCCACACCCTACAGAGAAGAGAGTGGAAAGTGGATTCGCTGAAGCTGTGGTTGCTGTGCTGGGATGGGAGACCTGTGACATAATCCAGACATCATCTACTGGCTCCATATAACCTGGGACATTCACACATAAATTCAGGCTGAATGCATAAACTTAAATAAAGAGAATCCTTAAACTTAAACTGGCTAAAATGATTTGTAAAATACTGGGAAGTTTCTTTTTGGTGCACTAGGATGCTCTCTTCCCTCTTGTCTCTGGTACAGATATATGGTGGGGTCATGGTTTTAGGACTTTGAAATGCTGTAATTTTCGTAGTGCATTAATTTTTGGCCTGGAGTCTGAAACAAAAGATGTTTCACAACTACAGAGGCTAAAGAGATGGGAAGTGTTACTGTAGGCTGATATTAACCTGTCCAGGTCAGTCTTTGGGCTGCTCCTTCTTTGCCCAAGCAGTGGTTGTTCAGTTCAGTAAGTAATGCCCAGTGCTTATAATTAATTCAAAAATCATGTGCAGGATTCCTTCCCACTGTAAAAGCACATTGGCTTCTCCTGCACAAGAAAACACATGTTAATCTGGTTTCCATTATTGTCCAAAAGGTTGTTTCAGAAGGCAGTTCATGTTGCCCCGACAACATTAAAGGCTGTAATTAAAAATAATTTTCCATTAATTTATATACATGCACATTTACTTATTATGATCTTTTACTGCATTTCCTTGAGTGTACACACAGAAACCTAAAATGCTGTTGAAGAGTAAGTCAATATTCAGTGTAATGATCCAATGCCAGAACCCTGATGTACTTCAATTAACCATCTTTCCTAACAAACACCTGCACAGGGAAATGGATCTTCTGTGGGAATCAGCAGGAAAACAAACCCTGACTTTTCTGCATGGGCAGAGGAAGGGAATTCCAGCATTTCACAGCTTTTACTGATAATGATCTGCTACAGATTAAAACCAAACCCCAGACATTATGGTGTTGGCAGATTGCAAAAGGACTTGCTGGTAAAGCTGCTGTTCAGAGGAGATGAGGACAGTGTTTATTGCTTCCATATGGTCCAGGGATACAAGGCAGGCAAGATGTCTGGGCAGAATAATATGTCTTATTGTATTGATGCAGAACATTCTTGAGCTCTCTCAGCCCTTCTCCTGGTACCTTTCCTAAGTGGGAAATATTTGCCCATGATTCAGCACGAAGATAAGGAAAGATTGTTTAAGAAGTGGCTCCATCTGTGTGAGTGAAGTCTTAGAACTGCTGATTTTTAAGGGGTCAGGTCTGGAAGCTGCCACTTAACACAGGAATCTGAAGGATCTATTTTTCCTTGGCTATTTGTGTCATTTTCAACCCTCTAACTTCCCTATTCAGCTTTGCAAAGTGCATTAAGAGTCTAAATTTAGAGTTTGATAAATTTGTGTCAAAAAACACCCTTTTCCGCATAATGTAAAATTAAATTTCTTGGTCTCTTTGACCTCTTGATACTTTTTTTTAGCCAGATTTAGAACCAAACTTCCAGACAAACAGAAACAGAAAGAGTACCAGGCTGCTTTTGTGTATGTGTATGTGGGGAGCTGACTGAAGAACTGTAGTCTTTGACTTCTCCAAATGCCACTGCCCCTGTGCCAAATTTTGGGGTGTAAAACCTTCAAAGATCTAATGAATATTGTCAGATATCAATATACCTGTTGCATTGAAAAAAGGGAGCAGGGAAAGGAGCTGCAGACTTGCAAAGCAGAGCTGAAATCAAGATGTCACCAGTCAGAAGATGAGCTGATCAGTCCTACTGCATCCTTTTATCAGTAAATATTGAAACTTGTTGCTGTTTGTGTGACTGTTGCAGTTGTTCCCGTGCATGAACTTGTGTAGCAGGTGTTGTCCATGTGATAACAGAACCTCTGCTCTCTTCTCCTCCCAGGGCTGATGAAATCGAGATGATCATGACAGACCTTGAAAGAGCAAATCAGGTAGGATTTCAAATGAGCCTCCCATAAAATTCTGAGTGTGACTTGGATTTTTCTTTCTTAATTCTCTTTTGGATTTCATGACAGTTCTTTTGTATGCACTTAGCAGTCATTACTGTGGAGAGTAAGAAAATATGCAAATTTAGAGCAAAATACAGCTCTTTAGGGATGCTCTATAAGAATTGTGTGCACAGTAGAGTAGTGCTTGCCATAGATTTACCTTCCAATAATTTAAACTTACATTTCCCACTGTAGTTATTCTTGGCTTTATGTTTCTAAATCCATGGTCCCTTCTCAGACATGCAGCCCCCTCAGCCTCCTTTTCTCCAGGCTGAGCCCCCCCAGCTCCCTCAGCTGCTCCTGTAGCTCCAGCCCCTTCCCCAGCTCCGTTCCCTTCCCTGGACATGCTCAGGCCCCTCAATTCCTTAATGAAGCCCAAAGCAGATTTGTAAGTTGTTGGGTTGATTATTTAGTCAGGAAAAGCAAACTGGTGTTTGCACAGTGGGTTTTTAGTTCTGTCAAAGAACTTTTGTAGATAGTGTTAAATATTTATGAAAGTGCTAGTAATTATTTGGAAATATGTAGACTTTTTAGAAATGATGTAGGTGTTAAAGATGTTTTGATAGAATTATTTTGTGATTTTTGTAAAGGCAGTACATTTTGTAAAGTTGTAGCAATGATTTACCCAGTAGGGGTTTTTTTCTCTCTCAGAGTTGAAAGGGGGTTGTAGTTAAAGAACAGGTATTTCTGTTTTCCCCATTACTATGCTGGAATGAATTATATCTATTTATACAGAAACGTTGTTTTTCTGTCTAACTGGAACAAAGCTGCAATGTGGGTTGTTGTTTGGGGTTTTTTTTTTACTTTATTGTGGTGGTTTGGTTGTAATTAGGTAAAATTTATAACTGCTTATGCACATAACCCTTACTTTGGTTGTAATTCAGCATAATCTGGCTCTGTACATAAACAGTGTGCAGTTCACCTGGGCTGTTGTAAAGCCAGAAGAGGGGATTCTCTCTCCTCCTCCTCTGGCTGCTGCAGTCCCATCCCCTCCCAAAAAGCAGCTCCTGCAGCTGGGGGGCCATTCATTGTGTGCACTGAGCTCAGCTTTGGGAGGGAGGGGCTGGGTTTGTTTTCTGTGGGTTTAAGAAGTTGGGGCGACTCAACAAAACATGGGAGAAGCCACAGCTCTGAGATCACAGGATGGGTTGGGTTGGAAGGGACCTTAAAGATCATCCATCCCCATGGGCAGGGACACCTCCCACCAACCCAGGTTGCTCCAAGCCCTGTCCAACCTGGCCTTGGACACTTCCAGGGATGGGGCAGCCACAGCTTCTCTGGGCAACCTGTGCCAGGGCCTGCCCACCCTCATGGGGAAGAATTGCTTCCAAATACCCTGTTTAACCCTCCCCTCTGTCAGTTTAAAGCCATTGCCCCTTGTCCTGTCCCTCCATGCCTTGTCCCCAGTCCCTCTCCAGCTCTCCTGGAGCCCCTTCAGGCACTGGAAGGGGCTCTCAGGTCTCCCTGGATCCTTCTCTTCTCCAGGTGAGTCCCCCCAGCTCTCCCAGCCTGTCCCCAGAGCAGAGGGGCTCCGGCCCTTGGAGCTTCTTCCTGGCCCCCTCTGGACTCGCCCCAGCAGGTCCATGTCTTTCTTGTGCTGAGACTCCACGAGGGACACCAGGGGAGTGTGTGACCTCAGAGCAGGTGGAGAGGGGAAGGAAAGGTTCATCAGTAGAGGAGCAGGAGCTGCTGCAGGAGCTCAGCTCATTTGCTGAAACATCCTCGTAGTCTTTGCCTTGTGTGATACTTTACCTTTATAAAACACTTTGGGAAATTATATCTAAGTAATCTCTGTAGCAGCAATTCCTGTGTTTTGCCTCTTTATAGCTGAAAAAAAAAATTGGAAGAAATTAAATCCATTGCACAGGCCAGAGAGTGAGTTTGCATCAGGCTGAAGTGTTACAGTTGCAGAAACAAGTACTTAACCTAATTATGTATTTAATAGTTAAATTAACATTTCCTTTTACCATTTCAGTAAGTGCTCATTCCCCATTATTAAGGCTACCTTTAAAGAGTAGTGCTCAGCACGGCTCCTGCTTTGTGCACAGACTGCCTTGCTGATTTGGATGTGATGTTTTCCTCCTTTGGAATTAACACTGACCCATAAGAGTGGGATTTGGAGCAGAAATTTACATGTTTCCACTGAAAATGTGAAACAAAAAATGGCTGTAAATTTTTAAATAGCTGATATTTCTTGAAAATCCCTTTCTCAGTTACTGCCCTTTTTAAGTACAGAGCTGGTCCTTCAGAACTTGCCTTGTATGTGAGACACCTCTGTGGCTCCTGAGAGGTGGGGAGAACCCTTTCCTTCTCCAGTTCTGCAGGAATGAGGGGTGGATGTTCTCACTGACCCTGTCCTGGATGATAAAAGCCATAGGGACAGAGCTGATGTTGTGACTCCCACCCTCATGTCCTGTTGGGTGGAATGTGGACCATTCTTCTTACCTTCAGACTCCATCATCTCTCTGCTCCCAATGTTTTCCTTGTTTGGATCCCCAGGTCTTTTCCTGCAGGAGCTATCCAGGCTAGTTTGCATACCATCATCCCCAGAACAAATTACTAGTTCATCAAAATAATTACCTTTAAATACCAGCGAGCTTTGCAATTTTCTGCTTAGAGAGAAGGGGCAGTGACAAAGCTCCGTCTCTCTCCATTGTGTCATTAACACGAGGTATAAACTGAATTTCCCCCAAACCATGAGAGTGGGAGACATTAATCCCTCACTTGAGCAGAGCAGGCTGGGGCAGAGGTGGCTGCTGGAGGTGAGGGGTGGTGGCAGCACAGTGACTGGGTGACAGCCCCTTCCTTGGCTGCTCATCCAGGGGCTCAGTGCCACTAACCCATGACCCTGAGTGGGGTTTTAGGGCAGGACTGGACAATTCCGAGTGCCCAAGCTCAGCAAGGTAAGTACACCCACTATGAGGGTGAGCTGGTGTCAGTGCTGACCTGGGGAGTAACCCTGCCACTTGAAAGTCCTGAAAGTTTTATCTATATATAAAAAAAAGGGCAAGAATAGTGCATGAAAAGGGCTGGCTCACCTCCACCTGCCTCAAGAGGAGCCATCAGCTCATGGAGCTTTAGAAGGGCTGTAAGGTCTGAAGCCCTAACTTGCTTTCATGGGTGCAACTGCATCCTCTTCCAGCCAGCAGAGGACTGTGGGTCCTCCATCCCTCTCCAGTCCCCTCCTCATCCCCGAGGCTGTGGGACTGCACAGCACTGGAGTCACAGTAGAGTTCAGGACAATAACAGTGGATTATTTTCACTTTGCTAACTCTCCAGCTCAATAACAAAACTAACCCACCAGTTCCCCCTCGCATTTCCATGAAGATTTAATAATGCTGTAGTTTGGGGAAGGGACTCGTTTTATTAAGATTTCATTTTGCACAATAAATCACTGCATATTTTCTTATATGCTACGAAGTATAAGAATAAATAATTAAAACTAAACTACCCGTACTTGTCAAAATAAATGATTTATCATAGTTTGGGATACAGCATCTTTGAATTTTTTATTGTTTGATTCCCAGAATATTCTAATTTCCAATCAGGGAAGTTAATGAAGCTCCCGTGTACTCTCTGCATTCACAGCAGTTGCAGTTGTGTGCCTGTTTGTTTTACACAAATATTTATGGATAGCACTTTTCTGTACCTTTCCAGGTTTACACCTTCCCCTTAAGTGTTTATTGCAGTAAGTCACGAATCTTTTGGCGTCACAAATTTCTTCAAATAAATTCTCATTCTGTTTCTGTGCTTCATCCAGCAACCTGGAGTCACCCAGTTGTGCTTGAGGTTTCTGCTGGAAAGAATGATTCCTATGTTGTGAGAACAGAAGCACTTTGGAGTGTTATATTTTTTAAATGACAGTGAGGTTCATTTTAAGGTTTTAATATTGAGTTTAAGTTTGTGGTTTCACATCATTGATGCTGGCTTTGTACATTGTTCACATAGTTTTTACAAAAAATGTAACAGGCTTTGTAATTTAGGATGCCTGGAGGGGGGGAAAAAGGGCTTTTTCACTTTTAAAAGAAAAAGAGAATACCTTTGGTTAGTTTTAGTTGATCCTGGGTTATGGTATTTTAATCTGGAGGAGGAGGAAATAGGTTTGAAAATCAGGCTCAGATATAGGTATCCTTAGATTTTGGGAGTTGCAGCACAGAGAGAACGTGAGACCTTTTTTTTTGTAGACTATATTGTGTAACCTATAGAAGAAGTATTGTTTTTTTTTTCTTCTGTTATCCCTTTGGAAAAGCAAAATACTTCCATTGGTTTTCTTTCCATCTTCACAGTGCTGATAGTGCTCCCAGAATTCTCCTTCCTATTTTTTCTGGGGAAAGAAAGTCAAATATAGTGTTGTCAATAAAACAAGAGCAACTGTTCTTTCTAAACTACAGAACCTTTTATTATAGAATCTGGACTGGATTGTACTGTTTATTCCACAGAAATTCTGTGTTGGATTTTGAGATCTGTAGAGGAAGAGTTAGTGAATTTAAGCATTTTTTTTGAGCCAAAATGCCACTAAAATACATAAAACAGTGTCTGCCATAAAAGTAGAACGAAAACCTCACCAGGGTGTTGTAGCAGAAATGCTGTTCTCAAGATTATTTTTTATTTCCTTGGGTATGGCACCTTCGTGTCTTCAACAAATCACACTGGAAACTGGTTTGAAAAGATATTCTTGCTAAGTGAGATTGCCATAAAATATGTATGTTTTTGAGCAGCAGATGGAATAAATTCTCCTTTTCACTTAGCAACACAAATGCAACACAACACAGGTAGTGCTGGTGCTCCTGGCAGGGTGTGCTCTGACCCTCCCGTGGTATCCACGAGGCATCCTTAGGGTTGGCCTTCCATGGGGAAGGGCAATTGTCCTGCCATGACAGATTCACTGCACCAAGGCTCACACAGACCCTGCCACAGCCTTGGCTGCTTCTTTCTGACCCCCTTGGCAGTGAACTGGAATTGCCCCATCCCAGGAAGTGTCCAAGGCCAGGTTGGAAGGGGCTTGAAGCACCCTGGGCTGGTGGAAGGTGTCCCTGCCCATGGCAGGGGGGGGAACAGGATGAGCTTTAAGGGCCCTTCCCACCCAAACCATCCTGTGAATCCAGTGAAGTTATGCTGCTTTCTGGCAGATGAGGTCATTCCCTTAATCCTGGGATTTCACTGTCTGTAAAATGGGAATAATAACATTTACTTTACAAAGGGCATTGAGATCCTTGCTCAGAGAAGTGCTGTATAAAGGCAAGATAGGTTTAATATTATTTTCATGCAAACACGGGTTTCCTGTAAATGCCTGGCTTTCAGCTGGGAATACATTTATCTGGCAGCCTTTCAGTGCACAGAGGAAAGTGCAATAGCCTGAAGACAGAGTGAAGACAACTCAACCTCTCCTGGTTGGTGGAGTTTTTTCTTATTTTGATGTAATTCTCCATTGCTGGAAAAAAAATAGGTGCGACAGCCCCAAAGAATCCTCCCTGTCCCTGATTTCCTGCTCTCCCTGCTGCTGCTCTGTGGACGTCAGTGGCATTTAAAGATTTCACAGTAAATTTCTATATCTGAAAAGCTAAAAAATTAAAGCACACTGAACCAGTGTATTTTAATTGATCTCATTCTCTGAGAAACTCAGCTTTTGCAGCAGCTTGCAAGTAGGAATGTCAGCACCAAGCGTGGTGGTTCCTGCCATGAGCAGGCTCATTAAGAGCAGCACAGTTCCTGGGGCTCGTACCCACTCCTCGCCCATAGGAAGGTTTTGCCACATCCAGCTCTGAATTTAGCATGGAATAAGGAAATCTAGTTTGGTGGAACTTTAAGGGGAAGGTTATACCTTTTTTCGTGAAAGTATCTCATTTTGCTGTTCACCCCACCGGTCTTTGATCAAATTAACATTTTACTGTAAGTAGGAGAGCACTCAGTTCATGCTATTCATTATCTTGTCAGGAAACAAGGAGAATAATTTAAACTGGATATATTGTGTGAGGCACTTCTTTTACCTTTTCTTTAATTGGAAAGCACACGGCAGCATTGTGATTGTGACCTCCCGGCTCCACTGTGAGCAGAACAATATTTACCTGCTGGATGAAGCAGAATGAAAGTATTTTGAAATATTTGGGTATCAGGGAGGACATTTTGTGCTAGAAAAACAGCGGTATAGGAATTAGGAGGAATTGTAGGACTGAACTATCCAGAAAAACAGGGTTTTTAGAAAATGCTAGATTTGCATGATCTTCTCAAGGCCACTGGTGTGACTGCCACTGGTCATTGAGGGTTTTCTAGGATTTGGATGGAAGAAACCAGGAGTTTTAGCACTGATGGATGAAAAGCAACTGTGCTATGGCATATCCAGTACCTAAAGGGGCTCCAAGAGAGCTGGAGAGAGCCTTGGGACAAGAACCTGGAGTGATGGGACAAGAGGGAATGGCTTCCCAATGCCCGAGGGCAGGGTTAGATAGGACATTTGGGATAAATCCTTCCATGTGAGGGTGGGCAGACCCTGGCACAGGGTGCCCAGAGAAGCTGTGGCTGCCCCATCCCTGGAAGTGTCCAAGGCCAAGTTGGACGGGGCTTGGAGCAAACTGGGCTACTGGAAGGTGGCCCTGCCCATGACAGGAGGTGGAATGAGATGGGCTTTAAGGTCTCTTCCCACTCAAACCATTCTAGGATTCTGTGAATCTAAACATACATAGCTGAAGTGGGGTAGTTTCACTCAAACAGAAGGTTTTGTGAACTTCCCAGTGGCTCCAAGTTGTGCAAGATTCCTTGGGTTTGTCCATTTTCCACACTGGGCGCCTGTCTCTGGCTGTGCTCTCTTTTCTTATTTCAGGAAAAATTGTTCAACCATTTCTAAGAACAAGATTAAGGAAAAAAAAAAAGGAATTTCCCCACATGTTATGAGTTTTTCTTGCTGTTTTGGTGAGGAGCCTGCTGTGCCCGGATTTAATAGAAGGGACTTGGGGCTTGAGGAAGGAAGGTTTGCTTTTTTCTCAGGGTTGTATCATCTGTTGCTTCAAGTAGAAAAATAAAAATAAATAAAGCAAAACAAACCAAAAAAAAAAGAAAAAGAGCCCCAAGTTTGGCCAGCCTATAAGAGCCTGGAAAAAAAAAAAGAGTTCTCACAAAGTGAACAGAATCTGGTTTGAATTTGTCGGCTTCGCTGTCGATGCCTGTCCCAGGCACACCACAGTCTGTCCCTGGGTGAACATTAACCAGCCAGGTCCTCCTTCTCCTCCATGGGATGTAGGAGGCCAGGCCTTTGGAGGGAGCACAGGCAGGGGACACGCTGCCCCAGAGTGCTCCTGCAGCCACAGCACAGGGCACACGGTGTGGGAGCAGGAGTGGGGCAGGGGCTGGTGCTGGGCAGGGAGAGGGGACAAGGACCGGGACACTTGGAGGACATTCACGGAAGACTTTTGGAGACGAAGCAACGAGGAAAAGAGGAAGGAGGAGATCGTGGGGGTAAGGCTAATTCTGGAAGTTTGGGGGGATTCCTTATGTTTTGTGAGGTATAAGTGTGGAGCTTTAGCCTGGAGCTAAAGACACTGTGAAGCTCAGAGAAGATGAAAATGATGCTTCCAGGAGCCACAATGGATTAGGAAGGGGACAGAGTGACAGGCAGGGAGGGGTGGGAGTCAAGGAGGCAAATCCAGGGGGTTTGGCAGAGGCAGCTCATGCCATGCTGGGGTCAATGCTACCATGCAGAGTGATGTGCCAGGGGCTTGGGGAACCCACGGGAACCCAAATGGGGATTGTGCCCGTGCATTCATTAATGTTTCTGAAGCAATTAGAGCCTTTGGTGGGCGAGCACAGCCCAGGAGGAAGGGATTAATCCTGCTGGCAGAGCAGGGGGGATCAGTGAGCAGTTGCAGAGGGCACACAAGGAATGAGGAGGACAAAGCAAAAGGTCCATTCACAGAGCAATATTCACCCCAGAGCTGGATGGAGGAGTGGGACTCGTTGGGAAAAGCAGCAGCAGGCCCTGCGTGGTGCCATCCCACCTTCCAAACCCTCCACTAGAGGTTGGCGTTTCCACGCTTCTAAGTGCTCAAATTTGAAACTGCTGTTCTTTTAATAGGTTTTTGTGTTTAATTTATAATTTATATTACACTAGCACCCAAAAGTGCTTTCCAGACACTGAGCACATCTATAATTCTGGCTCTAAAAAGCTTCCATTCCTGGGGGGTGGGGATAAAAAAAAGAAGGAAAATTGACCAGTATTTCCAGGTAGATTTGCCCAAAGTTTGTGCTGCTGCATTTTTAACAATGCCTGGTATGAAACGTTGTCGGGTATTACTGCAAGGATCACAACAGGTGTTGGGAATTGGCTGGGGAGGCTGTGCAGAAAGGGCAGCTGACAGCTCCCTGTATATGCAGATGTACCACCTATTAGCAATATCCTCTGTGGTTTGCTCGCATGCGAGCTGAATAGATTCTCCAAACAATGCTGCAGTGAATGGAGCCCATCAGCAGAATTGCTCAAGGCTGCAAAAGCCATTACTTATACAGCAGTAGATGCAAGAGCAAGTGCCACGGAGTGGTAACTTGTCCTGCTTTGCTGGAGTTGTTTCGCAGTTATTAGATCAATACATGTAGCTCCACATCTAATAAAGGACAAGAAAATAATTTATCTCAATGTGTGTTGTGAGCTCGGTATTTATCCTGATATTATCCAGCTGCATAAACAACATAAATTTCTCTTTTTGTGCCTTTTTAGTGCTGTTACCATTTCTCCCAAGCACACAATAGGTTGTGTGCCCTGCTCTGATTATCAGAGCCACGTCACTGTACTTTTTACAATCACATTTTAATTGCAGCTGTAGAACCTCTGCAAAATCATTTAATACAATGTTGTGAGCAAATAGCGCAGATGATGCGTTTAGTATTTGATTGCTGTTCGTTTACTCATTGATTAAACATGCAGAGGCTCTGCTTTGACTGGTGAGGAAGTCAAAGACCACACACACACACACACACACGGGGTTTATATTTGCTGTAGATTTACATTTGCCATGGATTTACATTTGCATAGATTTGTATTTGCTATAGATTTCATATTTGCTATAGATTCCATATTTTCACTATAGGTTTTATCTTCACGTTAGATTTTATATTTGGTGTATGTTTTATATTTGCTATTTCAGGTGGCTTAGGTTTTCCAAAGGATTAGCAAAGAGTCTCGCACACAAAACGTGGCACTTTTGGTGGCAGTGGAAATTTACCATTCTGTAAAGGAAGGGACCCATCAGTGTAAAGGGTAAAAGCTGGTCAGGAAAAGTGCTGACCTTCACTGGAGGGTTGGAAGAGTTGGGGATAGGTCTTGCAAGTGGAGATAGACACTTACTGTGGCAATTTTGTGCTGAAAGCACAGCCTGATTTGTGTGGAGTAGCCCAGGTGAAAAGCAGTGATTACTGGAAGAGGAAGGCAGTGTGGATTTGTAACAGCAAAATGCATTTTGTGAAACAAAGAGAGAAGACAGTCTGGCCAGGAGGAGGAGAGACTGTAAAACAACCACGTTTTGTTCCACTTCTAACAGAAGCCTGCAGACACTTACGGAAAGGACTTTGCTGCTATTTATTGCCTGAAGTTACTGATCCATCTGTCTCCACCCAAACTCTTGTACAGACAGTTTTCTCTCATAATTCTGCCTTTCTCCTTCCTATTATTATTCAATATTTAGATGGGAATTATGACCAGTAGCCAAGTCACAGGCTTATCAGCTATTGCTTAAATCCTCAGCAGTTGGTAACTGAGCTGTGCGAAATTGTCACTTTAGGGTTAAATATTGTGGAATAAATAGACCTGCTGAAAGAACAGAATCTAACAGTTCATGTTTGGGGGAATAATTACTGCAGAAAGACAGCCCACAACATTGTATGTGTGTTTGAGAGAATGGTCAGAATATCTTTTAATTCAGCATTTACCCGTGAGAATTATTCCCATGAGGAGCCTTGCAATGAAATCTGCTTGGTCTATGAGAATAGAAAGAAATTGAATAAAAAGACTCCATTTCCACTTGTATTTATTCAGTCTGGGAAATTCAGTGGGCCGCAGCATTAGTATCAGCAGGGGATTCCTTGCTCCTAGCGTTAAATTACTGTCATAATCGCTCAATTATTTCTTCCTTGTACTGTTTAAAATAAAAATCCATCACATTCTATGTTTTTTTCTAACATTTATTAGGTTGAGTGTTTAGGAAAATCAATTATATTCAGTCAGGCATGAATTGATGAATGTTCTTGTAATAATTGTCAGTTGTTAAACTGAATGTACTTTCTCTTTTCACCCCTTTTCATTTCCTTCAGAGGGCAGAGGTGGCTCAGAGAGAGGCAGAGACCTTAAGGGAGCAGCTCTCATCAGCTAACAAATCTCTCCAACTTGCTACGCAGATCCAGAAGGCACCTGATGTGGTGAGAGAAAATATTTACTGACTCTTACAGGTTTCTGACATTCCTGCACCACAGCTCTTTCAATTTATGCTCACAGCTATAAAAATAGCTGTTTGCAGTCATATTTTAACTGAAATGGAAGGGTGTCCCTTTGGGATTGAGGGTGGGCTCAACTTCTGAGGGGCTTGGTGGCCGGAGAAGACTCCAGGAAGGACAGAGGTCACTTGACTCTGTGGTGATCCATCTCTCTCTGGGGCTGCAGGTCCAGGTGGATAGCAGGAACTCTCAGAGATTATTTCACATTGCTAAGAGCATCAGAAGAGGGAAAACAGAGGCAGCAAACCTGGAGGGCCAGTGTGGAGCCTGAGGGGACCAGCTTTGCCCAGAGCTCCCACTTCTGCCTCTCGTTCCTCTCAGTGCCTGGGCTGCCAGAGGAACTGGCCATAAATCTGAACTCGCTCCAGTTTCCACTGGATATATCTAAAACTGAGACTGACACCCATAAATCCAATAAAGGCAGCTTGGAAAATTGAGCAGATCTCCTGGCCTGCTGCTCGTTGCCTCCTCTGTGTGGTTCTAAAGGAAGGCAGTGCTGCTCTTTGGGGAGGTGGCAGTGCTGACTCTGCTGTGGGACCTGCGGGCACAGAGAGCTCCTACAGGACTCCAGCTGCTCCTGGCTGAACAGGTAGCACAGATGAGCACCCAGATCATTTTGATTTTTATTTGCCAAAGGAGAAATAGGAGTATTTAAATGTAAATATGCAATTAAGTGATATTTAGTCTATTTCTAAGCGGCAGATTTAACAGACAAAAGAAATCATTGCTTTTTTTTCCCTTGCAAGCCATGTACAGGCTTGACACTGATAGCAGAGGAACACATGGTTGCCTTTAAAAATCATTTGCAGGGAGTGAGTAACAAACCATAAGTCCTCCAGATCTGTTTGCTTGTCTATTAATACGACCCAGCATTTTCTCAGAGAAGTCAAAAGATAGACAAGTAGGCTGCAAAACAAAAAATAAAAAGCCTGAATATCACTTGTAACTCTGAATTACCTGCCTCTTCCTATCTCATGTCCTAGTCTTATCATTATTTTAACATTAGGTCTTTCTTGTATTTAATAGTACTTCTGCACTTCATTTATATTTAATATGACAACTACTGCAGGATGAAAATGATCATTATCTATCTTATTTCAGACTCCACGTTCTAGTCTCAATAGGCACAAGCAGCAGATGATTATACAACTTGTGATGTTTCATGCAAGCAAATTAGAGGTTTTTTCAAGTTAAAAGTATAATTCAGTGTAATAGGAGAGCGTTGTTAACTGCTGTTCGTACATGCAGCTCTCTGTGAGTACAGGGGGGTGTAGTCACTGAGAATCAATCTGAGTGTTTAGAAGATATGGAAAAGGGTATTTTGTTGTTCTGTGTTCCCAGAAAAGAGGATATGGAGTTTATTTCAATCTGCTGCAATGTCATCTTGACTTGTCAGGGAAGTGTTTGGGTGACAACGTCAGTGGGTTGAATTCTCAGCTCTTCTGCAGGATCTTTAGTCTAATGCTCCCCATCACCATCTCTCTTGCTAAATGGATTCTCCCCTACCTCACTGGTGTTTCTGAGGAACAGCCATTGACCTTTGTAAGGTGCATTTTAGGCTCTTTAATAGAATGTGTGTTCATCACTGGGCTCTGCTCCCCACACATTCACGAGGGTTTCCTCCCATTGCTCATGGGTGAGGTTCGGATCTCTCCGATGTGTTACAGATTGATCTCTTAGCACAAAAGGAGACAAAGAGATGGTACAATTAGTCTCAGTTGTCTTTTCTGAATAGATCTGCCTTCTCCTGAACCTCTCCCCTCTCTGATTCCTTGTCCTACTGGCAAGTCAGCCTAGTGAGGAAGTTTCCAACCTGAGGACAGATTCTGCAGCTGTGGGAAACTGGAAGAAGAAAGGTTGAGGAAAGGGAATTTGTGAAAGTGGTGACCAGGGGGAGAATGGCCTTGTCTTAGAGCTGTCACATCTGTCTTCTTCCCCATGGAGGGATGCTTGCAATAATGTTAACATGAGCAATTTTCATGCGAGGAGCAAGTTCATTGGGAGTAGCAGTTTGGGGCAATTTGTGCCAATTTTGCCTGAAACGTGCAGTGTGCATGCAGAGAGCCACAGGCACATGGCCCTGCCGTTCCTGATTAAGAAATTCTGCTCCATTACCTCAGAATATTTTATCTGATTAGTATTTTGTAAGCACAGATTTTCATAGTTGTCAAAGCATTTGGGCTATTAATAAT
Organism: Campylorhamphus procurvoides; assembly: GCA_013396655.1. Taxonomy (NCBI): domain Eukaryota; kingdom Metazoa; phylum Chordata; class Aves; order Passeriformes; family Dendrocolaptidae; genus Campylorhamphus; species Campylorhamphus procurvoides. The sequence continues at coordinate 901,863 of WBMV01006916.1, forward strand.
AAATAGATCTAAATAGAATCCTTTGACTTTCACGGCTGCATCCTCCCAGTGCTCTTGTGAAATAGGGGCATTTTTTCTCTCCCTTATCCCTGTTTTCCCAGGGAGCTGTCCTGGGGAGAACAAAGGTTCACCTACCACTTCCACACTGTCCCATCCCAGGAGTCCCAAGTCTCTGTCTCCTGTGCCACCCTATGCCATGCTTGGTCCTTGCCAAAGTGCCCTGGATTCAGGGTTGTTACCTTCTGCCATTGCTGGGTTCTGATGGTTTTTTCCCACTAGGAGCAGGCCATCGAGGTGCTCACACGCTCCAGCCTGGAAGTGGAACTGGCTGCCAAGGAGCGGGAGATCGCCCAGCTCGTGGAAGATGTCCAGAGACTCCAGGGCAGCCTCACCAAGCTGAGGGAAAACTCCAGCAGCCAAATCTCCCAGCTGGAGCAGCAGCTGACAGCCAAGAACAGCACACTCAAAGTAAGGCTCTGTTCTGTGCTCGGCAGCTTCTGAAGGGTATAACACATATCATGGGGTTGGGGTTTGCTGTGGGTCTGCTTCTTCAGGATGCTGCTGAATTTTGGGTTCTGTGGCATCCACAGAATTATTTGGGGTGGAAGGGACCTTAAAGATCATCTGGTTCTAACCCACTGCCATGAGCAGGGATGTTTTGTATTCTAAGTGATCACAACTCTTTTAAAAATCTAAACTACTGAGTTCTTAATGCTTTGAAATATCTTTTTGCAGAACATGGCTACCTTTAGAATTCAAACCATCACCAAATCCCCACATTTATTGACCATGGATATGTAATGAAATAGCTGAACTGAAAAGGCACAGAAAATCCTTCTTAGGTTTTAAAACTTCTAATTCCCATTCCAGTGATTGGTATTGAAGATTTGCCAGGAATGCTAATGGTTTATCTTTGAATTTACCTGCTACCCCCTCCGGTTCTCTCCACTGGAAAAGGGAAATGTATCATTTAGAGCATTAGCAACAAGTAAAATCAGGACATAGAGAAGGCTTTTAGCCTTAATAACCACTTCATTATTTTTTAACTGTTTACTGCACAATAATTCCCATTTATAATCAGTGCTCTGACCCTCTAGTCATTTGCATAGAGCACTGCATTAGAACCAGAAGGAACAGCTGGGAATTTTGGGAGTGACCCTTTTACCTTTTGCTTGGGCAGCTTCACTTTCTTTGTGCCGAGCCCACACAGTTCTGATCTCTCAGTGAGCATGAGAAATGTTTCCTGACATGTGGGATGAATCAGTTTCCTGTAACTCCCGTCTCTTTCATTGTTCTACCATCTCGGAGCTTCAAAGTGTAAACAAGATAAATTTATCTATTCCATTAAAGTGTGGTGGTTTTGCAGGTTTGATAGTCTGAGAGTTTTTGGAGAGAGGAGGCTGATAGTACCCACTCAGCTCTGACTGTGGCGTGGGCAGCTTTGCTCTATCAGAATGATTTAATGTTCAATTGAAACTCTTACAAATTGCTCTAATTCTGACATTTTTTAGCAGTTACTGGTTTTGCTGTGCTGGAGCATCATTTCCATGGAGAGGTGTGTGTTAGGAGGGAAAGCTCAAGGGTTGCACTGAGTGCTTTCTGCATGTTTTAAGGCAGCCTTGCAGAATTTTTATGAAAATTCAGTAGAGCAAAGGGCACTTATGTAACTGTAGTGCCAGTGTCAGTCTCTGCCCACCCATCACCCCGTGGGCACCACTTTTATTGAGGGGGGAAGGAGCTGCCCTGGTTTAGAGGGACACATTTTGCTGGCTACACCCATGTTAGAGGGCTTTTTTTCTCCTTTCCTTTTTTCATAAAGCCTGATAGAAAATATCTTGAGTCCTTGCACTTGACAGATTTTCTTGGAATAAAGCATGTTCCTGGTGAGGTCAGTATTAGTTTAGCCATTAACTTCAAAGGGAATAGGATCACAGAAATGACAGAGCAAGTCTTTGATTTCCATTTCAGTAATCTCCTTCCATTTTCTCATAGCCTTGCCCAGCTAATGCTCTGTATTTAGCTTGCTGTTGATAGTGTCTGATGCAGTGCCTCTATTGATAAAGTTTTAGTCGTTTCAGCCCTCTTTAACCTTATTTGTTGCAACTATAAAAATATTTCCAAGTACTTATTTCTGCCCCGAAGTGCTGGGAAAGCCTGTGCCAGAGACCTGTTGTACAAAGCACCAAATCCCAGCGAGAATGTGTCGATCTCATGTTTGATTATGGAGGAATTGGTTCTAAAATAGCAGAGATTGTAACAGTTGCCTCCACAGAAACCCCTACTCAGAGTTTCACAAATTAAAGCAATGTTCTCAGCCTGTATCTTGGGGGAATTGTTTAATACTCTATGACTTAATGAAACAATACAGAAATACTTTCAAAATTATTGCATCTTCATCTGATCTAATAATCAAAACATGTCCTCTAGTAACAGGACTTTTCTAACTCTAATTATCTTAACCCTTTGTGGGTGTTGGAACATGCCTCCTACCCAGTTAAAATACAGCACAGAGATACATCAAATAGCCTGGGGTAATGAAATGTGGGATTTTTAGTTTATCACTCCAAACTAGATTACAGCATTAGTCTACTGGGGTTTTTTTAATGTTTTAAGCCCTTCATACAGCCCCTGCTATTCACCTGGGACACTTAGGTTAAAAATACAGTGATAATTATATTTTTTAAATAGCATAAGAGGGGACCCAGTCTATGCACGCTCTGACATGGGTTCATTCATAGCACAAATGCACAATTCTTTAACATGGAATATTTGCAGATTTAACATGCAGAAATGCCACCATATCATTCCTTCTGCCCTCTGGCTCCTGCATTTTCCTGTGCTGGAGGTCGGTAGAATATATTTTGTCTGAATTAACCAGGTTGATATTTAGTGCAAGATATTAGTTCCTCCAGATTGTCTCACAGCTTGAACCTTTGTTATCCCGTGTTCTGTGCCTTTTACAGGGTTCTTCGAGACAATTACCATACTAATACATTTTAAAGCAGTCATTGACTGGGAAGATGCCAAGTGCCTAAATGGTCTGCTTATACACAGGCACTGCATCCTCAGTTGTTAGTTTATATTGTTTAGCAAAGTATACGTTTAGGTGCAGATTTTCCATGGCAACAATCTCTATATTAGGTACTTGGGAATGATGGATGCATGTGTCTTTTATACAATTCAAAGTAAAATATTGCTGGTTGCCATACTGCCATGGCAGCATGTGAGTACCTGAGAGTTCAAAACAGCTTCATTCTGTCAATATCTATTTTTTTTTCTTTATTTTTCTACCTGTGCTTTGTACCTAAATTTTCCACAAGTACTTTATCAAGACATAGCTTATCCCTGCACAGAATTGCATTTAACATAGATTGCATTAAAATGAGAATAATTGGCTTTTCTGTGGTTTACATCTATTTCTACAAAAGGCTGTTCTCTTAGGATATCCTTGCATAAGTAACTAACACATTAATCCATGATATTATTTGTTTTAAATTTGTTCTGGCACTTTTTACTCCAAGGACTGGTATAAATAGCCAGTTTAAAAGCTTGTCTGCTGTAGACCCACAGTGTTACGAGCCACAGAGTTAAGGAAGAGGTGACTTGTGGTGCATCTGTGCTGCAGAGCACCAAAGAGAGGTAGAAGCAGGTGGCAAAGTGACATGCCCAGGGAGAGCAGAAGGATGTCATGGGGTGTTTGGCTGCTCCTCCCTTTCCCTGCATCCAGTTTGGAAGCTCTCAGTTGTGATGCTGAGTGTCCTCCCAGTACCAAGGGCTCTCTGCTTTCATTTAAAGATCGCTCACCAGCCTGATCTGGTAGATTAAAATTTCTCAGTGAATTGTAGTGTTTTCCTGGTCACATCAGCCAGGATTTTCCTAATTACATCAAGTATTGAGCCACAACACCTTTAGCACTGTGTCTCCTGTCTAAAGCAAAGTCACTGGGAAGTCAGAAGAGATGACTAAAACTCGTCCTGTTTAAATTCCAGGTGGAAAATAACTATTTTAGCTAAAATAGACACGTTTTTTTCTATTTAACACAATGGGAATGACTGCACAAGTCCCTGATGGCTGAGGATGCTGGCACAGGAAACCCTTTTAAGAGGCCACTCGTTTCATCAGTGTCCCATAGAGTGCAAATTCCACACTGAGCAGCAGTTCCTGCATCCCTGTGAGGAGCAGTGGTGGGGATGCATTAAGAGCTGCTTGTTGAGCAGCTGCTGGAGCAGGGCCCGTGTGTTCCTGCCGGGAGGTGCCTCTTGGCAGCCGTGACTCAGGATGGTGCTTTATGGCATCAAACAGCAGGAGCAGGAATTGAAGAGGGCTTGTGTACTGAGAACATGGATGTCCACTTTGTCACTGCTCTTTAATATCCATGCTAATGGCGAGGCAGAAATGTCAGCAGTGTGTGAGCTGGACAGGGCTGGGCAGGAAATCCTTGAAAAGATGGCAGAATAGCTGGAGGTCCCACAAAGCCTCACCGTGCTGCTGTTGGCACCAGAGAAGCCTCATTTAAATCACTGAGGTGGCTCAGGCAGGTTTGCTGACCCTTGGGTGCTGTGTTACATCATTTTGGGCTTTGCTGCTTGCACACCTTGGGTAGGTTGAGATGGGTGATACCCACACACTGGCTTACTGGGCAAGGCAGCCCAGGGTTCCCAGTTCTCTGTGTTGGTCTGTCCCAGCCCTGGCTCCACACACCCCTAACCGTACTGCTGCACAACTTCAGGGGTTTGCTAAAATTATCCAAATTCCCAATAGCCCTCCCCTGCCCTCCTGCTTTCAGTGAGCAGCCCCAGAGTGAGTATAGGATCTTGAATTCTCTTCTGCCCTGAATGCAGCTTCTCCTGGACATAAAGCCCTCTTTTTCTTGTTCATGTGTTCTTGTTCACTCCTTTCCTTTTCAAAGTAGACGCTCTGTCTTTGAGGTGATACATCCTTGTGTTATTTCTGTTTCCCGTGACCTTTGGGATTCTGTGCCAATTTTAACACCAAAAATGAAGTGAGGCAGAGCTAGCCTGAACTTATCCATGGAAGTTGCAAGCCAGTAAGTTCTGTTCTTTGCTTAGATCAGGTGTGCCTGCACTAAGCAAAGAAATTATTAGTGGGAAATGATGTGGCTGCTGCAAGGAACATAACAGCATCAATTATGTGTCACTGTGTTTTAGGCCTCCTGAAGCATTTATCCTGTAGTGATGGGCACTGTTGTTGGGAGCTGGGTAAGGTCCAAGTGTGTGGCATTGCATTGTGGATTGTGTTAGGAGGTTTGTTTCAATATTTGTGACATCCTCACCCCACAGAGGAGCCACTGAGACCACCCCAGGTCAGGAGACCTGAGCTGAACAACCTGCTGGGCTGGTGTCGATGCCCCTCTCCGGGGTGTGATCACATTAGTTATTGCAGTAAGTAATGCTTGGGGTAGGGCCTGGCACAGCTCTTTTCTTGGGGCATTGTCCAAGCCTTGCAAGCCTAAGGTGTTCCACTCAACAACAGCTTCTTCAGTCTGCTCTTTTTATCACGTAGATCAGGTTAGCAAGAACTGTCGTGTTAAGGGTACAGTTTGTGCCAAAGCATCCTGCTTGTTTACTCAATGTTAGCAGCTCCCTAAAAATTCCTGCTGCCCCATTTTTTACTACCTGCTTCCCTGATCTCTGTGTTGAACACATGACAGTGACATTGCAAACAGCAAAATTGGGACCCACTGAATTCTGTCATGCTTGGCACTCTGTAAACAAAGGATGAGCGAGGTATAATTGTGTTTACGTTTAATTGGTTAGAGTTTGTTTTCTAATATATGTAAATTAGGTATGAGTCATTAACCCTCACTTGTGCGCTGCTGTATATATGGAATAATTTGAAGATGATTTTGAAAGCCTGCACTAAAAAAACACCAATCTAAATAATTAAATCCATGTTCTTTCTTTTAAAGCAACTGGAAGAAAAACTGAAAGGACAGGCTGATTATGAAGAGGTTAAGAAAGAATTAAAGTAAGTGTTAAATACTTACATAATTTTCTCACAAACTCCCAACAGTGATTGTTAAATGAAGCCACAAATCTGTGTTCTTGGAACAATAAAGAATTCAGTCAAACCCACAATAACGGGGAAATGGGGAATATTGGCAGAAAGTGCATCCAGAACCGGTGGAGCTGCTGGGTTCTTCTTGTTGCAGCAGAGGATCTCGATAGCAATGAAGAAAAACCACTAAAGCTATTGTCCACCAAGGGAAAAAAGTTTGAACATCTGTGGTGTTTTAGGCTGACCACTCTGAAAGTCCCCAGCCAACAGCTGAGTGTAATGTGGACCAAAAATTTCATGCAGAGTCTTAGGCCATGGTACCTTCTCTGTGCTTCTGGCAGCCAGTGTTCAGCACCTCCCAGTTCAGTGCTGGGCTTGTTTCGTTGTGTATTTTTGCTAATATATTGTGGGTTTAAACTAAAGCCACAAACAACCTCTTCCTATTTCAAGGGATTTTCTTAAGAGACTTAAAAGAGCCTCGTTTTAAACTATAACAAGATAAGCTGTCAGGTTCAGAAGAGAACTTTTTTGACTGGAAATATGTTTAGTGTCAAGGTTTAAAAAACTGCGAGAAACTCCCATCTCTTCTTTCATCATTCTGGCATTTTCGTGTGTGTTTTCAGAAGGCTGAAACAACCCATTCCCTTGGTTAATGAGGTATTTCAGATGAGGCTCATAGTCATGTGCCTCTGTTTACACATCCCTGGAGAATATGGAAAGCAGCTTTGGATTTGCAAGCCCCACGACTGCCCAGCCCCTGGTGCTGATATATTCAAGCCACGCTGGCTGTGGTTCTGGTTCACTGCCAGCTGCAGCACAGCCTGATGTAGGTGTATAGTTTCATTTAAATGGAGTGAATTGACCATTTCTGTGGTCATTATACCTGATTATTAGCTGGTCTCAAAAAAAGCATCATTGTTTCAATAAAAGGGGTAAACACATCCATGTTCTCTCCTGAGTTAAGGAAGCAGCTTCAGATTTCAGCCAGTTTATGCCCTCATATGTAAAGCAGTGAATGGGAATTAGGCCACAACCTTCCAATTTGCTACATGAGATACTAAATGTAAATGTGCTGAAACAGCAAATGAGTTTTGAATCTTACCTGGTTTAATGCAGTGTGGGTGGGATACAGCAGGACCAGGGCTTTATGCCCAGACTTTTGGTGCCAGGAACCCCATATACACACACTAAATACATTTAGGCTTACTTTGCATTCATACTTTAGATACAAACCCTGTGTTCCTGGAGGTATTGCCTTTTTTTAAAAGAATTATTTTTCTTTTTTACAACACTGACTTGCATGAGAGCAGGGATGGGAAGGCACATAAGAGTTCTGGGAGAAGCTGTGACACAAGAGAGTTCATACAGTGTTTCTGCTCAGGATGATGAACCTGCAGTGAAATGGATGGGAGATGGCCCTGGTTGGGTGCCCTGTTCTCCCAGCTTTTATATCCCCTGATTCATGGATTGCCAAGTAGCTTGGAAGTGACCTGGGGTCCATACACTGCCCTGTGGGATAGTGCAGGGGGTTGAGACCCTCCCTGAGACCACTGAAGATGTTTGCAGTGCTGCTTCCTGCCAGCAGCTCCTTCACAACACCCTCTCTGCTCCCATCTGATCCCAAGGCTGTGCTAAAGGCTGTGTGTGCATCACCTGGCAGGGACAGGCTGAGCTGAAGGGACACTATTGTTGGAAATGAGACTCTGAAAAGCCTTTTGCTGTAAATCAGGATCCCTCACACTGAATCCTGCTGCACCCTGTGCCCTGGAACACTCACAAAAATGAACTACTTATAACATCTGCACTGAGAAAAAAGATATCTTGTCAGTAAGTCAGAAAGAGAATAAATATCTCAGGGGTTTTTTTGGCACTGATGTCTTTTCCTTAATCCTCCCCAGGATGTTAGAGGCATTCTGGGCGGAGGGATCTCAGTATCAGCCAACATCTAACCTTGGAGGAACCTAACTGGGCCCATGTCAAGATCTGGGGTGGGTGGATCCTTCACTTTCTGCCCTGCCTTTTGTGCCCAGTGGCTTTTAAACCTATTTTTGAGATCTGAGAGCTCTGTGTGTGCTTTCAGTTCCCTCTCGAGTAACACGCCAGTGCTGACCCTCCTGCCTTTGCAGTCAGGATCAGACGAACAGAAAGTCGAGCTGTCCCAATGCACACTTTGCTTTGCAGTGAGGGCTTTCAAGTCATCTTAGATGTGCAGATTCAAGTCACAAGATCATTCCTTTAAAAAGCAGGTAACTGATCTTGAGCCACAGATTGAGTGGAGATCTCATGGGCAAAGATATTCCTGGAATCCAAAGAGGAAATGTTTTGCTTCCTCATATTCCTGAGGAAAACGTCTCTTTTATGACACATTTGGAGAGTCATTTTTGACACGTTTAACTTTTATATTTTTAAAAAAATCATTCTGCTGGAGTGAGTGTTCCTCTTAGGGCAATTGGAGATGCCATCAGCTTGATTTTTAGTATATTTTGAGTTCTAAGTGCATAGGAAATTATCTGTGAAACTGCCAGAAAACTAATTCAGGGAGCAAAACATCCACTTTAGGTAGGCAGAGGTCAGTAAGTTTCCAGCCGAGGTTTGAATACACATGCCTGTGCCAAGCTGGCTGGAAATGCAGCTGCTGCAAGGGTCAGGATCCTTCCTGAAGGTCCCAGCTGGCAGCAGGTGCAGAACCAAAGTGCATCAGCTGAGCAGCTTGTGCAAGGAGAGGAGGGACAGGATCAGGCCTTTGGAGACAGATTTTTGGTGCAGAGAACCAAATGCACACCCTAAATAGGATTAGGCTTCCTTTGCACTTCCTGCCCCTGTCAGCCTGGTTCTGGTGTGGTCAGGGCACTCGCCTGCTCCCTGGGGAATGAGCAGCTTCTTCTGGTTCAGCCTCATCCAGAAGGAAGGTGCTTGGGATGCTGCTGGACTGCTCTGCATGGCAAACCACGTGTGGTAAGTGGGGCTCACTGGGAAACCCGTGTCACAAGTGCTGCTGCTCTGAACTCAGCTGGGAGAAACTGGCCTTGGGAAACTGGCCATGTGATAACTTGCTGTACAAATTGGTGTTCTTTTGAGTCTCCTCATTTGACCACCATGGGACATACATTAAGATTTGCTGACCTTATGGAATCCGTGGGAGGATGGAAACAGTGACCTGCGAGTGACTGGGGTTTTCCCTCCTTGAGTCTCTGGGCATTTGTCTCTGCCAGCACCTTGGAGTGCTGGGACACAGAGCTCTTCCCCTCATGGGGTGTCCTAAGAAACACTGGCTTTCAGCAGTGATTTGCATCCTGAATAAACACATCTGTGATGTCAATACAGTGCCAGGATCTCTAAGAACTCAAGCCATTAGTGCACAACCTCTCTTCTTTGACTGGCACAAGTCCACTGATGGCAGAAAAGCACCTGGGTGAGCTGTTTGCCCCCAGAGTCTGAACAGCATTGCTTTATGTGCCATGTGTGGGATGATGACCTACCCTACAACCATTTCTGCTGGCAGGAGGTGTCATCAGTGCTGCCCATATAATGCAAGTTTGTGATTCTATTAATTACTGCATTTTAGGAACTCCTGTCAGCATTAACACTGTATGCAGTGAGCATGCAAAGATGCAAAACGCATCAGGTTTCTGTCTCAGAATGACTTATTCCCTTGGATTTGCTGTGGTTTTGGATGACCCAGAGTGTCAATGATTTCCAGTGTCACTTAATGCACATTTAACTCTGGATTAAAGCAGGGCCAGGTTCACAGAGATGCTGCACACCCCGTGGTCTGAGGCAATGAAAGTGCCTGGCTGACTCCTCCTGGTATCCACAACTGGTGCCTGAATCTGAGTCCTGGCCCTCTAGCTTATTTTTTGTCTCAGTTTTCACATTACATAGAATCACAGAATGGNGCTCAGAGAGCACTGATCCTGCCCCATGGGCAGGGGCACCTTCCACCAGCCCAGGTTGCTTCAAGCCCTGTCCAACCTGGCCTTGGACGCTTCAGGGATGGGGCAGCCACGATTTTTAATACACAAGCCACAATTTTTAGTGCAGTTTAATACATGAATAAACAGATTCTCATTGCCTCACAAAGTTCCTGGTGCTTTATACTTGAAAAATGCTGTATAAACACTATCTGTATCTGTTTATGTGTTTTTCTTCACCAAATGAATGTTGTCTTTGTACAATAAGAAGCTGAAATCATTTATTGCTTCGGTCTGAGGAGGTTCATGTCCTGCCTGCAGCAGGCTGATTTAAAAAAAATTTATATGACAAAGCACAGTAATAAGTTTGGATTCCTGTAAGATTCTGGTTTGCCAGATGAGACAAGTCTAACTGAAAGCCTTTGAAGGGAGGCGTCCTTTGACCGCTCAGTAATTATATAAAATATTGACAGTGAGACTATCTGATTCTTCTCTTAATGTACTTATAAATATTTGGATCTTTCATATTTCTTAAGAAATATTGTGCCATTTTGTCTTCCCTTTGCCATAGAACGAGGAGGTTATTAAAATGAAAAACTGCCTTTTAGCCTGTAGTGTCTTGGTGGGGAAGATTATTTGTGCATATTTTCCTTGCTGGTGAGCTGGTGTATATTATATAAAGTGCTGCACTGTGGTGGTGATTCCCCTGTTTTGTTGCATTGCTACGATTTCTTCATTCCCTCCCAGCTTCACAGATAAATTTATATCGCTTTTGACAGCTTAAAATGTTATATCCTTATTAACCTTTAAATTTACGCTTTAAACTGGCCTTGTGGGATTGCATATGGAATGATTTAGATGACGCTTGAGAAAATTTTCTCATCCAATAACTGGTTGGAATAGTTATTCTATATTCATTATGCGATTGTGTTACTGAAAGGAAAGTTGTTTCCACTTGTAGTGTTGCTGGAGAACAGGAAACGATAATGGTAATGCTCATTAGTGGAGCTGTTACGAAAAGGAGAAATAGAAAATAATATTTTTTTTCTGCCTTCCACAGTATATTGAAGTCCATGGAGTTTGCACCATCTGAAAGCTCTGGTGGGCAGGTACTGAACCTTTCGTTGTCTTATTTTAGCAGTTGAGTTAATTAACAAAGATAGTGCCTTGCAATTCCTTGGCATTGGCACCGACAGTTTCCTGTTGATGTTGAGACATATGGGTCGATCATTGCTTTTCCTGGTGTTTTCTTATGTAAAAAGCTGATCTGAACATTCTTTGCCTGTTAATTTCTTTTGAGTGGTCAAGGACAAAGTGAAGTTTCAGCTGTGCTGGGGTGAATAACCACAATGTTGTGAAGTTGAGTCATTTAAAAATACTAGAGTTGGTGTATGGACAATATGCTGGGCAAGGACTTTGGGATTTTTAAGTATTTATTAGCCTTGAAAATCATGTTCACAAAAGAAAGCAAAAGAGTACTGAGAAAGCTCTGCTATTCCAGCAAATTAATCTTACTTAAGTTTAAAGGTTATGAATTAAATTCATGCTTCTGAAAGCCAAACTGGATATCCTGGGATTCATTTTCTATGGTTTTTTTAATGATCAAGGGTTAGATATTTAGGGGAAGGCAAATAGCAGGTTTCTGTGGCTGATTTTATTTTTGAACCAACTGTTTCTACTGAAAGGCAGCACGTCAAGGAAATGCCTCACTTGGGTCAGTTGACCTAGAAGGAATAATATAATCTTAACTCCTGTTTTAATCAGATTAAAAGAAGTCTACAGCTTTTAAACTGAAAGCGCGCCAGGACCATTTAAAAATAAGTAGGATTAAGAAAATGTTCCGTTACACATCTCAAAATAATGCAGAATTGATGAATGATTTACAATGGAAATTAAACAGTGAATCTCTTCCGTGGCTCCCGCCGGAGCCCGGAGTGATTCCCACAACCCTCCACACAGCGAGCTCCTCCCTGCCTTCAGACAGGAGCTCAGCACTTGTGTTTTGGTTTATTTTTTTTCCCTTCTGAAATCCTTTTTAGTGGCTGAGTGAGACTCTCGATGCTTTTAGAAACAAACCTCCCCCTTTGGTTCTCTTTAGGATGCATCCAAACCGCTGGAGGTGCTGCTGCTGGAGAAGAACCGCTCGCTGCAGTCGGAGAACGCCACGCTGCGCATCACCAACAGCGACCTGAGCGGTAGGTTGACACCATTTTTGGCTGTTCTGGTTCATTTGCTGTCTTGTGACGGGTGGGAGGGCTGAGTGAGAGCTGAGTGTCTGAGCTAATGCATGGCAGAAGGATTAAGAAGCAACAGGAACACTGAATAACGCTGGATTGCTGTAGTTTTATAGGCTGGATAATAAAGTCAAACTTGGAGAGCTCAGAGGGTCTCTAAAGGGTGAGGAAGAGGCACTACAGGCTGTACCCAGTGGTAGCGTTTGAGGCTGTTGTCTGTTTGGGGAACAAATTCATCCGTGGCACCAGAAGTCTCTTCCCCACCCCCACAATGTTATGCAAAATGTTTGCATGTAGAACATAACCTTCCTGTCTGACACCCTTGGATGTACCTCCGGCAGGTCAGCTTGGGAAAACACAACCCTCTCTTTTTGGCGACGTGTGTTTGCCGTTCCGCTTTCCTAATGTGGGCTTTTACATCTTGTGTGCACATTTTTTAAATGGCAAGTCATGGAATTTCCAGATACTTGAATGCTTATGGTTTTTGCAGCTGGAAGAAAGTTAAAAGTTGCCACTGGCCCTGGGATTACTGAATTCTGAAGTGTTTTATGACTTTTAACTGAGTGATCTTGGTGCATCCACCTAATGGTGATTCCTTTATTCAAATTGGTTTGTTCCAAAATGTAAATGTTTGCTGCATTTGGGTTCAGTCAGGTCCAATGAGTCATGTCTTGAATGAGAGACAACAGAGAGACTTGCTGTCTGTACTGCATTTATTTAACTGTATAACTGCACTTCATGTAACTGTTCTAGTGTTAATGTCTGTAAGGGGGATTCTCCAGGCTGCAACATACAAGAAAGGTGCAAACATGAAATGCATGTTGTTTGTTTCGGGGGCCTTTTTTGGCTTAAAAAATTCCAAATACGGACAAAAAAACCCAACCAAACAAAAAAAAAAACCACCCCACAAAACCAAATGAAACCAAACCGAAACCAAACCAAACCAAAACTCCCACCGCCACTTCATTGGCCCGTGTCAATCTGCACTTTTTCCCTTTGCGGGGCAAACTTTGCATTTTTTTATCTTGGTTTTTCCCTCTTTGACCCCCCATAATGCATTATGTTTGACCTTCCTTGTAGGGTCAGCCAGGAGAAAAGGGAAAGACCAGCCTGAGAGTCAGCGTCCTGCAACCTTGCCGGCCTCCCCTCCTTCCCAGTTGCTCCGCAACGCGGGGGAGCAGGCTTCCAATACTAATGGTACACACCAGTTCTCACCAACGGGGTTAAGTCAAGACTTTTTCAGCTCATCCCTGGCGAGCCCCAGCTTACCCCTGGCCTCCACAGGAAAATTTGCACTAAACTCTCTCCTCCAGCGACAGCTAATGCAGTCCTTCTACTCCAAGGCAATGCAGGAAGCAGGAAGCACAAGCATGATTTTTCCAACAGGTCCATACAGCACAAACTCCATATCTTCCCAAAGTCCATTACAACAAAGCCCGGATGTAAATGGCATGGCCCCGTCTCCCAGCCAGTCAGAAAGTGCTGGGAGCATCTCTGAAGGCGAGGAGATAGACACGGCCGAAATTGCACGTCAGGTGAAAGAGCAGTTGATCAAGCACAATATTGGCCAGCGGATATTTGGACATTATGTGTTGGGACTGTCGCAAGGGTCCGTGAGCGAGATCCTAGCCCGGCCAAAGCCATGGAATAAACTGACTGTGAGAGGCAAGGAGCCATTTCATAAGATGAAGCAGTTCCTGTCGGACGAGCAGAACATCCTGGCTCTTCGCAGCATCCAGGGTAGACAACGAGGTAAGTGCTCACCTGGCCAGGGTCTCGCCCCATCCTCCTCTTAGTGCCAAATGTTACAAATCCAAAACCTCCCCGTGCGGGGCCCTTGGTGCTTTGCTGCTGTCCCCACCCAAAGCAGGGGTCAGGTGCAGGGAGTTCAGCTTTCTAGCTCTGCTTTGCAGTGCTCCAGCAGGTTAGTATCTTTGCTTGTGCTTTTTTTAGATGCTGGCCTGTGCCTGTCAGCAGGAGCAAGCAGCAGGGACACTGTGACATCCCTCACTTCCCAAGAGCTCCGTGTTGGAGCTAAATACGGGGTGAAAAGGGTCAGCAGCTACTCGGGGTGTCAGCCCTCAGAAATACCTGGAAGTTTTTATTTGGGGTTGTTTGCCGAGGCCGGGCTTTTGTTGTGTCTTGTGTGAGTGTTTTTTTCCCCAAAGTGTTGTGACAAAATAGGGTAGGTGATGCATGAGATGAGTAATTAAAACACAATCCCAGTTTAAAGCAGCTTTGCATATTTAAGGCAGTGATTTTAAGAAGTAACATGCATTTAATTGTGATTCATCCTAAGACTGAGATTACATTTAGAGAAACTGAAAAGTAAGTTGTTTACAGTCAAGAAATATTGGAAAGGACAGGCAGGGTTTTCCTAGATTTTGTTTAATTGGAAGCACACACTGTTAGATTTATAATCTGTTCTTCCTTTTGATGATTGTACTTGAGGGGATTATCTGCCCATCTTTAACCTCTTCATTTTTGGTATCTCTAGACATTTATTTATATCTGTCTAATCTCCTTTCCGAACATAGCTGTAATCTTTATTAACAAATCAGCCAGCCTTGCTTCTTCCCAAGTAGCCAGTTCCTCCGGCTCAGGCAGGGCCCCGAGGGGCCAGGAGAGCTCAGGGACAGGCTGCCAGCTCCTCATGTCACAGCCCGTGATGTCAGAGCAACCATCCCCTGATTGTTTTGTTCTTACCAAACTTGTTTTTCAACAGAGAATCCAGGCCAGAACCTGAACAGACTATTTCAGGAAGTACCGAAACGAAGAAATGGGTCTGAAGGTACGTCACAGGCAGGTGTTTTTCTTTGCAGTCAATCCCTAGGAAGTGGAGTGTGCTTTTAGCTGTGTGTTTCCTTAAAAACTGTGCAGTTTGATTCTGGCCTGGAATCTGATAGAAAAACAGACAGTAAGTATAAAACAAACCATGGGTTAGATGAGCACTTTGCTTTTTCTAATTCTGCTGCTGCTGTACTAACGTAACCCTGTTTGGATAGTTTTCCACTCCCATCCTCCCTGTGTGTGCAGATAAAAAGAGTTGAGTGATAGAAGTGGCTTTATAAAATCACCAGATCTATTGAAATGCTCTCTGTGCTGTTTTTATGATTTTTGGAGGGAGAAAGTTGCACAATTACACCAATGATCACATCCTGCTTCTGCTCTAAATGTGCTTCTTTCTTCTCATGGGGCTTATGCTGACAAATTCCCCTTTAATACACTGTTAAATTAGTGTGGTGCTTAGTTCAGTATTGCATATGAGAAAGGCAAGATAAGTGAACACCAGATTGATAAATTATCAGTGAACAGGAAGTCTGAACGTTTGTTGTAGATTAGTTGCAGAATTCTTTCAGTGAGATGAGGAGGAAGAAAAAAACTAAAGCGGGTACCCCAGAACTCTGTAGTTATTTTGACTCCAGGCAGAAATTATCTAGCTCACTTACAAACAGTAATCTCATAATGAAAAATGCAATTAAGTGCAGTAGCATTCATGGTTTTCCCTCCTTTTCTTCCCCTGGGAGAAAAACCAAAGCAAAACCAAACACCCAAGTAAAAGCTCTCACCTGGAGAGTACTTCAAATGGTGTCTGTGTTTAAATGACTCTTTCTCTTCATGTATTAACCTCTAGAAAGTTACTTTTTAATTTTGTTTTGTGCTGAATGTGTACTCATCCTACTTTGCCTAGCAGCTGATGCCATTTTTAAGTTGATTCCTGGGCTTATGTTTTTAGCTTTCTTCCTTTCTCCTTTTCCCTTCTGTTTCCTCTCCCCCTCCAAAAAAAAAAAAAAAGAAAAGGAAAGAGAATAGATCTACATATGTTGCCATAGAAAAGGAATATATGCCCAGCTAGTTCTTCCTCTGATGTTCTCACCATTGCAGGGCAATTAGAGGCAGGCACAGCGAGGGTGTTTTTCTTTTATTATGTTAAGTCCATTTTTGGTGTTGTGAATGCTGGTCAAGGCCCTGTGTGAGCTGTCCTCAGGTGTTTCAGTGCACACAGCGTGTCTTTGTGCTGCAAAAACAACCAGCTGAAAGTGTTCCTGGTGTCATTAGTTGTGTTTCCCTCTGCAGGTAACATAACCACGAGAATCCGAACCACAGAGACTGGCTCTGATGAAGCCATCAAATCCATTCTCGAACAAGCCAAAAGGGAGCTGCAAGTACAGAAAACAGGTATGGCCTCGTTTGGGCTCGGGCTCCTTTTATTTCAGGATTTAATTAAAACAATTGCCAAGAGCTTTCTGGTCAGTTAATTATATTCTTAAAACCTTCAGTGTAGGTTTGAAGAGCTTTTTGAGGAGTTTTGTTGTTACTTGGTGGAGCTGTTTGTGTCTTTAAGACATGAGAAGTGTCACGGCGTGGGGGGGTCTCTGCTCTGCTCCCAAGGGAGCAGCAGTGGGATTTCTGAGCGCCTTTATCCCTGTGCAGAGCTCTGCCTTCCTTGCAGTTCAGGGGAACCTCCAGAATCCTTTTCCCAGTTTGTTCCTTGGGAAGGGAATGGCTCCTACTTTCTCTTTTCTCTCTAACTCAGCCCCCAGGGACACAACTGCTGGGAGAGGAACTGGGTGGATTTGTTGGGGTGGAGGTCACACTCTAGACAGCAATTAGCAGTCACACAGTGCCACTGTACATCCTGTACCCAGATTATTGTACAGCCAGACTCAATTCTGACTTTATTTTTGGTTACAGAATGCATTCGGGAAAGGAATTGATAAATCCTTTCCCAAAAAATCCATAGTTCAACATCTTAACCTGAGATAAGCTGAATTTCTCATTGTACACTGTCATGGAATTAACATTTCTGTCTGTTCCATAGCCCTCCCAGCTTTCAAAGAGCTCCCAGTACTGCTAATGGGCTGAAGTGCAAATTACTGTGCAATATTTAGGCTTGTTTTTTTAAAGTAAATACTGATTTACAGTTTTGAATAGTTGTCTTTTCATTGCAAACTAAGTTAATCTCATGGCAGAATAGAAAGCACTAGTTAATAAAGGATCTAAATAATACAACCTTATACAAGGAATTACTGCATAGAGAAGAATACGGGCCGTGGGCAGGAAACTGGAAGCACATTATTCAGTAACGTGTTTCATCTGAGAATCTCAGACTGCCTTTCAAATATTAATTCAGCCTCAAAACTCCCTCTGAAACCAGCAGATAAAACAGAAGAGAGTCTCACTGTCTTTTTTTCCCATTTCTTAGCTTTTCATGTATTTTATAGTGCGTGACAGGAAGGAATGTAGGGACGCAAATTCAGAAATGGATTCAGATGAGGCATAATATTACTAGAGTAATACACAGCATGTTTCACATCTTATTTCACTTTGAGGCCACTTGCAGTGTGAGGGTTCCCTGCTCCTACCTAGTGCTTCACTTTCCCTGTTCTCTGTAGAGGAGCTGTCAGAGGAATTGGTTTTCAGGCACTGGGGACTTCAGTGGAGACTGACTTAAATAGAAGCAGATGCCATTGCAAAAACCTCCTGGCTCTGCAGAGATAATTCCCCACCCACGTTCCAGGCTCTGCTCATCCCAGACTGCTGCAGCCCAGCCTCCCAAATGCTGGTTCCCTGCTGGAATACTGCATTTGGGGGTTATCTCTGCTGAAAGCACCCGGGGCTCCATCCCAGCGCTTCAAATAAGGAAGGGGGAGATGACCAGGTGTCAGCCTGGCTTGGGTAGAGCTGTTTATTTCAGTGGTTTGAGGCCAGGGAACAAGAAAACAGGAAGCAGGAGCATATTTAGCTTATCAAATGAAATAATGATGATGTCTTCCTAAAGTTCTGGCTTTGTTGTAATTTGTGTGTTATGTTTTTGGAGTTTAAAGGACTCACCTTATTTATACTGTAAGAGGGTATTAATAGTCTGTCCAGGTGAATGCAGCTGTGTTCAGTTCTGAGTGTGTGTTAGATTCATTTGTGGAGAAGGAGAGAAGTGAAAGGTTAAATAACTCTGTAAATGCAACCATAAAATGTTATTGACCACTTGGGGCTGGGGGAGGAAGAGGTGAAGGCTTGATTTTCAAAGGCATTTATTTGAAAATTTTTACAATGGTGGAAGTGCAAGTGATCCCAGACTTGTGCAGCTGAGTCTGTGCGTGCAAACATCCAGCCCTTTGGCACCCATCGAAATTTTCCAGTGAAGAACTTTGGAAATCTTACCTTATTTTGAAAAGTGCAAATCTTTGCTCAGTGAAAGCCCCTCCCTCCCATCCAGAAATGTTATTTCAGCCCTCCTTTTGTTGTTGTCTGTCAGGGAAATGTTTACAGTAGCACGTGTTGAATATAAAGCATATTCCTCTGTTGCATTTAGTCTTTTGGTTGTTTTTCATAGCTGAGCCGGCTCAGCCGCCCTCTGCCTCTAGCAGTGGCAATTCTGATGATGCTATTCGATCCATTCTGCAACAAGCCCGACGGGAAATGGAGGCACAGCAGGCTGCCCTTGAACCTGCCTTAAAAACACCACCTCTATCTCAAGCTGACATTTCTATCCTGTCCCCCAAACTAGTGTCTACACCTGCAATGTCTTCGGTTTCCAGCTATTCTCCTTTGGCCATATCCCTGAAGAAACACTCATCTGTCACTGATTCCAGTATCTCTGCATTGCAGAACCTCTCTGGGCTCAAAAAGGAGCCTCAGGAGGCACCTGTTCTAGAGCTTCATGGAATAAGTGATTCTGCCCAGGGTATGTTGAGGCATGTTAAAAATGAGTTGGGACGTGGTGGTGTTTGGAAGGACCATTGGTGGAATACTGTGCAGCATGAGAGAAGAAATGCAGCTCTTCCCGAAGATATAAAAGTTGAGGAAGCCAGTGGTGGAAAAGAAAAGGTCAGCAATCAGACTAGGCCAGATCGTAGCCAGCTCCAAGGACCGTCTTCTTCCGAGTATTGGAAAGAGTGGCCAAACGCTGAATCTCCGTACTCCCAGAGTTCTGAATTGAGCATGACTGGGGCGAGTCGCAGTGAGACGCCACAGAATAGCCCCCTCCCTTCATCCCCTATCGTGTCCTTGTCCAAGCCAGCCAAACCTTCGGTTCCTCCACTGACACCCGAGCAGTATGAGATTTATATGTACCAGGAGGTGGATACCATAGAGCTAACGCGGCAGGTCAAGGAAAAGCTAGCAAAGAATGGCATCTGCCAAAGGATCTTTGGGGAAAAGGTAAAGAAGTGGTTCTCTCTTGTGTTGTGAATGTGCCTCCTGCTCCTCCCACCCCGGTCAGCACAGGGGGATGTGCCACATGTGTCTGTCTTATGGAAAAATGGGGTTTTCTTCATGTTTTAAGTGCTTTAAAACTCAGCTCATGAAGGAAAGGGTTAGTTTCTCTGTGCTTTGGGGGTTGCAGAGGGGTTTATACAGAGGTTGGCTTCAGCCACTTGGAATTAGAAATGGGGTCCCGAGTTTAGAAAGCTCGAAAGCTGAAGCAAACATTATTGAGACTCAGTATTTCATGCTTAATGTAATGAATTCATGGAATATTTGAGTTACACCATTGTCACAACTGGAGAGCCTTGAATTTGTTACAAGTGAGGATTAAGGACACGAGAGCATTTCTCCTTTTTTTTACTGTTTGGAAATGTGCACGGAGGTGTTTAAACAAACACATGGAAAATCCCATACCTCTTCTTAGTCTGAAGTCAGGAATTCACAGTCCTTCCTTACACCTGGGGCTTGGTATCTCAGTGTGCTCGGAGCCATTTTTGAGCAATATTTGGTTTCAGATAAGGCTCCCTGAAGTTCTCACTTGTTGTGGGCCCTAAGCCTTGAGCACGTGGGATTTTGAGGGTTCCTAACGACCAGAAAACCCCTCCCAGGCTGTAAGAAGTGTTGGACATTTGCTGTTTCTTCCTCCTATAAAGAATTGAATCAATGTAATAGTATCATAGGAGCTGGCATCGCACTATTACCTTCTCACTAAGATGTAAAATGAAAAGCCTGACCTCTCAGGGTCGTTAAAGATCCTGTGGCAGCTTTCATTAAGTGTGATTTTTAACTCCTCTACCTGTGCTGAATTCCAGGCAAGTAATTGCATTCTGCCTGTCTGCAATCCCCCCTCCACTGCAGTCAGCTGTATTCTTAAATATTTACTTATGTGGAGCAGCCGCTGCTACAGGTGAAAACACACATTGTTATAATTCATACCCCAAAAATCAACCAAATATAGGCCTAGTCTCAAAAGTCCCAATTATTTTTGTTTGAGAACAAAATACATGCCAATCATTACCTGTTTTATCTGCCTGTGTGTGCCCGGACTGGGTGTTTTTCCTGTTAAAGCTGATGAAACTATTTGACACAAAAAATGAAAAGCATGCAAATCCCTCACCAGGCTGCTGCTGTCCTGATCCTGCAGGAAAAACCCCACGTTCCAGAAGGAAACACGGCAGGGAGAAAAAAAACCCAAACCGATTCCATCTGAGTATCTACAGATGTCATTTTGCAGTTTGTAGAATTGTCCGTAGAGAACCAAATTGAGCGATACAGGAAAGGAACCCAAAATGATTTAAATTCCCCCCCCCGTTCCACTTGCAGTGTGTTAACGTGCCATTCTTGGTTGCTTCACTTCAGGTATTGGGGCTGTCCCAAGGAAGTGTCAGTGACATGCTCTCCAGGCCAAAGCCATGGAGTAAATTGACCCAAAAAGGCCGAGAACCATTTATTCGTATGCAGCTCTGGTTGAATGGTGAGCTGGGACAGTGTGTCCTGCCCGCACAAGGGCAGCAACAAGGACAAGGTAATTAAAATTCCACTATGTTGTTTGAGTTGAGGAGGAGGAGGAAGTCTTTTTTTTTTTTTTCCTTTTTTTTTTCTTTCTTCTGAAATTTGAAGTCAGCCATCCCTGCACCGGTGCTGGGCCAGGCATTGTGGCAGTGGCAACATCCACCCTGGCAGCCCAGCCAGTCCTTAAGGGAACGTGCTGGGAATGTTTATGAACGAAGCGCTCGTTTATGCGTAATTGATAAGCAGCAGTTATCAAGTTCCTAATTAGGGTGATATTATCTAGGCATGAATACGAGACGTAATTCCAAAAATTTTGGCCAAAGAGCTGGAAAATGTTGTGCGCTGTTTCCTAGGGCTGCATAGGGGATTTGGATTGTCCCAGGGAGGATATCGATGGCTGTCTCAGGAGGTGAGCTAGAAGAGCTGAGCTTTAAAAGGGGAATGCTGTGTTGCAATTACACTTTTATTGTGGCTGTCTCTTCCCCTAATCCCTGTTGGCACAGAAAAGCCAGGCTGGAGTCTGGCCTCGGTTGTACCTTTATATGCCACTGACTTAACTGAGCAGAGAGCCCTTGCCAAGATCAGTTTGCTATTTGTTGAGCCTGCTTACTGTTTAGTTTGTGGTTTGGCATCTCCTTTTATTGTTCCCTGATTTTCCTCTCCTCTCTTATCTAGTCCTTCACTCTGTGACATCATTACAGGATTCCCTACAGCAGGGATGTGCAAGCTCAGGTAATCAGCTGGTTTCAATGATTTGCTCTGAAATAATTCTCTGTGCTTTTGTTGCCTTTCGTTTGCTTTGATGCCAAGAGGTTTCTCATGTTGTGTTGTATCATCCAGGAGTCCCTTCAATTTTTTTATTAATGCAGTTAATTCCTCCTTCTCTCCTTGTTGCTATGGCAGAGGTAGGGAGTACACATATTTAGCTGCATATATTAGGTGAAGAGACTCTGTCTGATCTTAGAGATCATTGGCTCCGTAGGGTTTTTTTGCCATAGTTCAGCTTATCAATGTGACATGTGACAATGGCTGTAAAACAAGCCCTTGGTCTGTAATGTGATCCTCATCCTCCAGCTGCCTCACTCCCTGCTAGGGCTTTTTTTTTTCCACTTTCCTTTGCACAAAATCTGCTTTGTTAATTCCAAGGTGGGGAACGGGCCACGTTACGTCTTTTTCAAGCTCCGTTAAATATTCCAAGCTGACCTTTTTTTCTCCTTTCCCTTTCCATTTGCAAAAAAAAAAAATTAAAAAAAGCCGATGCAGCAAAGCTGAGTGTCAGAGGAGTGAGTGGCTGAAGGGTTTAGGAGGTGGCCACAGGATGGGAGGGAGGCTGGAACAGCCCACAACAGCTGTGTTCCTGCTGCTGGATACCAAACTCTACCCACACAGACTTCTCCCAATGATACGCCTCACTGACACAAACCACTCAGCCTGTTCTGTGCTCGAGACAAATCCTCGTGCCCTGCTCTGTTCTTGCAGCCAGTGCCCTGTGCTGGAGAAATGCTGCATTTCAGGAGACAGAGAGGGATGATTTGTGCCCTTCTTCCACCTTGCTGCTATTCTGAAACACTCTTTTTTCTGTAGCTTGCTGGCTTTACTCTGAACATCCCAACCAAACTGCTTTTTCTCTCTACTGGGAAACTATTTTGCATTCTAAAAGATTTTACTAGAAGGAAATCCGTGATGATATTCAGTCCACGTTTTTCTTAAGAAGAACAGTTGAAAATAAACAGAAAAAAGCAAAAAAAAAATGCCCCCAGTAAAAACAAGCCATGAAAACAAAACCAAAATGGGCGAAAATGATTTGCAATCATAGGGCTATTGTTACTTATTGCCAAGCATTTAGGGAACATGGAAATTTCCTGTGATGGTTCATTAAAAACACACCATTGAGTACTTTTTTTGTAGCATCAATACCGTGCAAGAGTAAAGTGTCACAGTTAGAAATGCCTCAGACAGCGTGGAAAATATGAGTAATTAATTGTAGCCATTTTAAGAGGAATTTGAAATCAGAGGAGCTGGGAAATGCTGCATTGTTATTGCTAATCATCATATTTATGACTAACTCTAATTATGAAAGATTGAAAGACAAGCCCATAGCATTAAAATCCAACCACCTTGTGGATTCCTGTGGGGGTCGCTGGGAGCTGAAAGTGATTTCCTTCAGGAAGTTGGGCTTTGCTGCCGGGATGTTTTGTTCCCTCCCACACTCCCAGTGTCGTTTGTCAGTTCCTGCCCTTGAGCTAATATTTGGTGAGGAGACACGTCCCTATCAGCTAATAAAATCATATTATTGATGATTGTCCTCCCTTGTTCCTTAAGGAGAACTTACAAATGAGAAAATGGGCTCGTGCCCTTTTCTACCTCCTCTCCGAGGATTAAAAATAGAATTGTTGTACAAAACGTTCTTTTCTTGGTGCCTTTCTCTCTCTAAAGGAATAAGGAAGGTTGTGACACCAGGCAGAACAAAAGAGCAAAACCAAGTTATTTGAATGAGGAAGGGCAGTTTGGTAATTTCCTTTATTAGCAGCTGGTCTGTAATTAAAAGCGCAGCAAACAGTTTGGAAAAGGTAATAATAATTATGCATTTGTGAAAGACCCACCACTGCAGGGCAGGAGATAAAAAAAGAAAAAAAGAGACAGCTCCAACTTTCTGGTCTTTTGAGACAGTTCCCAGGAAAATCAAGGCAGAAAAGGTTGCATACTTGTAATTTTAAAACAGAAATTAATCAGAACAATTTTGAAACGAGAAGAGGTCTGGAGCCTTTTCCATGTAATATAATTGGCTTGGAACTTGTTGAATGCATGAAGGGAGAGGAGTGAAATTAAACTAATACACTCAGTGGCTCCTGAGTGCTTTGCCAAGAAGGTCTTCAGTGTACGGAGTGTCAACATGCATAGTAACGAAACTTTTATTAGCTGGGAGGATTTTCATTACTGTTTGGCACTCTTGGATCAAACCAGCAAGATTTTCGGGAGTTCTGACCCACTTAGTCACACTTCGAGATCATAAGCTTTGGGTTTACATCTAAGTCATGAAAATCTTGTCTTTTGTCCAGTAATTTTCCATTTTCACATGTGGACAGATGGGCCCATCAGTCTCTCATATGTGGGAATGAATTGATAAAATCTGTGTATTTTATGTATTTTTATCTGTCTATATTGAGATAGCAAAGAGAAGCCAGGCTTGGTTTTCATCTTTGGAAGCTGTATTTATGAATTTTGTAACAAACAGTCTATACCAAAATGACAAACAGGTATATACCAGGTATTTCTGCCTGTGACCTTTCTTCAAGGCTTTGGTGATTTTGTGCAAGTTTCAGGGAAAAAGTTTTACACAAAAATGGTGTTTGTACCCTGGGTGGTCAAAAATAGTATCGCTGTGCCTTTTCTAACATTTTTTCTGTGTATTTCCTTCCACCTAAATGCTCTAATGCCCTTGGGTAAATCTGCCTTTTTAATGATTTATGTGTCAAAAGCACAGACCAAATCACATGGAAAAAAAAGTTGAATTAGTGTCACCCAACTGCATCAGCATTTTTTCATGATGAATTTGGCCCTTATTTAGTTGCATTACTGATGATGGGAGCTGGGGTGGCTTTGGACAGTCGCCATGTGCCAGGAGAAGGCTTGGGTATTTCTCTAAATACTTGCACTGTGTGCAGCTTTTATTAGTTTGCTTTATTTTGGGGTCTCGTTCTGTGTGCCTGTACGAGATCAAGACAAAGTTTCCTTTCTGGTGCTGCTGATTTCGTAGCTGCTCCCAGGAAAGCTGAATTTTTATTCACTTTTGTCTTTATCCTCTGTGAAGGACGTATACTCTCTATATACTACATTAAAGACTTGCAAATACTCAGTGGGAAAAAGACGTGCCTTTTTGGTATGTGTTTCTGCAAGGGTCGTCTTATGACCTAATGTGGAAATCTTCATTTGCCGATACAGCTGCGGGTGATCTCAGGGGATTTTGAATTTCCCTTTTGTTTGTCTTCCTTTCTGGGTATCATCCATCATTCCTAACCTCATGCTGCTTAGCAATAGTAACACTCATGGGAGTTGAAGAAAGGATTATAACAGCATAAAATGGGAAGCTAATTAGAGCTTGTTTCAAAATCAGAATCTAGCTTGAGATAATTGCATATTATCTGGTGATTTAAAAACCCAAGATCTACTGTATTTAGATCAATTGAAATATGCATAAAAGCTTTCTTTTCGAAATAAAACATCTGTAACAACAGGGAGATTACTTCTTATCATCCCTTGGGAAAGCAAATCTGAAAAATTCCGTGTGGTTTGCTGTACTTATGATGTTAACAGACAGATGGGGGAATGATGGCAAACCCAGGTATCCACTGTATTTTTATTTGTGTAATACATATTCCTGGAGCATTTCTCAGTGCAGGAGCTGCTGAGTGGGCAGGTAGTTGGCTGTGTGCTGGGAGGATCTTCCCATTTTCCTGGTGCCAGCAGGAATGTGTCACGTTGGCTTCTCTGGGAGAAACAAAGTGGGGAGAAGAGTGTGTTTTGGGCTCAGGAATATCATCCTGATGCTCTCATGGGAAGAGCTCCCCAGCCACATGGTGGCAGTGGAGAAACTCTTACCCCATTTCCCCCTGGTCCATGGTCATTTCTTTCGTTGTACTGGTTTGTTCTGGGCAGGCAGAGCTGTCCAGTGGTGCTCCAAAGCAGGGCTGGCATTAGCACGTGGAGAGCTGAATTTTTAGTACCGTGAGATCCCCCAAGTGATCCGACAGATCTTCCCAAATTGGAGCTGCTTTTTGTTGTCGCATCAGAAAGACGAGGGAGATGTTTTTGCAGTCATTTGCTGGCATTCCAGGTTAATAAAAATGTATGCCATGAGATGTCTGTGGTTAATGTAGCCTGTGAAATGGAGGAGAGGAGACATCCCATGGCTCTGACAGCGGAGTGGTTGGACTGCAGGAATTCCTTGCATGGCTGGTTTGCGTTTGATGGCGAATTTTTGCATCTTTGGGTTCAGAAGGTTGTGGCCTTTTGTGCGAGGTGCAAATGCATTTTTCCAAAGTTCAGAGCTGAAAACTCTGTCAGCCAAGCAGTTACCTTGGTGCTGTCCCTGGAGCACACTGGCGTGTCCTGGTGAGGTGTCCACATTCCTTGGGTGTGCTTTGGGATTGCGGCTCCGAACAGTTGGCCGTGGCTGTCTTGATTTCAAACCATAGGATATCACTTGGCTCCTCCTAAGGGCAGCTGTTGTCGTCTGTCTGTAACGTGTGTGATCATATTCTGTGCCATTTCCCTGACATTTGGACCATGAAAACCTCCCTGGCAGCCTGTGTGGGATCAATAAAGCCGGGAGAATCCCTGTCAAGGCACCTTGCAGGGACCTGGGAATGCAGCATGAAGTCAGCGTTTCAAGTGCATTCTGGACATAACACTGGCTCTCATTGCTGGTCATTCCTGCCTCCTGCTGAGGTCTCTCCTCCCCAGGCTGCCTGGCGTTGCACTGGTCCTTTTCCATCAGTGATGCTTTGCAAACAGTCAGTATTTGTGGAGAAATTCCTGTCTTAGCTGTATTCTTCTCTGTCCACTGAACCAGCCAGTCATTAAACTTGTAGAAGACGACTCCATCCTCACTGTGGTCACGGCTTTGCTGTTACAAAAATGCTAAAGTAAAATACCTAATCAGACAGTGAACCCTGTTCTGTGAGCAGATACTCTGTGTGGCTGAATTGCAATGACAAAACACCAACACACTCTTAATACTGCAAAGAGGGGACTTGTGCTGGGTCCTGAAGACAAATTTAATTCACTCTGAAGTGTAGTTATGGGTTCCAAGCCTTTTTTTGGAGAAGTCAAGTTGCAGCTTTGTTTGATTTGTGTGGTTAATTTGGGAATGAGGGTCCTTTGCATTCATTCCCCCTGGGTGTGGGGGGGAAGATCCCCAAGCAAGGAGCTCTGCAGCAGCATCGAGCACACAATGCCTCATCCTCACTGTCTTAATTTTTAAAAATTAGAATGAATGTTTTTAAGCTGTATGGTAAAAGAAACTTTCCTGACCATTATTGCTGCCAGGCTTCTCAGGTAGTTCATAGAGTACCAGTTGCCACTGTAGTTGCTGAAAAGTGGATGCAGCTAGAGAAAGAAACCATGGCCATTGAGTAGTCAAGCTCTGTAAATTCCTCTGTTGTTCATTTCATTTCATTCCTTACCACTTCATTTCCTTAATTACCAGCACTTTCTTTTCCCTCAGTGAGAACATTTGGAGAGAGCAGGCTCCTTTGGGGAGGGGGCCCACATCACCTCCCATCCCTGCTGCCAACTGCTCCCCACAGAGGAGCTGCTGCTTTAGAAAGCCAAATACCCAGCGAAGTGGAGCAGCAGAGGGACAGGAGTGAGGCTGCTGCTGTTGTGCTGCAGAGCAGGAAGGGCAGGCAGCTCCAGGGAGGGTCAGGAGCGGGGCCGTGGCCGGGATCTGTCCCCCCTGGGCTGGCAGCTGCAGAAGGGCTCGGGCAGGCTCTTCTCTGAAGGGAGCAGATATTTTTCTGTTGGCAATAGAAGACTCTGGCAGCTGGCAGAAGCTCATGTTGGTCTTCTGGTTGCTTGTGGGCAAAGGAGGGGGCTGCAGGTCCAGCCCCGTGGCCAGTGGTGGGATGGGAATGGCCATCGTGGCCACCGTGCCCTTGGCCATCCCCGGGCGACAGCCCAACCGCTGCTCAGCAAATTGCCAAATGATCCTCTGCTGCCTGAAAATTACCTTGCTTTCAATTCAAAGAACAGATAATGGGCTATTTTCCTCCCAAAATACTGGGGAAAAAGGTGTGTGAGCACCGAACTTGCGGGTTGTTATTTCCATCTTATAATGGGGATGAAAATCCTCTCCACCGGGCAGCTCTGAAACAGAGAAGGAAACAGCCTGTTCTGATTATGGAGTTATATATTGCTTGATAGCAAATCATTCCCAAGAAGAAAAAACATAATATTACCAGAAAATTAGTATCTTCTAAGTTCCCTTCTAGGCTGTCCTTTGCATTAAGGTGCTGTGAGAAAAGCCGATGAATTTGTCTCACCTAATTTGATGGGTGTTGGAGGTTTTTTAATTTACCAGCAGCCATCCAGAGAAACAGCAACTGGAAGAATGCAGTGATTATTTGAAATCTGATGAGAAACACAACTTGCATTGAAAACAAAGCAAAGTGGGTTTGAGATGAGATTTAAATAAAAGTGAAAATGGGAAGATGTGCAATTAAAAAGCCAATGAAAGGAGAGAATGTAAGAAGTGTAAAATGGGCCTGATAGTACATGTCCAGTATTTATACTTGTCAAAGATGCTGCTGAAAGCAACTTATCATAGAATCCCAGAGTGCTTTGAGTTGGAAGGGACTTTAAAGCTCATCTCATTCCACCCCCCTGGGACATCTTCCACTAGCCCAGGTTGCTCCAGGCCGTGCCCAGCCTGGCCTTGGACACTCCCAGGGATCCAGGGGCAGCCACAGCTTCTCTGTCCAACCTGTGCCAGGGCCTGCCCACCCTCACAGGGAGGAATTCCTTCCCAATATCCCATCTAACCCTGCCCTCAGTCAGTGTGAAGCCATTCCCCTATTGCTCTGTCCCTCCATGCCCTTGTAAAAGCATCCTTCTCTACTCTGTGTGGCATGAGATGGTGCCTCCTGGTCTCATCTCCAGAGCCATCCCCATGTCCAGGCCAGGGCCATCCCTGTGGCTGCTCTGCCTGGTTCACACATGAAGGAGGTGTGAGATTCACCACTGCGCAACCACGGCTGGGGCTGGTGTTTGCTTCTCTCTTCTACCCCTCTGGAACTTGGGTCCTAAAAATAGTGCAAGTTTGAACTGGCAGATGTTTCATTTGTCCTTTACCAGAGGACCAAAATTAGCCTCTCATTTGGCACCTAAATAAAGCAACTTAACTGCCTTTATGCGAACTTTGCAATTACTGTCTATTGAAGTTGCAACATTTTGTTGTGTTTGATGGGGAAGGGCATTATGTAAGCAACACCAGCACCTAAAAAGCCACCAGACCTTGAAAGAGAGAGAGGACGAAAGGAGCCCAATTGGATTTTTTGGGGGGTTTAGTCTGGATGGTTTGTGTTTTTTGCACTTTTTCTGGTCCGAGACAGGTGTTTTCCCTAATGAAGGTTTCATTAAAAAAAAAAAAAAGGCAGAAGTACCTTGGAAAAGCTCAGAGAGCTGCCTGTTGTAAAGGTAAAAAACATTAATAAAAGGACAGCAACGGTTTCTCTAATTTTCAGAGAAAAATCTGCACAGAATGCCTGAAGCTGGGTTAGCAGTGGGACTCCCCAGGGGCAACAGAAAGATGTTATAATCAATTACCACATCATAACACTGATGTATGATAATTACTGAGTGTTCCTCCTGAGATAGTGCAGCATTTGGCTGGGATGCGGCTCTTTCATGGTCCACTGCCTGATTAATATGCAAATAATAGGCTGATTGCATGATGAATGCAGAAAATGAGTTCGCTGATAACGTGAGCACCGAAGCGGGAAGATGATAAATTACTTTTACTGACTGTCCTACATTAAGTACCCTTTCTCAACAATTTTATCACAAATTAAGTAAAGCAGTATGGAGAGATTATGAGGATGTGTAAAATAATGTACCTTAATAGCTTTTATAATATTGTTGCGTACAATGTAAATGTCATTTTGTTTCAGTACTTTCCCCCCGTACTCCTCCCAAAAGGAGCTCCTTTAGTGCAGCACCACTCAGGGTCACTCTTTGCCTCAGCTGCTTCCCTTGGAGATGAGGAACAACCCACCGTGCTGGGGATGGGAGATGGGATTCTCTGCTGGGCAGGAGGGAGGGCAGGATGGATCCATTAGCCTTGGATCCATCCCGTAAGGATATTGCCTGTGGCAAAGGAATGTCCACATGGGTTAGTGGGGCAGATTTGTTTAAATGCAGGGCACAGTGCACATATGCATTCTGCTCCAGACTCTGCTCCAGAGCGGGCAAGAGGTTCAGATCTCAAAGGAGGATGTGGAAATACCTTCACACTCAGGGTCGCCACAGGGAAGGGCAACAAACAGTCCTAAAATTGGTGCTGCTTTAAAGTTAGTTTAGCACATTAAATCACAAGGTCAGCAAGTCAACAAAAACACCCTAAACTGCAGCAGAACCTCTTCTTAGAGGCTCTAACTCTGCTTTCCAAAAGGTATTGTGCACGTGTTGGTCTTGATTATACCAAAAATATAACACTGGGGGCTTATGGCGTCTTGATTGATTACTTCCATGATATATTTGTTTTAGCATTCAGAAAACCCTTAATAAAGCTTTGTGCACACAAGTTGGTTTAATAATCAGGTTATTGAAAATATTTTCCAGCCGTTATTTCTAAATATTGATTTCTGGCTAAGTTACGAAAACACAACAAGTCTGAATATTAAGTAGAGATTGGCAGAGTAGGGCAACGTCTTTTAAAGCAGCAAGGATTCTGCCATTTGTCACATAATTTAAAATATGGTTTATTTTTAGAAAAGGGCTTTTAATTGTTTAAAGGTGATCTGTAAAGCCAAAAAATTGTCATTCAACCTCTTCAGTGCCAAGACCCCACTTGTGGCTCAAGAATCATAGAATCCTGGAATGCTTTGGAGCTGTTGGCCTGACCTGAGCACTGCTCTGAAGTTTGTGTCTGTGTGTCCACATCCAGCTAAAAAATTCTCTTAAGCTCCCTTTTTTTCCCCCTTTATTGTAAAACTGCTTAGGATCATAGCTGTGGAAAGGCCCCATCTTCTCCTTAGGTCATTGCAAAAATGTCTGTTAATTCTTCTTTTTTGAGGGTTTTCTGAGGTTTTGTTGGTTGTGTCTGTCCCAAAGTTCAGTAGATCTCAGCACAACATTTCACCTTCATTGATTAACTCCAGTTGTATCTTCCTGCACAACATTCCAGACATCCTGGATGTTCAGGCTGCCCTGAGGAGCGACCTGCACTCCCTCCTAACTCCATAAAAGTTTGATGGTTTCAGTTTATGTAGCCTTGACTTAGATCTTAATGTAGCTTTGGGCACAATTAGTGGGATTTCTAAGACTCCGAGGCGTTTGTGGTTGTGGGTTCATTGAAAAGAGAATTGGTTGCCCAACTTCCCAGAGCACTTTGAAACATCCAGCTGTAAATCTCTGCTCCTGAGCCTGTCTCCAGCTCCCATTTTACTTGCTCTTTTCTGAACTTCATCTGATTTCTCCAGCTCCTTCTGCTTTCCAGAGCAGCTGAAAACACATTTTTTTCATACAGGCACAAAGCTAATACAGTTACTGAAAGTGCAACATCAAATTGGAGCAATACTGTGTAATCCTCCAGCAAGACTCAGAAGCAGGTTTTTTCAGCTATTTCTAACATCTACCCTGATTATTCAGTTTTATGTTCTCCTGAACACTCCACTTAACATATATGCAGAGTGGGAACCTTTATTTTTATGTTGGCCCAGTAACTCCAGAGTTAACCAGAGCTGGTTCCTCCCCTTTCTGTGCAGACACACATATATCTGCACACTTTCCTACAGGAGTTTTCCTTTGATCCCTCCCCTCATCCACAGAAAATTTCCCTCTGAGCCAAAACCCAAAATAACATTTTCCCCAAAGTCAGAACATTTATGAACAAACAAACAAACAAACAAATTCTCCACGGTCAGAGTGGGAATCTATAATTGTAACTCTAACAAGTGCTTGCAACTCTGAGTGCACATACCTAATGTATTTTGCATCATTATATATGCAAACTGCAGGGAGGTTTGTGTACTCCCTACATAGAACTGGGGGAGTTTATAACTGTAGGGAGGATCATATTTTTACGAGCCACATTAACTTGCAAATTGTGACTAGGCAAGGCTCACTCACTTAGAGTAAATCCACTGAAAGCACTACCTGGGAGAAAGCCCTTTCATGCCTATTTTCGTTAATTACTCAGAAGAGGGGTGAGTTGTAGTGCTCTTCCACAAATGCTGCTCAGCTTTCTTACGTAGTTCAGGCTTGTGCTGCACCCACTGCAAGTGAGGAGAGTTGTTATTGTGGTGCTTTAGAAGATTAACTTTGGAATGCTAAGTTGTTTTCATCCCTGGAAGTGCTCAAGGCCAGGTTGGATGGGGCTTGGAGCAACCTGGGCTAGTGGAAGGTGTCCCTGCCCATGGCAGGGGGTTGGAATGAGATGAGAATTAAGGCCCCTCCCAGCCCAAACCATTCTGTGATTCTACCCTGCAAAGGTAAAATTAGGCACAAGCTCGGAGGGAAAAAATCTCTCCCTGAAATTTTCAGACCCTGAAAAACTGAGCCATGGTTGTCCTGGGGATGTTGATGAGCCGTGTGGGGTCAGGTCCTGATTCTCAGGACAGCATCCTCCAGGTTTTGGGCTGCACATTGGATAGAATGGGTGGCCTCATCATCGGGGAAAACAGAAACTAATCCAGTCCCAGTGTGAGACACTTTGATCTCAGGCAACCTGCCAGGTCTGTTGTTGTCCATTAGCTCATCTGCACAAGGAGGTAAATGCAGCCCTGAAGTAGCAAATGCTCTTTTACGAGGTTGCCGAGAAGTCTCCTGTCCATGTTTGTCTGCTTTCATCTTCCCTGCCATAAGGGGAGCAAGCAGAGCCCGGGATGCCTCACTGCATCCTCCTCCACCACACTCAGGACGTGCCCATTCCCCTGGTTCCTCAAAACGGAACTTTGAATTTGACTGGTTTGGCAGAAAACTGAAGCCCGAGCTTTGGTCATTGGGAAAAGTGGTGCATCAAAGCCAGGGAAATCGTGTTTGGGTTCTTGTCGGAATGTCACAGAGTACCCTGTCATTTTGTTTTAGCAACTTGTCCTTCCAAATGCACAGTTCGCCTTATGGCATGCCAGCAGTAAAAATGTCACTTACAATAATTACTTTTTGGTGAAAATGCTTGCTGACTTCCTACCTTCAAGCTGTTTTTTACACAGTGGGGAGATAATAAGAAATGACTTTATCCTGACTGCTCAAATGAACACTAAATGGAATTTAGGTTATTATTACTGCAGATAGAGGACTGTGTATTGAAATTTAAATAGTGGATCAGATAAACTACTGAGATTTGTCTCTGAAAATTATAGTGGATCTGCTTTTTCCATCCACTTTGCTCTGAAACTTAAGGCAGCTGTTGTCTGCCTGCTGTCTTTAGAATATAATATTTTTCATAATCCTTTTAGAGGTCCCTGAATACCTTCTGTGTTTTGCATGGTCTTCCCCAACTTCACCATGCTCGGTACCTCGTTCCCCTTGAGTCCTTTTGCAGTTTATTAGCTAAGCCTGTGTTAGCAGCAAAGGTTGGACAGGTTATTCCCCAGCAATTCCAGAAGTATGGGGTGTTCCAATGGATGGGCAAGAGTGCCAGGAGGAGGGTCTGGGAGCGTTGGGCTTGTGGGTTATGCTCAAAAATTCAGATGCTCTTGTTCAAATCTTGGAGCTTTTGATTTAAAAGTGGTTGTAAAGCCAGTTTGCAGTCAGAGGTGAGGCAGGGTCTGAGCAGAAGTGGCAAACCTGCAGCTCTCAAAATGCACACAAGGCATTCCAGTGGAGGGATCTGCCCATGCTGGCAGACGTGATGCCTCTGGGAGTGGTGAAACCCTATCTGTGTCTCAACTCTGCTCTGTCATCTGGATACCTCTGTGGAGGGGGATACCTCTGGGACTGGTGTCAGGTCGTGTAGACGTCTGTGACTTTCTGGGGAGGTTGGAGCAGGTGTCACCTGCATGTCTTTGCATCTGAGATGTCCTGAGCCTCAGCAGGAGCCTCCAGCTGAGGTGTGCTGTGGGGCTGAGCTGTGCTGGTACCGAGGGGCACCTTGGATTCCTTCACAAGAGTTCCTGCTCATCACAGAAATGCTCCTTCCTGCCCAGTGCCCTCCAGTGTTGCAGGATGAACTGAATGTCCCTACTGTCACCTGCACGGAGCGGGTGATGCTCCAGAGCACTGCAGGAGGGGAGCCCTGCCCAGCCTGTGGTTCTCACACACCACAAGGGGTTTGTCACGTTGGGATGGAAGGACATGAGCAGTGTAGAGGGATGTGTCAGGCTGATTCTGTGCTGGGGAAAGGGTGTTCAGGTCATTTACAGACCTCCATGGGACAGTCAAACTCAGTTCTGGGGGCCTGACCCCAGCATGGGGGTGGGAAGTCTTGCAGTTGGAGAAGAAGAAGAAAATCTAACGTGAAGTTCAGGAAAACCTCCATAATCAGTGGAGCCAGAACTCTTGTTTTCAGTTTTTCTCACATTTTCCAAAACACTGACATGACAGAAGCTATGGGGAAGGTGCAGGGGATGGACAGGACCAAAGCAGCATTTGCTTTTATCCATTGTGCAGGGGAATGCAAGACCACAAAAGATTTTCTATGTTCATATAATTAAGGCAGAGTTAGTTTGTTACAGCTCTCAACCAGTTTTGTAAAATACTCAGACAGAGCCCAGTCCTGTTTACTCAATTGTTTGCAAGTTAATTTAGTTTCTTCACAGCCACGAAGGGGTGGGGATGGCAATGGACAGGCTGTGGTGATAGTTTGGGGTGTTGTTGCAGTAAGAGGGTCATTCAAGCAGCAATTTTATATTGAGGGAATAATATTTTTTTAAAAAGGGTGTTTGTGCAGTGTTGACTTTGTTTCCATTCATTTGTACATCTTCACTTCAGACTGTGCATCTGCTGCTGTAGGAGGAAGAGACTGTAGGGAAGAATTTCCTTCTTTAAGAATAAGGCCCATGTACACTGCCAGGAGTAGTGTCCCCCCAGGTGTGGCTCTCTGGCCCTGGCAAAGTGCCTTGGGTATATTTGTCTTTTTGAAGACATATTTGCCTTCAAAGCCTGGAAGGTCCCTTCACTGCATGGGCATTGCTCTCCCTGTTGTCATCAGCTGTGAAATGGCCAGTGGGGGTGTTTGGTTCTCTCCATGTTTCAGCAAGGAATGGAGGCCAATTGCACTTGCCAAATATTTCAGATTGCTGGCCCATTTCTGAAAACATCTCTTCTAGCACTTGATTTGCATTTGATTATTATTTTCTGTGCTGCATCTTTGAATGTGCTTTTTGGAATCAGTTGGAAGTGCCTAACTTCGCTATTCCCCAGACTGTATTTTAAATTAATAACGTAAAAAGTGCTTGGTGGAACCAAGTTATGCAAGTTATACTTGCATCTTTAGAAGGTTTGGATCATTTAAATGCATTTATGGTGTCTTTAAATCTTTGATGGCATTTGTCAACATCAACCTGTAGTTGTGCAGAAGTTACATGGGTTTCCTCATCATTTAAAACTGTCCTGTTAAGCTTCATCACCTTCATCACCTGCAGGGTCTGATATTCACCATCCTCCCATAGTTTGGGTTGCTTCCAGCACCTTATTTTTGAAGCTTTTGGACTTTTCCTTCTCATTTTAAATTGGTTACGGGCTGCTGGAAAGGAAACTGCAACACCCCTTTGGTATAGCCAAGTTTACCTGGAATTTATTGAAGTCATCTCGTCAATAAACGGTGGCCACGGGGTTTGCAGGTTGTAGAGCCTGTAATGCAGTTTTACTTTTATATTGACAAAATCATCTCTTCCTCACTAAGCACAAATGTGGAAACATTTAGTGGCTATCACTCCTAAGAAATTGGATTGCTCTAAAGTTAGTGCTGTTCTTCAGTGCAGTCTGAGGTTAAAAAAGCAGAACAGGTTTGAAAGAAATAAGCTTTCAGTGTATTATTTTCATTGGAAATGTTCAATTGCTACTTTGGAAATCTTAATGTATATTTTTCAGATGTCCTGAATTTGTGTCTTTGTCTTGTAAGGAACTTGAGGAAAATGAATACAGGCAAATTATTTCATAAAACATGCGAAATGGCAGTGGATTGACAGTTAAATATGGAATAGTGAATACAGTCAATTTTCCCCTTTGTTCTGTCAGCAGTCACTTGTGCTCTAAATGTCTATTTAATTTTTTAAGCAGATTAACAGGAAATGTTTGCATTATTTGATTATTGAATTTACTTTCCCAAATAATGGATCTTTTCCTCAAATATTTATGTGATCTTGAAAGTGTTTTTCCAGAAGGGAAAAATGCTAAAAATGAAGGGGGAACATATTTTGAGTTATTTGTGGTGTATGTGCATAATGCCTCGCCTGAAATCACTGTACACTTGCCTTTTGGTGGGGAAAAACAAGCAGTTTGTCATCTGTACTGCCTTCCCAAATTAAATTCAGATAATCCCACCTTTTTGAGTAAATAAGCAGCAGATTGGTCTTAAAAATTAAATTCAAGTAAGCCCTTGATATGTGCTATAAAAAATAAATAAGCTAATACGTGAGCAACAGAGAGCATCTCGGTGATAGATGATAACACAGATTACCTTTGTTGTGTTCGTAATTAGGCTGGGCAGAGAAAGCAGAGGGAGAAGGAAGCGTTAGGAAATGCTTTTGTTTAGTCCTGTGTGGTTGGTTTGTTGGCTTTTTGTTGGTTTTTATTATTATTATTATTTTGGCTTTTTTCCCCCCCCTTCCCTCCGTGTGTGCGTGTGGAATTGTGTAGGAAATTTGCAGCTGCTCTAGTTATTCGGGAAGATTTGGATAAGCTGGCACAAGGGACAAAATTAGAGGGAAGTGGAACGAGTGCCGTGCGCTTTATTAGCTTGGCAGCCATAATTTTGACCTTGCTGTGGGTTAAAGGACACAGACCTGAGAAGAAATCTGTTTATCATGTAGGGAATTCATGCCATCCCTGACAGTGTACAGTGAACAAGATGGATGATCTGCCAAATTGGTCCCTCGCATGGGTGAATCAGGGCAAATTTACTGTACAATTCCTTTGCTGCTTCCGCTACAGAAAGGGGTTTATTCGGTTGTGGGATGACCCAGGGTGAGCAGAGGGAAGAAACAGCATTTGGAGGAGCCTGATTACCTTAAAGATTTATATGCACCTCGCTCTTCTTTATGTCAGCCTCTTTTGCATCTCTGGGAAAGCACTAAGAAAAAAAGTCAGATTTTTTTGTTTTCAGAGAGCAACTTTATGTGTGAGGAAACCTCTTGAAAGCTTTGGGTACCTTGAACAACAGTTGTCCTGCACACCCTGCCTCATTTTCCCTTGGTATTTGGGATATGTTTCCATGCTGTGCGTTCTGGAATTACTTGACATTGATAAATAGGGATAAATACTCTGGGTAGCAAACAAAAAAAAATTCAAAATATAGTGCCATTTGCTCTTAGCCATTGCCATGGTAGTGATGGGATTGGAAGCTGTGAGAGAACCCACTGCAGGGCTCAGAAAACACGGTTTTGGGGGAGTCTGGCCTCGTCCTGGTACCACTGAGAGCTTTGTAAACTTCCTGCAGAGAGCTGGAGACAACCCCACTGATGGATGAGGCTGAGATCCATGTGATTAACCATGTCAGGTCAGGAGATGGGAGACAGCAAGGAGGAGGAAGCAGCCCCACAAAAATGGGAAAGAACTGTGGAGGGAGAAATCACATGTGCCCTTTATCTTTTGAAGGGAATTGTTCTTGTAAACCACGTTGTTGTCTACGTGGTGTTGCTTTTAAAAACGTTCAGACTGTACCCTCAGATGTCTGGATTCTCTGGATAAGCTCAGTCAGTACGTTCTGTTAGAGATAAATTTATTGGGGGAAAACATTCTGTACAGAACCTATTGTTGTTGGCAAATTAACAGATTGGCAAAGCTTTCTTTTAAACCAAGTGTCACAATAACAGATTTGGGTGTCTCCTGATCCACTCGCTATCTTTATGTTGGATTCTCAAACATGTTAATTAATACAACATAATTACAAACTGTATTTTAATCTTGTTATTTCTGGACAAAGAGAATTGCAAAAATGGGATGTGTGTGATAAGAAACAAAATGAAATCAATAACACTCTCCAGATATACAGTTGTATCAGTGTAGAAAATCCCTCACTGGCACTACAGAATAGTGGCTCAGTGAGTTTCTTGCAAGTCACAAAAGGAGGCTTAAACCAGTCTGTAATGGTTGCTTTAAAAGCATCTTTATATAAAAATGTTGTGGCAAGCAAAACTGTGAGATTTCCTGACCAAGGAAATTGCTTGCAAACTTACAGACTATCGCACTTCAGTTTTTCCTGATTTTTATTTGTATCTGTACATCTTGTCTTCATAAGAAATCAGAGATGACTCAAGATAAAATTAGAAAATAACTCTGTTTTTAAAAAGAGCCTTTTTAGTACCCAAGTCATAGCAAGTAGCATTTTGCATACTTAGGCATTTCTTAAAGTAGGTAGAATATAAATGAGAAGGAAAGTTAAATATCCTGCAATCAAGACATTACGATTATGCTAAAGTGGGGCCTTTTTCCTCTTTTTTTTCCTGACAGAAAGTACTCCAAAGACTTCTGCCAGTTGCAGTCCTGCTCCTGAATCTCCCATGAGTTCCAGTGAATCAGTGAAAAGCCTGACTGAATTGGTGCAGCAGCCCTGCCCCGCCATCGAGACGAGTAAGGATGGCAAATCCCAGGAATGCAGCGAGCCTCCTGCTTCTGAGTCCCAATCCAGCACCCCCCTGCCGCTCTCAGGCCACTCAGCACTGAGCATCCAAGAGCTGGTGGCCATGTCCCCAGAGCTGGACACCTACGGCATCACCAAGAGGGTCAAGGAAGTGCTGACGGACAACAATCTCGGTAAATCGCTTTGTTCTCATTTCTGGGCCGAAATTTAGTGCTGTTATTTTTAAGCTGTAGGTCAGGAGGTGGTGATGAGAATTCGTGGGTTTGACTCTGGCCTAAACTTTAATTTGTTAAGAAGATGTTTAGGTTTTTTTAGAAAAATCCATCCAGGTTGTCACACTCTACCCAAAATGTCATCACACCCTTGCTCTTCCTAAGCGCTGCTCCTGGCTCACCAGCCTGGTCCTGCTCCCACCGTCCAAAACAGAGTCCAGCAGGCTGTCAGGACAACCAGAAGCCCAAACCCAGTGAGATCTCCCCTTGAGAAAGGCTGTTTTCCCCATGCTGGCAGATTCAAGGCCCAGTATTTTGGGCACAGGTGAAGTGGAGGAGCCCGGCATGGTTAGAGAGGGAGGTGCATCACAGGCCAAAGCACAGTATTAGGGCTGGGAGGGTAAGTCCAAACTCAGGTGAGGTTTAGATGAGCCTGTAGATCAGTGCACAGGGCCATTCAGGTACTTTGCTTAGAGCTATGCAAAGCTGAGGCTGCTTTTCCCTCCAGATGAGTTTTTGGGTGTTGAATTCAGTGTCATGTTGACATGACTATATATTTGGAATAGTCCAAGGGAATGACCTGATCTGAGTGTGAGAAATCCCCATTAATGCTGCCACTGTGCCTCTAAATCACAGGTTCTTCACGTCTTTATCACTTGTTTCCCTCCCAAGGCTTTGGGAAACCTTTAGGGGTCCTTGGAGTCTGTGGCAGGAGGGCAGTAAGGCTGTGCCAGTGTTCCCTGCTCCTGCTTCTGGGATTAGCAAGGGATTCATCTCACCTGCCATTGGGTGCTCAAAATAACATCTGGGACTCTCTACAAGTGCCAGATTCTCTTCATTTGCCACAAGTGGGACCAAAAAGATCAGTTTAGATTTAGACTGATGGTGGTACTTAGGGGAGAAGAATTTTATCCATATCATCTGAACAATATGACTGTAAAAGTTAAAGCTCCTCTGTTTCAGTATGTAAGGAAGCCTTTTTTCCTCTAGAGACAGAATAACATGTTATTATCTCAGATGATTTTTCTAAGGGGAAGAATACTGGGATGGGGGTGGTTTCAAGTTCTTATTTAACATAATTTGGGGGCCAAAAAAGAAAATGGCCTTGATCATCAACATGCCCTGCGTGAGACTGTTCCACTGAGCCCAGCAGGATTCCTTGCCCATGCACATTGGCACGGGCAGATGGTGGTTGCTTGTTCAGTGGAGATAATGTAGAGATAAAGCCCAAAGTCATGGTAAGGGTTTGCAGGTCCAAGCCCCTGGTTTTTGGGCAAAATGCTGTTGAGTGCTGTACCTGCTCTGGAGTTCCAGAGAGGTTTGAAAAAGTATTTTTGTTTACATTTGCTTTGATGCCATTTTTACTTAGTCTTTTTTATTTCCCATGGTTTTTGTTTTCCTACAGTGTGGCTGACAAGCCTAAAAAGCAGCAGAAGAGCCAGGAAATGTGCCCCAAACTCTGCATTAGGTGTGGAACCAGTTTCAATGTCTCCTTTTGTGCCCTCAGTGTGCTAGTGCACCAGATTTGACTGGTGCACAGGTTTCTCTGTCTTAGGCCAATGTTGTAGGCAACTGGTGGTGCATCAGCAGAACAGGCATGAAAGAAAGATGGGGAGAAGTTTTAGGAAACCTGTGCTTAAAAATATTCCCGTTATTAATAGTGCCCTGATGAAGATGGAGCGTGATCCACCTGCCACCTCCTGAGGATGATTTCTAACACCTTCCCCATTAGCTTAGGAGGCTTTCAGGTGGTTTATCCTGTGCTGCCATATCCTGGAATAAGATAAATGACACAAACATCTTTAGCTTTGTTTTTAACTCCTAGAGAACATGATGTTACCTCCTTCCACGTTTGCATTTTTAATTTTTAGGGTGTAGTTTGAGGTTCATTTCCTTCAGCAGCATTGCTAGTACCGATCTGGACTGCTCGTTCCCAATCCTGTACAAATTTGTGCCCATATTCCTGTTCATGTGGCCACACAATACCAGGTTTTTAAAGCAGCTGTCTTATCTTGCTGGTGTAGCTGGCAGGTTTACAGGGAAATGGATGAGGCCTTACTGATGTTTTTAAATACAAACAGGGATCAGGTTACCCCAGCAATACACAAGATAAAACTGGGCCTGAATTGCCTCTTTTGTCTGATTTCCCAGATATTGAGGGTAATGGAAAATCACTTATTACTTGGGAACTTAAGTGAATTCTGAATGTAGGTTTCTGTTCAGTGTGTAAGAACCATTTTCCGGGTTAGTTTTAGAGCTTATTAGCAGACTGTCATGTTAGCCCTGTCCTCCTTTCCCCTCTCTACCTCTCAGCTGCTTCCTCTGAAGGCTTTGCAGACCCACCTGCCCCACACATCTGAGTGGGACATTCTGCAGCTTCTAAGTCATCCCACATTCCCTCCTCTCCCCATACGGGCAGAAAAAAATCACCAGGGCAAAAGTCTTGGGATGTATTTTAAGAGAAGGAGGGGGAGATTCTGGAGTTAAGCACAGGGTCTATGGAGCAGGTGTTCTCCACAAGCTGTTTGTGTCAGGATCAGGTGAGGCTGTGAAGGCAAGAGCTGATGGTGCTTTTACACGTGTTGGGCATGTCCTGCAGAGCTGGAGGGTCATAAACCCCCACTCATCCCTGCTGTCCCTTAGGGCTCTGTTGGTTGCCATGGGCTTAGAGTGCTGGGAAGTGAAGGGAAGGTGTTCTGTTGTGTGTTAATGAGGGTGCTCAAAAGCTGCAGCTCTGACACAAGACCCCAAGCCCCAAACTTGGGAGGCATGGAAGGATCTCTGGGTTACTTTGAAATTCCTTGAACGCAGCACCTCTGTCTTAAATCACCTTTGATGACCCAGATGACCCCAGGCTCTCTCTTGTAGCAGAAGCTCTTGGGATCAAGGCAGTTAAACTGAGGGAGAACACTGAAGTGAAAGGGTTTAGAAAAGCAGCTCTGGTTGGACTTGAGCTGCACAGGCATTTTCCCCAGTCCTTGATAAGTTAGACCTTAACCATAAAAACTCAGTGTCACCCATGCACATACAGATGCTGTACATGGAAAAGCATTGGCAGATTTTACAGTGCTACATGACAGCGTTTTGAAAGAGAACTAAAACTCAGTGTTCTTAACCAGAAGTACTGTAGAGGCTGTAAAAAACTCTGTAATACTGTAAATCCTGATTATCTCTAGTTGGTGAGACACAGCTAGAACCCCACAGGGAATACATGTGTGTCTTATATGACCATTGCTGGAGGTGGGGGGGTCACACTGGTCTTGGTTCCTTGATTGCTGGCAATGTTTGGATTGCCCTGTTGGAATGAAGCTGTGGCACTGCCCTCCTGCATAAGAGCTAAGTAGCCTCACTGCCCTCACTATTTGCCTGCTTAGCCAGAAATTCAGTTTATTTTTCAGCTCCTTAATTTTATTTTTCGCACACTGTGTCACTGTAAGGTCCCACTCCCCAAACATGTTGAACTCCCCGCTATATCTCAGGCAGATCCTAAGGATTAAACTAAAGCTCAATATTTACCCTTTTAGTGGAGGGCAGAGCTTTTTATTCTCCAAAATGTTTCTTTTGGGTTTTCAAGCCATTCTGAAGTCAGACTAATTGTCGAGAGCTCTCGTAGACGTGTTCTTTTCAGCAAGCCCCTTGGCTGAGTGAATTCATGCACTTCTCCATTTCGTATCAGGTCAGCGTTTGTTCGGGGAGACAATCCTGGGCCTCACACAAGGCTCTGTCTCAGACCTTCTGGCTCGCCCCAAGCCCTGGCACAAGCTGAGTCTGAAGGGCCGGGAGCCCTTTGTGCGGATGCAGCTGTGGCTGAACGACCCCAACAACGTAGAGAAGCTGATGGATATGAAACGAATGGAGAAAAAAGGTAACTCGGGCCGCAGTGCTGACTCATGGTTTCCCTTCCCTCCAAGATCTGCGTGTCTTTTATAACCCTCCATAAATAGTAGAGAGGCAGCATTGATCCGCTATTATGAAGGTTATGCAAAAGGACTTCGTGGCAGATTTTTCAGAGGTTTAGTTGGTGCCTGCTCAAGCAGATACATCTCAAAATTTAAAAAAAAAAAAAACTACAAAAAAGCCAAATTAAAAAAACACCAGCAAACCCCTGAATATTCACCAGCTGCTGGAAAATCATTGCTATATTCTCCTATAGATTAATTCTGAGGCTGTGGTGTATCACTGATAACTTGCCTTATCAAATGAGAAATGCAAGTTTGGAGCTGCCTTTGGGTTCTTAGTTAATAGTGCTGCAGCTGGTCACAGATGTTGGGCTGGAAGAACTGTGCATTGATTCCTGAGAGAGCTTCTTGCCAGTCCTGCACTGATGGTCTCTAGGAGGAAAGAAAAATGCAGCCTTTATAAAAGAGGGTTTGGGAATACTTCTATTTGTAGCCTTTACAGGGAGGGGGGAAGGTGATTGTGTTAGTACGTGCTGATATAAAACAAGGTCGTGAGGAGGGACCTGTGAAAGGTCTGAGTTCTTATTGGGTATCTTAGTAGGGAGCACATCCTGCAAATTTATCCTACTCTCTCTCTTTTAAATTCATTACTAAAAACCAGTGGTTATTCAGAGCCC
Source organism: Campylorhamphus procurvoides (assembly GCA_013396655.1). Taxonomy (NCBI): domain Eukaryota; kingdom Metazoa; phylum Chordata; class Aves; order Passeriformes; family Dendrocolaptidae; genus Campylorhamphus; species Campylorhamphus procurvoides. The sequence continues at coordinate 944,993 of WBMV01006916.1, forward strand.
TGTTTTTAGTGCGTTCATGTGATTTTACATGAGAGACTCAGAGGCTGCCATTATCAGCAGTTAACTAATTAATGATATATACATCTCTCGAGCTATCCCTTAATGATATTAGCACAGACATCATTAACCGTGTACACTGAAAGCGCTGCTGTTGACTGATGTTCTGAAAGCATTTACACATTTGATCAAGAACTTGGTGATTATATTTAAAATTGCAGTGAGGGAGCTTCTGGGAAAATTACAGTCTTGCAGGCTTTTAAGAAGAAATTCAAATCCTTGTCACAGGAACCAGTGTAATATAAAGCAGTGCAGTATCTTATCACAAACTGTGAATGATCTTCCATGGGGAGTAAAATCCACTTGGGTTTCCCACTTACAACTGCAAACTAAAGGGAACCATGAGGGGTTTTGCTGTATTAGAAACATGGCAGAAATAAAATTGTCAGCTGGCTGGATTTTTATAGCCTCAAAGAGAGTATCTTCCATAATGCAGGAAAATAAAATCAAAATAATTTAAAAGTAGTAGTACTGACGATATCCTTTCAAAACTATTTTCTAAACTGGATTCTTATCAAATAGTGAGCCATCCATATGGTCTGTAGATGGTACCTGAATAGAGATAAGGCCATAAATCATTGAGGCTCTGCACTGAGCTCCTGGGCTGTTCAAGTGCTGTCCTCAAAGCAGTCTAAAGTGAATTCAACCCTGTATTTTCTGCAAAATCCTTCCATGCAGGTAAGGATCCTGTGATTTAACCTCTTAAATTGCTCTAGAGCCACATTAAGAATTTAACTTTCCCTTCAGCTAATGTCAGTGAAAGAACAATGCGACTGGACCTGCTCCCAGCGAAACATTATTATCAATTATTTCTCTGCCACATTTTATTAAGGGAGTAAATTAATAATTATGATAAAGGTGAGCTGCATATATCTTTTTTTTTCTGTTCCTCCAGGCTGAAGTTTGTGCTATAAATGTCCATTTTAAGAGGTTCTGAGAATTTGCAATGTGCATTAACCAACCTCTTTGGAGGAAGGCAGGAGTTCACGCTCACTGGGCTGAGACACTCTGCACACCTTTCCTGCCTTGCAAGAGTTTATTCCTCTCATAACCTGCTGGCAGCACCACACTCCTCACAGAACAGCCCTGAGTCCTGCTGCCAGGGAAAATTTAATACCCTTCATTTCCCCATTATTTCGCTTTTTAATAATCTTGTTCAATACCACATAAGATAAAAATTATATTAAAAGGGGCTCTATTTTAGCTCAGTGGGCAGCTGCAAGCTCTGCAGTAGAGTCTGTGGCATCTGTAGCTGGGCATGTGGGGGAGCCTTCCCAAAGGGACATGGGGATTCTGGGGGGAAAAAGGGTATAATTCAGGGGCTAGAGCTGTGACAAGTCAGTCTCAGTCCCAGAGCCAGCCCTGTGCCCAAATTACATCTGGGTTTCTTTTTTTTTTTATATGTCTCCTGAGAAGTGGAGGCTGGTCACAGACAGAAATCAAACTTCTCCAAAAATAAACTGTGTTTGCAACTTGGATTCCAGTTTGAGCCTTGCTGTCACTGTAAATGTGCTGAATGATCTCCTTATGTTGTCTGCACACAGCACATATGTTTAAAATAAAAATTAAAATGGAAAAGCTTTTATAAATGTCATCTAAGTTTCCAGAGAACAGCATTAAACCCTGAAGTTTGGGTGCTAGTTGTGCCTTTGGCCCAATGGAAATTTGTTCTGATAATGGATTATCCTCCAGAAAACAATTGCTGCTGACAGAACAGTGGGACATCCTCCTCTTTATTTTTATGTTAGTGAAATATGAGCATTCATATAATTTGTTCCATTCACGTGAGAGCAGCCTAAATCAGCCATTGCAGCTTTGGTGATCCCAGTGAGGCAGGGTTGATGTTTTACCCAAGCTGTCACAGCTCCAGGCTGTCCTTTGCTGTTTAAAGGTGGCAGCTCAGTCCTGCCAGACATTCCACTCTTTAGAAGAGCAGAGAAGGCAGAGATTCAGCACATCCTGATCCATGGGTATCTCGTGCTGACTGAGTTGCCTGACCAAATTCCAGAAACTCTACTTAGAGATACTCTGAGCAGCATTTTACATCCTCCATGCCAGGTTCTGCTTTGTCTCCTGTCCCCCCTGAAGCTGCTGCCTGTTGCTCATGTTGTCCTCCAGCCTCTTGGTTCTACTCTCCAAGGAGACGAGAGTGTCTTTGTAGTTTGCCTGTCAATGCAAGTTGGAAATGACATCTGGGAAGGAGTCTTGAGTTAAAAACCTTATAGAAACGTGAGATTCCCATGTTGGAATGATTAATTCCGTGGTTGAAGGTTGTAACAGCTCCTTGAAGGCTGCAAAAATAAGGCCAATGGGTCACCTTGAAATAATGCAGAATCTTTGCTGTTCTGCATCTGGCTGGAACAATTTAAGTAGGTGGGTTTTTAAGGAAATTTATTTTTAGAAAAACCACTTTAGTTTTTTATGGTTATTTCAAACGTGTGCAGGACTGTATCATGTCAGAGTGATGGATCATGAGCACCTCACGTTCTGTTCCATATCAGTGATCTTACACAGTAGGCAATCCACAGGTAATCTGTCATATTCAGGAAAAACAAAATGCAGGCCATGCAGATACCCCCAAAGGTTACAGAATGTGTTCAGAATGCACTTCAGTGCTAGTAAGACACAGTGTAAAAGGTCCCACTGGAGGTGCCACTGTGTAGAGGACACGATGCTGGAACCCACTGGAGCCAGAAAACGCGGCCAGTGCTGGAGGGAGCTCTGCCAGCAGAAGTTGGCCGGTGTGAGCAGGGCTTTGAACATTGCAGCTGATTTGATTGCACTGAATTCTTATTCTTTGTGCACCCTCAGCTCGAAGGCAGAGCTGTGGGGAGAGAGGAATTGATTGTTTTGAAGCATTTGGTAGCTGACTGGTGTGACGTGCCCTCCATTGGTCTGTGGCTGCCACCAGAGCTCCTGGAGATTTAGTGCCTGCTGCATTGATGTCAGGCTGGTGTAATCTGGAACTTAATAGCCAAGGTTATCAAATTGCAGCTCTTGAATACCTAAACTCTTAAATATCTAGAAGGTATTTAACAGGCCATTAAATATTTTATTGACAAGATTCATCTATATTTGCTGTTTTCAGCCCCCTCATTAGCAATGCTTGTGCATGATACTGCCAGGTGCAGTAAATCCCACCTCTCTGTGCCCGGTGTAAATCCATCACGGCAGTGACAGCATCTGCTGGGACTCTTTCCTTGTGGAATTTGCCAGGATAATTCACTCCCCATCCAGGAGGAGGGTCAGTGGCAGGATCACAGCCTCACTGAGCTCCATCAGGGCAGTGAGAGCTTTCTTGAAAGTGTCTGTGTTTTGGAAGGAGCTTTGTGAAGCGAGGAGGGTGCTGGGGGCTGCTTTTCTTTGCTAACCTGTCACTGCTGTAGTGAAGAGCTGTAAGGAAAGGCAGCAGAGCTGGGATCTCTGGGCTCCAGGCGCCATCGTGTGTTGGACATGGTGTGGCAAGGCTGCCTTCCACTTCCTTAGTCAGATTTTTCCTTCAGAGACCTTAGTGTTAGAGAGACCCTTGTACATCTGAAGTGTTTTTACAACCAGACTCAATTCAGTGGAAATGAGGTGCCACTGCCTGATCAGGTGCTTATGTGGGAGTTCTACCCTTGAAAGAGTGAATTTGAAATTAGTTTTATGAACTGAACCCTGTTATTCATTGAAAAAGCAGCAAACTCTGGTAGGTCTCCAGCTGACTTACCCTCTTTCTGCCTCTTGCATCCTCCCTGCATTTGCTTTCCTCTGGTCTCTGGTGATGCCCCATCCTTTCCCTTCCTTCCAGGTAGCCCATCCATGCATCTCCAACCTGTCACTCCGTGTTTGTCCCCCAGCTCACACGTTCATTGATTGTGCATTTGCATTCAGCCAGGCTGACCCAGCGTGCTTCTCTTCCAGCCTACATGAAACGGCGACACAGCTCTGTCAGTGACAGCCAGTCCTGTGAGTCCTCCTCTGCTGGCATCGACTACAGCCAGGGGGCCAGCCCACAGCCCCAGCACCAGCTCAAGAAGCCCCGGGTGGTGCTGGCACCAGAGGAGAAAGAAGCTCTGAAACGAGCCTACCAGCAAAAGCCATACCCATCACCAAAAACCATTGAGGAACTCGCCACGCAGCTCAACTTGAAAACCAGCACCGTGATCAACTGGTTCCACAATTACAGGTACGTGGTCTCCTGGGAGCCCCTGCTCCCCAGGGCTTTGTGGGGTTTGCTGTGGCAGGGGGCTGCTCTGCTCCAGCAGACTGGCTCTGCTTCCCCCAGCGCCAGGTGGTTGTACAGGATGAGCGGTTTCGACAGCAGGGAGGTTCTAACTAACACAGTGCTAATGCTCCAGACTAATTTTAAGTCATCCCTGAGGAGCAGAAATATTCACATATTGATGTAAGTAGTGCTTTTAAACAGAAAGTCTGGCTTTTGGGGTGGGCGTGGATGTAGAGATGTCCACTGATGAATATTTATAAACCATTGCAGTAAGCAGGGCTGCTCTGCCTGCCTCATATATGCACACTCACACCCACAGACACACGTGGAGGGGGGTGCTGTGGCTGCTATCCCTGGGTCACTGGGTGAGGGGGTACTTGGAAGTGTCCTGTACTGGATAGTGTCAGAATTGCCCTGCTTTCATTGTGTTATTTTCCTGTATCAGGGGAAAAAGAGGATTTTCTTCTAGGTCTTGAGCCACTGAGAGCTCTGAAAATAGAGAGGGGCTTCTTGCAAGGGCATGGTGTGACAGGACAAGGGGGAATGGCTTTAAACTGACAGAGGGCAGGATTAGATGAGGGGTTAGAAAGAAATTCTTCCCTATGAGGGTGGGCAGGCCCTGGCACAGGTTGCCCAGAGAAGCTGTGGCTGCCCCTGGATCCCTGGAAGTGTCCAAGGCCAGGTTGGACAGAGCTTGGAGCACCCTGGGCTAGTGGAAGGTGGCCCTGCCCATGGCAGAGGGTGCTACTGGATGGTCTTTAAAGTCCCTCCAACTGAAACCATGATCTGTAATTCTGTAATTTATTTCTTTGTTGTGATTAAATCACTGAGTCCCACTGAAATGGAATAAGGTGTTGGGCTGTTCAGTTCCTTTCTCATTTGAGAGGGAACCTTCTGCACATTCAAACCACTGAAACAGGTTTTGGCCTAGAGACAGCAATAAAAAGAAACAACACTGGAATAGCACATAAGAATTATAAGGATTTGAATAAACATATTATCAACTGTGCTTGGGATTGGGAATCTTAATTAGTGCAGCAGACTTTTCTCCAAGAAATTTGTGCTAATGAATATTGAACAGGTACAGTTAAGCTACCAGATTTAATACTATTCTGCTCCTTCAGTCTGAGCCAGCAATGCTCTTAATTAGTCCAGACTGCTAAACTTGTTTGTTTTTAGAAACTGCTAACATTTCAAGGGGATTTTTCACTTTGGCCCTTCTTAGCTTGTATCAGGGAAGTTGCTGAAGCAGAAGCAAAACAGTTTAATGAGATATCTCAGAAATATTTTTCACAATACTTAAATAATGTTTATAGTAAACTGTACAAAATTTTAAAATTATAGCCAACCAATAATCACCCTTACCCTGAATTTCCTTGCCCTGAATTTGGTACAGATGCAGCCCCTTTCACCACTCACAGTTCTCTAAAATCAGGCCTCTTCCAATTCCCACTTCCAGGCAATTATACAGGAGCTGGAGGAGTGCCTAGGAAAATACGTCCCCTTGGGCCTGACAGCAGAATGTGCAGTTCTCACTGGGGCAGATGAGAGTGGGAGCACTGGTGACACGTGGCACCCCTCATTGCCACGAGCTGCCCACGCCGAGCTGCACGGCCACACAGAGTAGGTGCTGACAGCTGTGTGCAAAATAAACCCCTCCAAACAGGGTGCTGGGGGCTGCTGGGCAGCACAAACCCCAGTGCGGAGAGACCTGCACCTGCTCCCAGATGTGCTGCTGGGGCTCCAGGGCTTTGCAGAGCTGCTTCAAGCCTGGCTGGGGCCCTGGGTGCTCTGAGCAGTTGTCACCACTGAAAAATCAAAACACATCCCTGTTCCTTTCCTCTGTCCAGGAGCTTTCTGAGCTTTCGTGCATGAAGTACCCTTAAATCATTTGTAGGATGCTGCAGAAAAGGTACAGGTTTTATGTTCTGCAAGGGGAGCAGGGTCTGACCATCCTGCAGCTCAAGTATTGTATGAAATGGGTGATCTTTCCCCACTTCATCTTCTCCACACCACACTTCACTTTATTTATCTCTTTTATACTCTTTCTCAACCAAATAGGTATAAAGGATTTTGAGATGTCTGCAGACTTTTCAAATCTATGGCTTTGCACACCCCAGGATGTGGCTGATGTTTTGAGTGGGAAATGCCAGCAGGGTGTGTGGATGTCAAGGCCAACACCTTCCACCAAGAGAAATGCCCTCTGGAATTTTCTAGCTGCTGTCACCAGTTCTTCTTTACCATAGGGATTTAATTACTGTGTTAATCAGGAGCCAGACTAGATTCCAAAAGCAATATATTGGGTGTGAATTCCAGGGATTTCCCCAGGCATGGAACTGGTGTTTGGTCAGACACTGGTGAGGATGTCATTGTTCAGTACCTGCTGGAGCTGAGGGAGTTTAAACACCATGCAGGCACAAAGCTCTTACCACATTCCTCTCCTGACTCGGGAAGTGTTACAGAAGCAGAATGTTCTGGATCAGTGTCCACACAGGATGGTTATAGGCATAAAGAGAGGCTGATAATCGATATTGCAGGATGCATGCAGTTAATGGTAATAGAAAATTAATGTTAGCACCTGTGGTCTTCTGTTAGGTGAGTAATATTCTCCCAGGGAAAATTACAGACCCCCTAAATCCTTCCAGAGTGTGGAGTCAGCAAGTACTGCCGAAATACTCTGTTGCATTTCAAATAAGTCAATAATATCATTAGTTTCAAAAGCTCTATTCAGATGGTGTTCTGCATTTGGCCTAATGTTTTTCCATTGTGTGCTGTCTTCCACAGCACATTTAAGGAAACATGGAAAATCCATACAGCCAGCAGTGTTGGGACAGCCTTTCACTACAAGCCCCTTTGCACTTCCCCAGGGCTGAACCCTAGAAGTTTTATCTTTACTCTGAAAGATGAAGTTTTGGTAAACTCTCCCTGTGCCTGTGGTCTCATCCCTGACCCCGGCTCATTGAGGCTCCCTCTTGGTTATAAATCAGGACCTGAGTGGAGTCCATCACTGTGGCTGGAGCAGGACAGAAAAGGGTTAGCCCAGACCCTGAGGCTTTTCCATAAACTGTTCCCTGCTTGTGAGGATTTTGGGAGCTCCTGAGCAGAGAAGGATGAGGGAGGAAGGACCACGTTCAGTGGCAGAGGTGGTGTGTTTGGGGTAGTCTTGCACCCCACAGGTAATAGGAGGAGCAAGGCAGCACAGTGGGAAACTTTACCCACACATGGAGTGCATTCATTCCCATGAAATGCACTGCCTGGCTTGTCACTATTCATGTTCTGCAATTGATTTTTTAAATAAAAAATGAGGCAGAAGTCAGACTAGCTTGTAGACTGGCAGCCTGTAAAAAGCCAGGGCTTCCCCACAGCACTTTGATCACAACTGTCTTGGGTTCATCTTCATTTCTCCTTGCTGTCCGGGAGAACACCAAGGGGTTTGTCTTGATGTTTTCCTGATTTGGTTTAGGCAGACTGGCTCATTTCTAGAAGAGTTCTGAATTGGTTTTTACAAGATACTGATATTTACAAGACATTCTCTTCTGGATCTACTAAAAATGCCTTTATATGGTAAATATGAATGCATTTCCCAGTGGGGAAGTGGGAGTGAGAATGGAGTCACCATCCCTGGAAGTGTCCGAAAGTCGGTCAGCGTGGTGGTGCAATTCAGTGGGCATGGGGTACTTGGCTAAGGCTGGACTCGGTGATCTTGGAAGTCATTTCCAGCCTTCCTGATTCCCTGAACCCCAGGAAAAGGCACTTTGAGTGTTTGGGTGAGCAGCTTTGCGTGCCCTGTCAGACTCACGTCCCTGTCCCCTGTCCCGCAGGTCTCGCATCCGCCGGGAGCTGTTCATCGAGGAGATCCAAGCCGGGAGCCAGAGCCAGGCGGGCTCGAGCGACTCTCCCTCGGCCAGGAGCAGCAGGGCGGCCCACGGCTCCGAGGGGGACAGCTGCGACGGCGTGGACACGGAGGGCCCTCCTGAGGGGAAGCCGAGCGGCCCGGAGGCCGAGGAGCACAGCAATGCAACCGCAAAGTCTCAGGGAGGGCCCGCCGAGCCGGCGCTGGAGGCGGGGGAAGAGGCACTGCGAGGCGCCAGGGCCTCGGAGAGAGCGGAGCCGCTCCCGGCCGAGGGCCTGGAGGACACCGACGCCGAGGGCCGGCTGCGAGCGCCGCGCCAGAGCTCCCCAGCGGCACCGCGGCGCCCCGGAGACGCGCCGGACACACTGCCAAACTCTGCCACGGAAGGGGACGCCTCTACCTCAGCTGCCTCCACCTCAGTCCTTACGGGGGAGAGCTCCTACAAGTCGAAAGAAAGCTCGGAGAAACCCTCCAGTGTGCCAAGTACGAGCTCGACGCCGGGCGCAGGCTCGCAGAAAGCCAACTCTCTCCAGAGCTTGTTCGGCTTCTCGGAGGCGGCGAGCTCCAGGAACACGCGAGACAGCTCCCTGAGGAAAAAGAAAGCGGCCAACTTGAACAACATCATCCACCGCCTGGAGAAGGCGGCGAGCCGGGAGGAGGCCGTCGAGTGGGAGTTTTGAGATTAAACTGGCCCAACTCGGGAGAGCTGGGAAGTCAAACTGGACCTCTACTGGTTTTATTGTGTTCGCACTTAACCGCCCTGCGGGCCACAGGGCAAAAACGCCATAGGCCAAGGTGCATATAGAAATCAAAAAGGAGCGTTAAGCCCAATTTATGTTTGTGTTTTCGAGGAAGAAAACTGAAAATGTGTAGTCAAGCTTTTTTGTACCCTGAAGTGTTTTTATTATTGCCCTAAGTGATTTCCACGGTTTCTGGAATAACTCATACAGCTTTGCCTTGTGCCCTCCTCTTTGGTGTGGGGCTTTAAAAAAATGAAAAACAGGAGAAAAAAAAAACACACAAAAAAAAACCAAACGGAAAAAAAAAACTTAAAAAAAAAAATTCCTTTAAAAAAAAAAAATCGAACCCACATATTAAAAGGGGGCTTTTTATCTGCCATCTAATGGCTACAGAGCGATAATACACTATTATCTTCTTAAACCAGGAAAAAAGGGGAGATTTTTCAAAAAAAAGAAAAAAAAAGAAAGTTTTTTGTAGCTGTTCAGTTGCCACTAAGAGATTGCACAGTCAACCGACTCTAAACACACTAGTTTGGATTCCTACATATTTTCAAGAAAAGAAAAGAATCTTGTTGTTTGAAACTTTGAATTAAAAGAAAAAAAAACACATTTACTCCACATATTTTTTAACAAAACAGAAAAAAAAGTCACATCAGGAAAATATCTTAATTTGTGGTAGCTGACTTAGTGTTTTCTTGTAAGTGAAATAGAATATTGACACGTAGTGCACATTGTTTCATAGCTTTAACTGATTCTGGTCTTTTGCAGCCCAGAATTTGTTTAATACACTCCATTTTAGGCCAAATCAGGACAAAAAAAAAATCTGAATCTAGGTATTTTATAATCTGCTTTTTAACCTCTAACCACAGAGCACGCTGATCAGACCTCATATCTGGGAGGTTTAGGAGACAACTTAGAAACAGCATGTACTTGATCATTTCACTCGGTTCGTGGTGTACAGGATTTCCTTGCAGCAAAGCCAGAGCGCTCCACAAACGTTGGCCAGTAACATTTCAGCCGCTACTTCGGGGGCTCAGCCCGGAGAGCCCGAATTTTCCGCTTCCCTGGACTCCCTGGGGAGGCACTTCACGTGTCCCATCGCTGGCACGCCCCACTCAGAGGGGCTGGGGCTGCCGCAGGTCCAGCCCTTCTCCCGCTCTTGGTGGCCATTCACTGACTCTCTTCCCACCACAGGCACTGATTTTCAATACGTTTTCGTTGTGGGAAGCTCATTTTTGGCGTGGATAAAGAGTACACGGCAATGACCAGACGGGCTCTTCCCCAGCATGGAAGCAGCCCCAACTCCAAACCAAAACCTTCGTGCTCTCGAGTCCCAGTCCAGCCCGTTCTGCCCTGCAGAAATACAGCCTTTTGTCCATTATTTTATGCACAGGTTAGGGCTGATCAAAGTACAAATCCAATTCTAACTTGTCTCTAACTCCTCCTGTTGTCTATATGTATATGCGTGAGCATAGAGGTGTGTGGAAGGATGTGTGTGCGTGGGTGTGTGCGTGCAATTTTATACGTCTGTGTATTTTCTTACGTACTTGTGCACACATAGAGTGCATTACTGCCACCTTTTTTCAATAAGCTGTTTTATCAGTTATGGCTTCTACAAGTTTGCTAATTTAGACTCCTTTATTGCCATATCTTTAAAACTAACAATAGATGATTTCGGAATATATATATATATATATAAATATATATATATATAATTTTTTTTTGCTTATTTATAGGTGCTGTATTTTATTATCTGATTGTTAGGAAGGGATGAAAGGGGGCAAATATTCTTTAGAGGGATAGACTGCCGGCAGTATTGGGTATAATTTACAAGATGTAGTTGTCATACTGTATATTATTGATTGAAGACTTTTTTGACCGTATTGTGTATCATTGAACTTTTGTCTTAGGTCAGCATCTTTTTGATGACACTTTAATGGTGCATTCATTACTTCTTAAGTTTAATTAATATTACTTTTCTGATTTTGGGGGAGGGAGGGATGGGGAGAGGAGTTCCGACTTTAAAGGTATGTTCCCAATATTACACCTCAGTGTGCTTGTATTAATTCATTAGTAGGATTTTTGACTGTAAGATGTGAAACCACATTTCTTGCATGATGTTTTAGAACTTATGTATTTCATTTACAGTCTCTTTAACATGCGACAGCAGCACTTAGCGCAAGTTTTCACAAATTAAGAAGCAGTACACTAAAATCCATCCTTTTCCATGATTAAGGAAAGAAGGCTCTAGGAGGCTGAAAGGCAGGGATTCATTTCCGATTTTCACTGCTAGCTGTTTCAGGATTCCTCCTTGGCTAATTGGGGACTTGGGATGCAAAACTAAAATTGAGAAGCGGAGAGAGCAGCTGCCCCTTTTTTGTGATGAGCTGAGGAGATAATTGGTCACGACAGAGCCCAGCGTGTGACAGCACGTGCTGGGAGCAGCCCTGCCTTCCCACCAGGAGTGCAGTCAGTCCCTGGGAGGAGCCAGCGAGGGAGGGACGGGCTGAAGCAAAGGGTGACCTCTCTGTACCTGTCCAGTGTCCTGGTGTGACTTCCAAAGCACAGCTCCATCCACAGCACGTCCTGGTAGAACACACATACCTTGAAACGAGTCATAACGAGCTGTGTCCTCAGCCAAGAGGCAGAACTTCTGACTGGGAGACACAGATATTTTCTTATGTTATTATTTTTATTTTCTTTGTTGTTGTTTGGTTCAGGTTAGGGTTTTTTTATTAATTCTAGGCAATACACTTGCCAGTCTGTTCCTACTGTCCTTGTCTGCTGATTTGAGATCCAGGTGCTGGATGCAGTCAAGTGGTTACTCTCGGCTTTCTCCATAGTGAGGGGTTTTTTCTGTTTGATGATCGTTTTTATTTTTTTTTATTAATATTCCCCAAACTGTTCTTGTGCCTGTGTCTATCTGATTGCATTCCATGATGCTTACTGAGAGCTCTGGCTGCACTGTACGACAGCAGAACTGTATTCACAGGTCGCACACAAATGCAGCACTTAAGGTCAATCTCTCTTCTTAATAAGCAATATGTAAGTGCCTTGAAACATATCTTTTTTTCTTTTTCCTGTTTATTTTGTCTTGATTTTCAGGTTTCCACCAGTTCTTTAGGATTCTTTAGCATCTGCCCACTTTTTAATGCTGTAATGATTTTTAAAAAGCATATCTGTAGTTTGCCCTAGAGGAAATCTTTCTTTCATAACACTAACTGTTAATTCTAAGCTCCATTATTACATTTTGAGTCATGTAATTTTGCTGGATAAAGACAGCATTCAGAAGTCAGAAGTCACTCCATCCTGCCAAGGGTTGTCACTGGGATCTATTATGAAATTAATCAAATAAAATGCTGTCAGTAGTCCCTATATTTTTGGCACTTTATTAGTGGCTTAGCTCCTTTTGCTGTTTCCTATGTAATGATCTGTGCTGAATGTGGATTAGCCTGCTGAGATGCTGCTGGGGTGCCCTGGGCCTTCCTGCCTGGAGTCCCTTTGGGTTCCTTGGGGACCCCCTTGTTAAGGGCAGGGGCAGACGAGCCCCCTCACATCGAGCTCGTGGAGCTCAGGTGATGCTCCCCCTTTGTCCCAGTGTTTAGCCAGGTCACAGCTGCTTTTCTGTTGGAAAGTGGAATGGATTAGCTTGAACTACTGCTGAGATTCTCGGGTTGGACAGGAGTTACCCACTGGCTTTCCAAACTGGCCAAGCACCCCCCAGTTAAGAGACTGAACTTACACCCCAAGGTGTGAGCCGTAGTTCGGGTCAGGTGCAGCACTTGGAACTCACACTCGGAGGAAAAGGTGCATTGGAATAAGTTTTTGTACTCAATTAAAAGGATAAAAAGTTGGAGGAGAAGAAATGCCAAAGAGAAGTGCAGTGGCTGTGACCCCCTTGGGTCTCTGGGTCCAGGGGAAGGGAGTGTGAGACTTGGGGCTCATCTCGAGAGGCAGCAGAGCCCTCTCTGCCAGTGTTTCTTTTCCTGATGGATAAAAGCACAGGCAGTTTTCAGAAAATCCATCACTCCAGACTCTGGTTTTTCCTGAGGTTCTTTAAAAGCATTTTATTTTCTCTCTCTGTTTCCAGTTCCATGCTCTTACTAGCGCTGTGCAGGAAGGGCCAGGGCTATTTTAACAGAAAGACGTTTATACTGCAGTTAAAATTGTCGATTTTTCTCTCTGGATGGTTAGGGAAGGAAAAAAGTGTAGTGCTTTGTTTGCTAAAAGCCAGGGAAAAGTATCCCTGGGCAGAGGGGTCATGCAGAGGGACTGTCAATACACTTCCATTTCTGAGGATATAGATTTCAGACAACAGAAATGCATTTAATTACAGCTGCTGTTGATGCCATAAAATTTGACCATTTTATTTATTCATCTATAAAATGCCTATAAAAAGATCTGCCCTTTAAAGGAACCTGTATCAGTGCACTCTGCCCATATCCTGAATTAGTGAGCCCTTTAATATAAACTCCTTGCTGTAATAGGAAAGATCTGTATTACAGCTGAAAAGGAAAAAAGTGTGTGCCTTTCTCATTAGCTAAAAGACCTTTGCATTATTTTGATGTAACTTGTTGATATGAGAATGGTGTAGAGCAGGGAGGTCACGAACATGACAGGATTCTATGCAATATTCTCTGATCCAGTTACTTAAAACTTGCTGAGTGTCAGTCCTTTATCAGGAGAAACAGTGAGTTAAGGAAGGGCATCATTCTGGTGGTAATTCAAACTACAAAGCTGATAAATTGACATCCAACAGGATTGAGGGAAATGGGACAAAATAATGTAATGAAATAATGGGAAATGGTAACAGTGGTTGCAGTCCCCACTAGCACAGCTGCCATCAGAAGTCTTTCATTTTTCAGCTGAAAATTATTAATTTCAAGTATTTGTAAAGCTTAAAAGAATAAAAATGCCCCTGGAAAAAACAAGGCAAGNATTTTGACCATATATAAGTTATGAGAATACACAAAAAAAAGCAAGTGATTGGTTTGACCACTTTGCACTTGACTGCAGAATGGTTTCTTTGACCTGAAGCACCACAGTAATGCTGAGCAGTGCCTTTTGCAGGGTTGCAGAGATCAGTAATCTTGGCAATTTGCTGCAGACTGAAAGTCAAGTGGTGACATTTTTAACCTGTGCATGGAGGGCACTACTTTTGCTTCATTTGTGTCTCTTTCTACAAGTGAGTTTCTGAAATTCTCTCTGATTCCCTCTTCTCCCAGTGGATTTTCCCTGTCTTAAGCCAGCGAGTGTGGCTGAGCTCTGAGCATTCCTTGGCGAGTGGCAGAAGCAGGAGAAGGAAAGTTGGTTCTTAGGTTTGGCCTGGATTTAGCATTTACTGAAAGTAAATCAGGGCTTTCACCTGAGTGGGTGGCACTTGTGGCCCTGATGTGACCAGCCTCCTATCCCTAAATTTAACTCCCATGGATAAAACATCAGCAGACCAGGACTGGTTGTGCTGCTGCTTTCCCCTCTCATTTCCTGCTGCCTCACTCTGTGAACATCAGCATCTTCTTTTCTTTTGTGTTGCATATACAATCAACTTATTTTTTAAAATAATAGAGAATTTAAAAGTTCTATACAAAGCAAATACTCATTTCTCCCCCGGCAGTTTAAAATCTGGGTTTAAATTGCAAGGAGAATCCCTGGCATGGGATGCACAAGATCTGAATTTCTTTTCTAGCTCAGCCTTCTTAGTTTGCAAAGGGATGGAGCAGTCCCTGTCTCCTTCATATGTATTTGAGCTCTAAAACATAGAAATATAATTTCACCAATTTGTTCTTCCCTCCCCATCTCTTCTATGGGATATATTGACTATGCCATATATAAAATATAGTTAAGAATGAACTTTATAGCAAGAAAAGCCCTTTATGCCATGCCTAGGGACTGGTTTGTCCTGCATGACCAGGTCATGGACAATACCCTGCCCTATTAATATGCAAGGATAAAATGGTTTTATGCTCTGAACGTGAAATTTATCCTTTTGGAGAAGATTAGCGTTAGGCCTGTGCACTTAAGTTTTCAAAAAGCCTTAAAAACAGGTATGTGAGTGGTGCCATCTCTGTCCTCAGGGATGATTCCCCCCAGCCAAGCAGTACTGGGGCATATTTAATAGAAGTTATTTCTTAGAAGGTCATTTTCCAGTTGAAGAAAGTCATTCATTGAACTTTATTAGTGAGCCCTTCCCCAGCATCCTCTGGTGCCACCCAGGGCTTGCTTTTCCCAAGGCCTGGGCACTCCATCCCCAAATCTTTGCCTGTCTGTGAAGTCTTTGTTTCTACAGTCATTTTATGAATGGGAAAAAACCCCTAATGGGATTCCTGGGTTTGATCTTCATGTTATTCACAAACATATTGTGGCACTAAAGTGCATTACAAGGAAATGGCTCCTTTTAAAAAATTAATAAGATTCTTGTATTTTTCCTTGTCCAGATCTTCTCTAAAGGACAATTTGCTGTCTTTCAAGCTGGCTTTAGTCACAGTGATGTTAGGAGATTTTAGCCACAGTTCTGTAGATTCCTTCTTAATAAAACTGTTGCTTTCAACATATCCTTTCAGTTTCTTTAGATCTTGAACCAGTTGAGTTCAGAGAGCAACTGAATTCCCAACCACAACAAAATAGTGCAGAAAACAACCCAGCAAAAGGAGGGACCTCTGTGATGTCACATCTCTGACTTGCTGTTTGAATTTTAGAGAGATTTGTACTCTGTAGTACAACCTTCATCCAAAGATCCTTGGAAATGGAGAGCTCTGCCAGGAATTCCCTGCTGTTGTGGTGCCATACCTGCTTTTGGCACAGTTCCTGTGTCATTCTGGGGGTGTCAGGCCAGCACAACCTCCCTCCTGAGAGTCAGAACAATGGCATGAGTTGCATTCTCTTCTGTCTATGCGGGTAATTAGTATGCATTTTTAGGAGCTGTTCAGTGTGTCTGTGTGCATCATTCCAGTATGGAAAAGCCCCCCCTGTGTATTTAGTATTTGTGTGCTTGGTCTTAATGGTGCAGTAGAATTGCTACAGCCAAATTTGTGAAACCATTTGGGACGTAGGTGAGCGAGGGCTTAAAACCAGCGTGGATTTTAATGGGTAGAGATGCCATTTCCCACTTGTCAGATCCATTCCCTCTTGTAAAGAGGGGATTAGTCATGGGAGAGACTGGGCTGCTGGAGATATGCAGGTTTAGCTAATGAGGACAAGGGAGATCATGTTCAGAATACATAAAAATGATCCCAAGGGTCTGAGATGTGCCAAGGAATTGGAAAGGAAGGGTCAAACCTTGCCTGTAACATCCATGACAGCTGCTCTGTAGGTTTGGCTCCCTGCAGGAAGTCAATAGTACACCTGTAGTGTACTCTCCTGTATCTGTGTACAGCAGGAAGGTGGACAGTAGAGACATATTTACAACAGTCAAAACCAGCAGATTAAGTAAATTGAAACCAAGTATCAAATTCAAGCAGTTCAGGCTTGCTCTCCCTAAGCTGAAAATTCAAGTATTCTTAGGAATGAGATGGCAAATCTCTGTTAGGCAGCTCCTCTTGAAAGGAGAGTGGCTGTGCTTTCAAGAGCATAAATAAAACCTGGCACTTGACTTGCTCAGAAGTACAATCTTGTTCCACAGTAACTAGGAAAAAATACTTTCTACAATCAGTCTTTCAATCAGACTTCTCTGGCTTTTGTAGCATATGTTGGACCCTTTGTGCTGTTTTGATGTGTTATTTATATGTGGGTAAGTTGTTTCTAGCTTTAAAAGTGTTTCCAAAGTACCTGGTTACCTCTGGATGCTGGTACAGGTGATACAGGGGGTACTCGAGCATCTGGTTCAGAAAGGAGGTTGTGGGGAATCAACAGGATCACATCTGTATCATCCCTTCCCTGGATCAGGGCTTCCATTTCCTTCCCACCTTCTCTAGGGAGATGGAGATCATGGATCATTTCTTTTCTTTGGGGGGGGGAAGATTTTAGTTCAGCTTAATATCATTTTATTTTCACTCAAAAGGCATATCATCCAAATCCTTTAAGCTTTTCGTTTTTGCTACTTCCCTGGAATTTACTCTTTGACAAACTTTCTCTACTCGGAAAGCTATTGTGCCTTATTTCCTGATCTCTTAGTGGGGAGTAGTCTAAAGCACAGTGATCTGGATTGCAGCATTCCCAGCCCCTTTTCCCTTGGAGAGCAGCAAACACTGATGGAGTCACGTGAAGCCCCTTTGCCCACGAGCACTTCCCACCCTGTGCATTGAGTCTTTGTGCAATAGAAACTGGTTCTGTGGCTGGGGGTGCCGTGTCCTGCTGCCAGCACAGCCAGCACGAGCTCTGCTTTAGGAGAATTCCTGGGGGGGAAAAATACCCACCTCCCTGGGTAGCTCCAGTGGGTGAGGGGGTAGGGGGTCAGCCATGGCCCAGCAGCGTTGGTGCTCTTGGGGCTCAGTCCCACCCCGTGTGCTCGTGGGTCCCTCAGCATCCAGGAAACACCCTTGGCCATCAGCCATCTCAGTCCTGTGTCCTTTGGTGCCATTATTGCCAGCTGCTGTCCCCATTCCCATGCCCAGGGCTGTGTTGGCTTGGCATGGAGAGGCACTGTCAAGTCATTCCAGTCTTCATTTGGTTCTGTCCAGAACAGGCTCTCACCCACCAGCACCCTCAGCCCTTGCGTGTCCTTTTCCAAGCTTGCTCTCTCTACAGCATCATAAGGTGAAATACAGAAAGGTGGTTTGTCATTAGGAAAACTATCTAATATTTCCTATTTATGAGATTAATTTTAACAGTTTCTTTTTGTTGAGGTTTGTTTTTTGTTTGATAGGAACACAACAGGAGTATACATATCATTGGTTCGGGTTGGAAGGGACCTTAAAGATCACCCAGTTCCAACCCCCTGCCATGGGCAGGGACACCTCCCACCAGACCAGGTTGTTAGCCCCTAAATGGGTGTTGGAGAAAGCTTGGGATATCCTACAGATGGAGCAGGTGGTGCCAGCTCACAGTACCCATATCACTGTGCCCCTGTTGTGTTTTCTAGAGCAATCATTTTTTTTTAAGGAAAAAAAAAAGTATTTTATCTAAATGCCTAATAAATAATATTATTTAAATAGCTTTTAAAATAATTTAGGACTGAGAATAAGAAGCCTCAGTTGTGAGAGAAGAGACTTAAAGTATACAGAGAGAGAAAATACCCTGAGCCTCCTAGAGCCTCTACTGAGAATTTGCTGCAGACACAGAGCCCTGGTCAGAGCACATTGCGAGTGACTCACGAGTGTTCAGGCACAATGAGAGATTGGTTTCCTGTGATGTTCATCTTTGTTGGCATATGTTTGACGTGCTGAATTCAGAGCTGATTTCCTTCTCGTTCAAAGCTGGTCAAGGGAGAAAGAGAAAAAAAAAAAAGGAAAAAAAAAAGGAGCAAAATCATAACTCACCTGGTGCAGCAGCAGCTTTTCGTGGTGTGAGCTCTGGAGAGTGGTCATGGAAAGGTTTGGGTTTCTCCCAGTGTCAGGACACGTTCAGATAGAGAGAGAGAAGAGCTGCAGGAGGCCCTGCAGGGGCTGGGGGAGCGTGCCCATGGGGGGACATCCAGCAGGGGCAGGGCACAGCCACCCCCCTGGGCTGGGGGGCAGATTTGCACTTTGCCTTGCGAGGGTGTCCCACTGAAACAACCGGCCGACGAATTCTTCCCGCGTCAGGTTCTTTTGGCCTTCTGGCGTAGCCCAAAAGAGAGAGGAAATGAGCTGGAATGAGCCCTTGTGCCAGTGTTGGGTCAGCTCTGCCAAACAGGAGGTGGTTCCTCCGGGAATACTCTATGCATTTCTGTGGTGAAAAGCATTTTCTCCCGTTCCTTGCTGGAGACGCTGCGAGAATGTCACACGTAGGAATTCGGATGTGGATCCCAAAGCAGGTGGAGGCTGGGGAGGGGGGGATGTTCTTTTCTTTTCTTTTTTTTTTTAATTGTTAAATCCCTCATGTCCCTTTTCTTCTTTTTTTTTTTTCTTTTTAATTAAAAAAATTAACTCTTTGCATTTGTGCAATAACTACTTGCCATGAGAATGGGCAGACCTTGGAAATGCCCCGACTACTAACACAGCACAAGATGAACTCGAACAGAAAGTGGTGTACTTTTTCCTGAGAACTTTTTTTTTTTTAATAATAAGCTCAGTTTTTACCCCAGTGTATTGTGGTGTCTTACATTTTTAGCAGTATTTTATATTTTTTTCTGTAACGCACTAAGTCTTAGATGTTTTTAGAGCTTGTTTGTTATATTCACAATCACAGATTTTAAAGAAAAAAAAGAAAAAAAAAGAGAGATCCTCACAAAGACCCAATTGACCAAAAAAACAAAAAAAAGTGTCTTTTTTTTTTTTTTGTACAAGTAGCTTTGAGAAGCCCACATTGTGTTGCTGTGACTCATCTTTTTGTAACATTTTATTTCTTGGTATTTGTTTAAACATAAAAAGTAAGAGTTTATCTGGCTGGCAGTGCAGGGCAGCGCTCCCTCGTCAGCAGACGGCATTGTTTCTGTCTTTGTTTGGTTTAGCCATATAATGTTTGTTCTCAGCACTGTACAACGGTCCCTATATGATATGGAGAAGCAATATCACTGTATGAAACTCACACGATGTATTATTATTATTATTCACTAGCACCCTAGGTGTGATAATTGAAGTAAATATCTTTTATACAAACACAATTCGGCGTGGGCTTGTCTTTTCTTGGAGGTGAGACCTGAGTCCAAGCAGCAAACATTTACATTGTGGTTCTGGTTTGGTGATGCCCTCAGGGCTCAAGGGGCTGGTTTGGTGGGGGTTGTGTTTGCCCAGGGGAGGAAAATTGACTTCTTGTGTATCAATTCCTGTGGGGAGTGTGTGTGTGTGTTCTCAATATCGTAAATATTCAAGTGTTAAATACCCAAACTGTATCCTTGGGCCAGTGAAATCCAAGTGTGATGCAGTCAGTGGGAGATGGGCACTCAGCTTCATAGAAAATACGTGTTTGGGGCTTGAGACTACAAAGGGGGATTGTTTGGAGCACTGTAACAATAGATCAGCTGATTTTAGAAAAATTCAATTATCTGAGGTCAGAAATGCTTTAGATTCAAAAATTAAAATGCTCAGGAATTTTCCCAGATACTTGGCTCACTCTTTGCTTTTACAGATCCTTTATAGGAAAAGAAATTCCTCATCCAGTGCCTTAGATGTTGTTCCTATAAATATTCTCAGTATTTACAGAGTCAGGAGTTTGAAGGTTGGTAAGGAACAGATGTTGTAAGCCATCAGTGGGATGATATTTTTAAAACCAGTGCAATAAATTGCTGGCTTGGATGCTCTGGGTGTGAGGTGAAGCCTGTGTGTGTGTCCTTACCTGTGTGCTCTGGCTTACCTGGCACGCCTGGCTCTGGTTTTATGGTGAATTGAAGGTTATTTTGGGGAACCTCCATTGATTCTCATCATCCCCTGCATTAAATCCCTGACAGATCTCTCCTACCAGGCTGTCACCTCCTGTGTTCCTCCTCACAGGGGTGTGGAATGGGGTGTGTAAGCATGGCAGGAGGAGTTTGGGAGGGCCAGGCTGGATATTTGGGAAGTCTGGAGAGCAGAGGGTCAGGCTGGCCTTTCCCAGCCACCCTGGGGTCGGTGCAGCTGATGTCACCACTACAGGGAGGGTGGACCTTGGTGGTGTCCTTGCCATCTTTATCTTCCATTAATGCTGCAGGAGTGGGGGGATTCTCTTCAAAATGTATCAGAAATGCTCTTTAGTGCATTCCTTTATTATAAATGTGTGTGTGCTGGTTTTGAAATGTCTGTGAGGGATTGTTCCACATGGTGAAAAGGTTCTGGGCTTAATGCTTTTTTCTTTCCCCCCTTCTTTTTAACCATTGGTCAAACTGTTCATTGCTATAAATGGTGTTATCCTGTCTAATTTGACCCTAATTCTTTTCAACTTGATGCTAAACAGCCACACTTTCAAAGCTACGACTGAGGTTGGTTAATTTTTGTATTTGTAACCTGCACTTTTCTTTAGGTGGTCTTGGAATGGAACTCCTAAAACCACACACGTGGTCATAAGCTAAGGATGTGTTGTTATACTTGTGAAAGCACAGACTGGTATGGGGGAGGCTGCAGAGGGTCATTGTAGCTCAAAGTTCAGCACCTGGGGTAAAACCAGACTGTTCCCTCAAGCCTTCTCCTCCAAAAGTTTATTTTGGGGAAACTAGGAAGGCAGCCCAAACCCCAGGGGTGCATGGCAGAGGTCAGGAGCAGGTACTTACCATCATCCATGGAGATAGTTGGGTCTTCCGTGATGGGTTCATTGGGGCTGCCCTTCCAAAGGATGCTGCAAATCTCCCTTTTGGGAGAAGTGTAAGCTGGGTGTCCCCACAGACCCTCCCAGGTCAGCACTGGGACACGCTGTCACCACTGCTGGGCTTGGGGGGGGAGGTTTGCATGGGGAGTGTTCCAGGATTTGCTGCATTAATGGACAGAGCCCTTGTTGGTTGGATCCTTTGGTGCCACCAGCACTGCCCGTGGTGCCATTGCTGCCCCACCATCAGTGAGAGGCACTTTTCCAGTGGGAAGGGGGGTGTTTTACCCCATGGCATCGTGTCCCCACCAGGTAAGGACCTGGGAGTGGCTGACAGGGTGGGTTTGGGCCCCACTTCTTTCCATGTGGAAATGCTGTCGTTTTCTCCTAAGTGTTTCTGTTTTAATGGAAGTGGTGAGGAAATTGTGTTCTTGCCAACAGAGGGCTTCAGAAAACATTATTTGATTACAGTAGAGCATTTTATTTTCTTTTTGCTCCAAGCTATGGGAAACTGATAAGAAAATTCAAACTGTTTTCTTGAACTCTTCCTAGTTACCCATGTAATTATCTTGGTACCCTTGGAAATAATCCCTTCCTCTATGAAATCTCGATCCTTACAGGATGAATTTATTAAGCAGTACTGTGTTTCTTTGCTGGGAGCTGTTTATTTTGGAGTGGCTGGGCCAGGAGGAAAGGGAAGGAGAAATCCTTCAAACCTTCCCTTCCCAGCAGGCCCTCAAAATGTAAAAAGAAAGGAGGGGAGGGAGAAGACACTTTGCCTGCACCTCCTGTGCCAGCAGCTGGCAGAGAAATGCAGAGAGCTGGGTGAGCGCTGTGGGGTGGGCACCCCCTGAGTCATGGAATGGTTTAGGTTGGAAGGGGCCTTTAAAGGTCACAATGTCCAATCCCCCTGCCATGGGCAGGGACACCTTCCACTAGTCCAGGTTATTCCAAGCCCCGTCCAACCTGGCCTTGGACACTTCCAGGGATGGGGCAGTCACAGCTTCTCTGGGAAACTTATGCTGAGATCTCACCACATTCACCATAAAAAAACTTCTTCCTTAGATCTCATCTAAAATTACCCTCTTTTAGTTGAAAACCATCTCCCCTGGTCCTACCTTGCTGCAGTTCAGTGGCTCCTGCTCTTCCCCAGGGCCACTTTCCGAGGTGACCCTGAGGGCACTGACAGAAAGGGCTGCAGGGACTCAGAAGGATGTTGATGTGCTGGAGTGAGTGTGGCAGCCGGGGCAGGAGGACTCTGCCCTGTGCTCCCACCCCTTTGTCACAGGGGCAGATGAAGTCTCAGGTGTTGTTCTCAGGGTGTCAGGTATGACCTGCTTTTTGCTGTCCCCATTTCTCCTTGTCCTTTTGGCAGCACATGAAGGTGAGACTGAGCAGAGTTGTTCTTGACTGGTGCCAGTCCCAGCCCTTGCTGGCTGCACCATCCCTGAAGGACATCACTAAAGTTCTTGGTGTCTTTGCTTACAGCCTCTGTATCTGCAGGGAAACCTCATTGCTTCCCTCCTGGAGCTTTTCCAGGGCAGATATCTGTGCCCAAAGACTTGGTAGATTGTGCTAGAACTTACAGATGGCTTTAAGAGATGTCATTATTCCTTCCTTCTCATCATCCCCTGGCTTTTTTCACCCTTTCAGAAGGCTTGCAGAAGGTCTGGTCACAGAATGATCTCATGGCAGGTACAGGTAAACCAGGACAGCCCAATGGCCACCCATAAGTAACATTGCAGGCTAAAATGATTCCCAGTCTAACATAATCCAGGCATTTTGGCTACCCAGGTGCTCTTAGGGCTGACTGAGCCTTCCTCCCTCCCTGGAGATTTCTAGAGAAATGTCCCAAAAGGCCAGTTCTTGTGTGACTTCTGTAGTGCTGGTGGGATCTCTGGAGCACTTGGTCTCCAATATCTTAATCCACTCTCTGGAGATTCTTGGAAGAATGTACCCCTTAGGATGGCAGTGATTTGTCACTGCCTTATGTGAGGTGAGATGCACCTCAGCAGAGGTTCAGCTGGGCTCTTTGACCTTGACTCTGAAGAGATTTGCACCTCAGAGCCCAAAAGATGGGACTCTGATGTCGTAGAGGAGAGATGTTCAGTCATTCCCTGCCTCCTTGTCCTTTTTGTCAGCCTGCTGACAGCTCCCAGCAGTGGTGGCCCCAAGGAAAAGGCTTTGCATAAAGTTAAGAGAGATTGAGTGACTCCCACGCTCCCTGGGCCATGCAGAAATGCTGTCCCTCACCATGAAAAGGTCAGGACAGAACTAGAACCACTGAGAGGCCTCTGACAGCCTTCCTGTTGCAGGGAGCATTTGGGCTCAGCTCTTTCTTCCTTGGCATTTTCATAGAGGAAAAAGAGGGGAGAGAAAATCATCTTGTGCATCCAGGATTGACTCTGCAGTGCATTGACCCTGTCCCACTCACCCTTCAGCTCCAAAGCTCAGGGGTCAAGTCATCTCTCCTGGAAGGGGAGCTGGACTTTGGGCAAGAATAGTCTTTTTCAGACTTCTTTAAAAGCTAAATCCCAAGTGTTTCAAGAGCCTGAAACTGTGCCTTAGTCTGTGTCTAAACCTGGGGAGCTCTGGCATCAGGTGGAGCTGGAGGTGAGGCTTTGCTGGCATGCAAAGGCTCCTGGACAGCAATGCCAACAAGTCTTGGCACTTATTTCTGCGTGGGGAAGAGCTGTGATTCCAACTTCCAAGTCCCTGTCCACCGACCGTGGCCCAGCATGGGGAAAGGTGAATGAGCTGGAAAAATCAAAGGGCCCAGGGTAGACTCTGCTTCCTGCTGCTTCTTTTGGCTCCTGCTCCTCGTGCTGGCACTCTCAGACACCCCTGTTTGTGTTGAGTGAGGCTCCAGCTTTGAGCCTTCACGCCAAGGTACTCTAAGGTTCAGTTATCTTACCATCACCTTCCTTCCAGTCAATAAAATACACTTAAACCCTTTGAAGTGCTTGGTTTCAGTGCACTTCAGATGACTTTTCAAAGAAAGCTCCCAGCGTGCCACATCACTTCTCGGCTTGTTTTCTTATTTTTTTACAGTTATGTAAATTTGAGGAGGCCAGACAGTAAGGGAGGGAGATTAAAAACTTCCCACAAGGCAAATCAGGGTGTGAACTTGCAGAGCATCATCATAATTTGCCATAACTGCCCATGTGTGTGCTCCTGCCCTGATCCCTTCAGCAACAGCAGTTACCTCTCATTTCCTTCGGGCTCAGAGGAGATACATGAGCAGTTACTCCAGGCTCGTGGATGTGTAGCAAGTTACAGCCTATCTCACCCCAAAGGTGATTTATTCATCTGTCTGTATCCTCAGTAATCAAGCCACCATCTTATGGAAAGATTGCCTCTCATTTATTTATGTCTGGCCTTATAACTTCAAACTAAGTTGCTAGTATGTCTTAATTTTCTCCATCTGTGCAAACAGATGCTGTTTATTTTGGCTGATTCGCCAAGGGAGCCCAAGTGCTGAGGCTTGTTGCAGGAGTCAGGGTTGCTGTGGCTCCATGGCAATGCTGGGCTCGTGGTCTCACAGGCACTGCTGAGGGGTCCCTGCCTCTGCCAGGCTCCCTGGTCCCCTCCACTGTGCCCTGGGGATGGTGACTCTGGGGCTGCTGTCCCCAATAACCTGCAGCTTTGGAGTGGTGCAAGAGGGGCAGGGCTGTCCACACGGAAGGAAGTGTGAGGTTCAGCTGAATGTTTTATTCTCAATTTAGGACCCCTTTGTTGTGTGAGGCACCCTTGTGTCTCACCGTGTGGCCTCAGACGGGTCCTTTATGTTATTTCCAGACACACAATCCCATGCACTGTCCTCCATGGCTGTGCTGCTCAGGCAGTGGGTTGGAGGAACAGATGCCTTCTTTAGAGCATGTCCTTTGAGCAGAGGCTCTTTCTGATCACTCATTCAGTTTGGGGCAAGATAGCACTCAATCCTCAAATGATTTGGGTTGGAAGGGACCTTTAAAGGTCACCAAGTCCATTGGAGGGACACCTTCCACTAGTCCAGGCTGCTCAGAGCCCCATCCAGACTGGCTTTGAGCACTTCCAGGGGTGGGAATAGTCCAGTCTCAGCTGCTCATTTTCTGTGTACCAGACAAGGATAAATTGCACCTTCCTGTGCCTGCCAAGGTGGCACTGGAGTGTGACACCAGCCAGGGTGGCACTGGAGTGTGACACCAGCCAAGGCAGGTGGCTTCTGCCAGCCTGTCCTGCCCAGTGGCTGCACTTCATCACTTTTCTTCGTGAGGCAATGGCAATGTCAGGCCCAGCTTCTCCATAACCTCAAAAGACAGAGTTTGAGGCTAAAGTTACACACTTTAAAACCCAGTTCCCCCCGAGCTTCGCCTTCTTTGTCCCATTATCTTCTGCAGTACCTCTCAGTCTCCCACAGCGTTTGAGGTATTTGCACATCTGAGGGGTCAGAGCAAAGGTTTCCCAGCACAGCAGCTCGGGGAAGACAAAGGCAGATTTCCTTTTGCTGGCTCTCAATGGCCAGGCTGACCTGCCTTCCTGGGAGAGGCATCACCTGCTGCTGGAGGGGAAGAGTCGCTGGCACAGAAGTGACGAGCTCGCGGGTGGTCACGGCCCCTTTGAAAAAAGAAAGTCATGATTAAAAAAAAACACCAAAAACCAACTGTGAGGAGTGACACTGACAGGGAGATGAGAGAGAGGCTCTGTGCTTGCAGGGTTAGACACGGGTCCAGCCTTTCCTGCTCTCCTGGATGGTTTGTAGAAGACTGGCCAAGGTCGAGTGAAACTTGAGGGAAGGAAGATTCCTTTAAAACTGGGGGATTTGTTTCTTCGGTGACCCCTTTTTGTCTCAAGCAAACTGAAAAACTCCGTCCACATAACTCAAAAGCCAAAGGGATCATTTCAGAGAGAGACTCAGGAGATGGGATCCCTCTGCAGGATGCCAAAGCTCAGCTCTCCAGAGGGATTTTGGGCAGGGTGGGAGGCCAGGGAACATGTCCTGCCCCAGGCAGCCTCTGCTCTGCTCCCAGCATGGGGCAGCCTGGGCATGATGCTCAGCCCTGCCATGTGCAGAATTGGGCCCCAACAACCCATGTTTGGCCAGAAATAGCTCCCCAATTACACTTTAATGCAATTTAAAAAGACAGCCAATTGAATAATTAACTGTAGGGAAGAGGTTTTCTTCTTTCCAAAACTTGTTAATGCAAATATTTTGCATCAGGCCACCCGCGTTTTGGAGCAGGCAGCGATTCCCCATTCCTGGAGAAACACTGACCTCCAGTGGGATGTGCCTTTAGCACAGCCACTTCTGCTCGATCCTGAGCCTTTTGGGGGAGCTATAAAACGTAAATATGGGGAGGGGGAGGAAATAAATCCATTTGTTGTGTCCAAAGCATGTCATCTCCCTTTCCCTGCAGGGAGCCTTGATCCTTCTGAATGACATGGATAGGACAAGTGGGAATGGCTTTAAACTGAAAGAAATTTATCTAGTCTAGGTTTAGATTGGATAGTATGAAGAAATTTCTCCCTGTGAGGGTGGGCAGGCCCTGGCACAGGGTGCCCAGAGAAGCTGTGGCTGCCCCATCCCTGGAAGTGCCCAAGGCCAGGTTGGATGGGGCTTGGAGCTCCCTGGTGTCCCTGGGAGGTGTATCAGGGAGGGAGTGGAACAGCTGGAACTTGAGCTTTCACCCACCTGGAAATCCAGGCACAGAGGGACATATCCTGCGTCCCTGCAGCGGAGATGCTGGTGGTGCAAAGTGCTGGTCCTGAACCTGGAGCTGAGCAGGTTTCTCAGCCAGGGAGGGGCCCAGACATTGCTGGCAGTGAGGGAGAAGGGTGAAACAAGTCGATTTCTGCTGCAGGACAGTTTGGGGATGGATTTGCCAACAGAGCACGGAGCTTGCCCTGCAGTGCTGGTGCTGTGCCTCTCACTGTAGCTGCATTTTGGCCCCAGCACATCTCCCTGTTGCTTCACAACTGGGCCGGGGTTATGTGAGGGGAAGGAGAGGTTTTTGTTTTGCTCCTGGAGCATTCCAGCAGTGCCTGTTGTGGTTTAGGGTGTGGGTTTTACTCTGGGGGGCAACTGGAAAGAGGGTTCCTTTGTAGAGAATTGGCTGAGAGCGGATGCTGGGGGCTGCAGAGCCTGGCCTGGGGCAGGAGTGGTCCCACCTGAGCCCCTCCTGGGAGATGTCCCCAACCTGGTCCAGCCCCCCACAGTCTCCATCTGCCCCTGAGTGCCTGTCCCAGCACTCACAGCCAGGGCTGTGCTGCCCAGAGCCTCTCCCATCACACCTTTCTTGTGCAGACCAGACCTGGGGATCCATTTGTGGGCCTGATCCCGCTCCAGGTCCCCCCACTGCCCAGCCAAGATGCTGACAGGTACGCTGAGGCACCAAAAACACCTGGCTGATGCCTTTGAAGCAGCCATGTGGGTGCAGGCAGCTGCCTGCTCCCATTGCCCCTGGCACTGGGACATGCACTGCTCCTGCCCAGGGACTGTGCCCACCCTGGGGCATCACCAAGGTGGGCTGGACCTCTGATCCTGAGCAGGGATTGTGGTGTGCCCCCAGAAATAAGGAGAGAACGGGGTTGCTGCCCATGGGTTGGCTCTGGTGGGGTCTCTCAGCGTTCTGGTGCCTGCTTGGCACGATGGGGGGTTTGGGCTGCCTGGGTGACACCGCAGCTCTGTCTTGCAGTGCGCTGTGCAGAGCTGCAGATCCAGCTGACCGAGGCTGTGTCCACCCTGGCTGGACAAAAGGAGCTCGTGGCCAAGCTGGAGCACGACCTCAGCACCATCCAAGCCCTGTCTGCTGTGCATCGCCCGGATGCAGAGGTAACCTGGCAGTGGGCAGGGACCCCTCCAAATGTCCCCAGGGGTTGGTTGTCACCGCTGAAGGGTCAGCCACAGGCCTGGGGGATGTTTTACCCCTTTTTTTCCTTCTTATTTTCCTCCTTTCTCTGCCTTCCTGACACCTCGCCCAGCAGAGGTTTGCATGGTGCCCTTGCGATGGGGTGGTGCTGCTGTGGGAGGGGGTGGTGGCAATGACATCCAGGACCATCCAGCCCTTCTCCTTCCTGGGCAAAGGCTGGGGTTTGAGGGTGAACACCAGCCCCTCTGTGTTGTTTCAGTGTTGATGCTTGCAGAGTGCATCGTGGGTACAGGTGTTGGGGCAGGATCCAGGAGGGGTTTGCTTTGACCAGACCCCTTTGGGCTGGTGGGAAATGCTTAATCCCTTCTGTTTGTGCTGCCCAGGGTGCAGCCAGCCCCAGCCTGGAGAAGATCCCTGAGCCCATCAAGGAGGCCACGGCGCTGTTTTATGGTGAGAGGCAGGTGCAGAGCTGGGGCTGTGCTGGGGGGGACACGCTGGTGCCATGGGCAGGGTGGTCACCTCTCCAGGGATGGCAGCACAAGGAAGGTCCTGAGCCAGCACAGGCATCACCGTGTCCTTCACTGGGACCAGTGATGGATTCCCCATTCCGGCCATGGTTTGTCCATCCTCCAGCTGCTCCTGGGATGATGCAGCAGGCACGTGCCAGGCCTGGCTCTGTGCTGAGCTGGTGAACCCAGGCTGAACCAAACCCCCGTGCTCTGCCTGCTGCTCTCCCTGCACCAAACCCCTCCAGAGCCAGCGAGGGAAACATTTCCTTTACATCAGCTCCAGCACTGAGGTCTGCACGAGAAAATTAATCAAAAAAAATAACTCTTGGCTGTTTTGGAAAAAAAAACAGAACACTTCCTTTTTTCTTTTTTGTGTTTTCTTTTTTGGAGGTTCATTCTGGCTTTTTTTTCTTTTTTTTTGGTTGTGTTTTGTTTTGCTTTGAAAGGTTTTGAAAACACACGATAAACAATATCACAGCAACAGTCCCACCAAGCCAAACAACCTGCAGCCACCCATCCTGCTCTATGAATAGCTGCTCTGTGCAGCAGGGCTGAGTCACAGCCTTGGGGACATGTTTCTCCTTGGCCATGGATGCCTCCCACTGCCGGGAAGGAAGAGCAGGGAGGGTTGGCCATGGCCCCCTAGGTACCCACAGAGCCCCATGGTGGGGGCAACCACCCCACAGCCTGGGGTCCTGTGCACAGCAAGCTGGTGATGGCTGCAGGGTCAGGGTAAGGGAGAGGAGAGTGTGGATGGAAGGGCTGGTTGTGGCTCTGGGGGGTTTTTTTAGGGCTGCAACTGCTGCAGAAGCTACAGGAGAGTCTGGCAGGGATGGGGAGGGCTGCGGTGAGGGAATGGCAGCCATGAGTTGCAGTTGGTTTTCCTGTCCGTTTCCAGGATAAGTCCCTAAAAAAATGAAAAAAAAACCGATAAATATTAGCCTATGTTGCAATAACTGTGCACAGGAGTTTATCTGTGTGCCTCCAAGGTCCACGGTGTCAGAGGGAGGACCTTGAGCAAGCCCTGGGGTGGATGGTGGGCATCTGCCAGGTCATCTCACATGCCAAACCTTGTCCACAGGTCACCCTCTATCCCCTGGCACCTCCTTCCCTGAGGGGCAGGTGGACTCACTGCTCTCCATCATCTCCAGCCAGAGGGAACGCTTTCGGGCCAGGAACCAGGAGCTGGAGGGGGTATGTCTGGTGGGGAGGGAGCTGTGGGGGCTGCTCTAGTGACCTGAGGGAATTTGGTCTCAGCCACTGCTAGTGATTCCGCTGTGAGCAGGCCCAAAGCCTCCCCCAGCACATCCATGTTGCTCCAGTTCAAGGGCAGGTCCAAATCTTTCTGTGACTTTGCACATGTTTGGCCACCTGGCACAGCATTTGGGGTGCCATGGAAAAAGGGTGTAGGGAATGCGGTTTGGGGTAAAAATCCAAACTGAAGTAGAGCTAAAAAGAACATTTTCAAAGCTGTCAAGTTGGCTTTGCACCTCTGGTGGGGGCCAGGTCTCAGCCCAAAGCCACCCAGAGCCACCTTGGCTGCCCTTCTCTGGCCACAGAGGGCTGTGGTTCTTCACTGGGAGCCCCATTCTGCCCCACCTGGGACAGTGTTGAAGTGTCACAATTCTAATTCAAAGCCAGGGGATATTAATTCCTGAGAAGGGACTGAACCCTGGCTGGATGCACCAAGTGACCCCAGCTCCTGCCTCCCACCTGGCTGGATCCCATTTCCCCCCCTCCTTGCTGCAGGAGAACCGGATGATGCAGCAAACGATGCACGCGCTGCAGAGCGAGCTGGACAACCTGAGAGCTGACAACATCAAGCTCTATGAGAAGATCAAGTTCCTGCAGAGCTACCCTGGCCGGGTGAGTGTCTGTCTGTCTGTCTGTCCGTCTGTCCGTCTGTCTGTCTGTCCATGCTCCAGCTGGGCTCACACTCCATTGTCCCACAGGAGCAGCAGGAATATTGCACAATACACACGTCCACCTTGCATGAAAGTTGGAAAATTAACGCTAATTGGGGTGGAAAAGGATGCAGTGCTCAATCCAGTGCTCCCTGCTGGGAAGGCAGGTTTGAAGGGTGCTGAAGGGTGTCTGACATCTTCAAAGCCAGAAGCTCAAATTTCATCCCTAAAAGACCTGCCACAACCCCTTTTGATGCTCTCTGCTGAAAATGTGATGCCCCAGCAGGCAAGCTGTGGATGGTTCTGGCTGACCAGGCAGCCCAGCAGTCAAGCTGGGACCTCCTGCAATAAATCCCTGCAGTGAGAGCCTGGAAAATCATCCTGTCCTACCTGTGCTCATTCCCCAGCACCCCAAAATTCTTGTAGCAAGCAGAGAGGGCTGCTCCCAAAACACAGCCCCAAAAGAGAAGAAACCAACCCCAAACCATCCCAGTAACGCCAGGAGGAGGCTGAGGAAGGAACAGAGTTTGCTGCAACCTGCTCTGCTCGTGCTACGTCCCTGGGGCCGTTCATCCCTGGAGTTCGTGGGTGTTTTGCAGGCTGCTGGAAGCTTTCCATTGCAACCAATTCCCGGGCTGGAGTCAGGCTGTCCTGACCTCGGTCTTTCCCTATAACTGCAAAAGTGCCTCTAACAGGGGGGACACCAATTCCCTGCCATCCCACCCCCTCTCTGCTTCCTTCCCGTGCTGCCCGGACCGAGTCCGTTTCATTGACAGATATTTGAATTACCATTTGAGGATGGGAAACTCCTACAGCCGTGAAGGACCTTATTTGGTTCTTTTATTTATGTCTCAGTGATGACGCCGGGTCATCCCCTCTGACATTTTTTCCCGTTTCTCCTGCGGAATATCATACCCATGTTTATCCACTGCCACAAGGCAACCCCTGCATGCCATTGACATGAGCTAAAGAGCAAAACCCTCCGTGGCAGCAGCGCCGGGGGATTGCATAATTCAGCCCCTAATCAGGCATGTGACACGTTAAAAATACTCATCAAAGATCATTCAATAAGGCCAGGCCGTGGCGAATTCGTCGCCCCTAAATCGGGAGCTGCTCTCATCTCGGTGACCTGCAGGGTCGGGTTGCGCTGGGGAAGGGCATATTTGCTCAAGGTTTACACAGCAGTGTAACCACCAGCCGTGGTGGCTGGGCAGGACAAGCCACTGGCACAGGAACAGGTCCAGAAAGGGCTCGGTGAGGGTCTGGTGGGGCAGAGCCACAGAGGGCACGGTGCTGGGGAGAGGGGTGGGTTAGCAGCAGAGCCCTTGGGCAGGGGGCAGAGCTGGCACCAGGCTGTGCCCACTCCTGGGGACAGCACGTGCCATTTCCAGGCTGGGTTTGGGTAGGAGTGATGTGGTGTCTGCAGTTCTCATGACCTGCAGGGGCAGAGTTGGAGGAAGGAGGAGCAGGGATGTGCAGGCTGCCCGAGCATCCTCGGGGCTCGCTGCTGCCAGGGCTGTGCAAGGGGAGCCTCCATCCCAGGAGAAGTGTAAAATCCTGCCTGAACCCACCTAAATCTTTCACTTCTTTTCACTTCATTTTCCTTGCCCTTTGCCCAGCTAATAACAGCTCTCAGTTTAAAGAATGATTTCCTCCTCCTGAACCTCCTACCTGTCCCAGTAGCAAAGGAATTGAGAGAGGAATTGGCACTAGCCCAGGTGGAGCTCTCTGGGATGAGAGAGATGACAATTATCTTGCAGAAAGGGCAAAAAACAGGGGGACACAGAAGAAATAGGGAGTCCCCATGAAAGAATCCCCTGATGTAACAACCTGACCTAGTGGAAGGTGTCCCTGCTAATGGCAGGGGGGTTGGAACTACGTGGTCTTTAAGGTCCCTTCCAACCCAAACCCTTCTACAATTTTATGAAGAGGGGACTTTGTTCAATAGCTGCTGTTGTGCTCCTCCTTTGTGAAGGGGACAGATACTGCCAGCCCCGTGGGTCAGCTCTGGGCTGTGCTTCTCCATCCTGTAGGGATCCTGGATTCCAAATGAGGAGCCCAGGGGACTGGGGGTGCTGTGTCCCTGTGCTGGGTGCTCACACACACCATTTGTACCCCGCTGGGTTCTCACCCTGCCTTTGCTCCCCCAGGGTGGCAGCAGGGATGACACGGAGCAGCGCTACTCCTCCCAGTACGAGGAACGCCTGGACCCCTTCTCCTCCTTCAGCAGGAAGGTAGGAAAAGCCCCTGGCACTCTCCTGTCTGCTGTGGGATCATTGCCCAGCTGAAATCCAGGGACAGCGCCCTGAAAGAATAAAACATAAAAGTCCTTGTGCCCAGATAATGTCCCCTGTGGTTGGGGGTGGGGGGGCAAATAGGAGCATCTTAGGGCACAGAGCTCCTTCCCTGGTTTGCAAACCCCAAAATTAGCCCTTTGAGCCTCAAAAATCAGCTTCTTGTATGGTTTCCTTGCAGGAACGCCAGCGGAAGTACCTGAGCCTCAGTCCCTGGGATAAAGCCACGCTGAGCATGGTGAGTGGCTGCTCTGCTGGGCACGAGTGGGAGGGAGAGGTTTCATAGCCCAGGGCTTGCACAGGGAATGGGGCTGCTGGGCTTGACCCCAGGCAGGGGTGCAGATCCCATCCCTGCTGCCCCAAGCAGGGGTGCAGATCCCATCCTTTCTCCCCCAGGCAGGGGTGCAGATCCCATCCCTGCTGCCCCAGGCAGGGGTGCAGATCCCATCCTTTCTCCCCCAGGCAGGGGTGCAGATCCCATCCCTGCTGCCCCAGGCAGGGGTGCAGATCCCATCCTTTCTCCCTCAGGCAGGGGTGCAAACCACACCAGGGCCATGCTGGGGTTCAGTTCAGGAGCAATCACTTTCCTCCCTTGCTGCCCAGAGCAGTGGTGAAGTCCCTATCCCTAAAGGGATTTAAAAGATACGTAGATGTGGCACTTTGGGGACATGGTTTAGTAGTGGCCTTGGGACTGCTGGGGGAAGAGTTGGACCAGATGATTTTGGATGTCTTTTCCAACCTACACAGTTCTATGGTCCTATTCTGTGATTCCAAGCACCTTTCCTCTGGTTTGCAGCATTGCGAGGTGGGCTCAGAGCTGCATCCCCAGCAAAGGACTGACCAGGGGCAAAGCCTCTTTGCTCAGCCTCACCTCCCTCATAGGAGACTGCCCTGGAGAGCCCCAGCAGCCCACACAACTGGGGAACAGGAGTGTGAGGGGCTGCAGAGGGTCCTGCACTCCAGGGGAGATGCTCTGCCTTACACAGCATCCCCAGGCACAGCTGGTTCTCATTGCATTCTCTATAAAAACCTCTTCCCAAGCCCTGATTCTTCCTGCTCTGGTTCTTCCTTTCAAAAAAAGCATCAGGGAAGATACTGGGGAGCCGTGGTGTCTGCAGCAGCAGAGGGTCTGTGCCTGAGCTGCAGTGGATAGAAAAGCTGCTGCTGCCACTGCAGGTTTGAGCTGCCGTCTCTTAGGAATGAATGCTACTTTCTGAGCTAAAAATGTGGTTTTTGAGGAAATCTGACTTATATTTGAATTTGTGACATTAGCAGCAGACTCAGGATTGGGTTTTGGCTGAGATAACCCCCAGCTCTCCAGCAGAACATGGCACTGCTGGTCTGCAGCAGCCCCAGAATACAGAAATATCTTGTAATAAAGGCAGAGTTGTCATTTGCATAAAAACCAAGCAAATGCCAACATGAATATGGATAGTGTGGCGTGCCAGCACCACGGAGAATTAATGAAAGGCATTCACAAAAAACACTGACTTCGGGGAGTTATTCCTTGGGAATATTTAAGAACATAATCTTGTTTGTTACAGCAGCCTCCGCCGTGGCCGTGAATAGCAAAGACGATTTCAGCCCAGAATGGGTTTGGTGGGAGATCTGTGGGTTTTAATGCCAGCTTTGGAAAGCCCGTGTGGTGGTTGGGGAATGTGCTTATGTCCATAATGAGTCCCTGGGTTCTGCAGCAGGAATAAAGAGTGGCTGTGAGGGAAGGCAGGACCTGTCCTGCACAAGCTGCTCTCCCAGGCTGTGGCTGCTCCTGACTTTGGCTCTTTTGAAGGGGGGAACATGAAGGGTTTCCCATTGGGACCCCAATGTCACGTGTCAGAAGGGCTCAGACATCAGCAGGGTCTGGCTGTGCTTCTGTGGCATCTCCACCATGAGGGGATGGAGGGCAAATCATCCCAACCCCACAGGGGGGTCATCCCCATCCCCAGCCCTGGGGGAGCTTGGACAGCCCTGCAGGCTGGCACAGGACTGGCAAAGGTGGAGGGTAACTCTTTCAGACAGATCTTGCAGAGCCAGAGACAGGGAACACCAGGGCCAGGTTCTGGGAACACCAGCACAGCCTTGGCTCCACTGCCCTGCCGAGGAGGGGACGCTGCAAATCACAAGTCGTTTGAGCTCATGAATTAAAAATGTGCAAGACTTAATTACTGCCGGGGTTTCTCTCTGGAGCAGTGCTGAGCCACGGGCAGGCACTGAGACAGGGCTGGCTCAGCAGGAGCAGGTAGGGCTGCTGGAGAATGCTGAGGTAAAGCAACTTAAAATAACCTCCCAGGACAGTTTTCACTGGGGGAAAGGCCACAGTTTGCAGCCCTGAATTCACCTCCATTTGGGCAATTTTGGGCTGAGAGTGCAGGCACTTGTGCAGTCACTTTGAAGGAGCATGACTGCTTGGAGGTGGGCACAGGGGGGTGGCAAAGCACCCCACCTCACTGTGTTTATGTAGGGTCTAGCAGAAACAGGGTCCCAGCCTTGGCCAGGGTCTCTCCAAACCTGTGCACAGGGAGAAGTGGTTTCCACTGGCCCACACTGGAATGGGATTTTCTGTTCTGCTCCTCTGCAGGGGCGGCTCATCCTGTCCAACAAGACTGCTCGTACTGTTGCCTTCTTCTACACCCTGTTGCTGCACTGCCTCGTCTTCCTGGTAAGTGTGGGGGCCCCAGGAGGTGGACACCCTGATAAAATGTCTGGTAGCATCCCACCCAGGGGGAATTTGGGCTTTTTTAAGGTGTTATACCAGGTGAGTGCATTGCACTCTGGAGCCACAGTGCAGCCAGGAGTGTGGGCAGCACAGCTCAGCAGGGACATGGACATGCCAATAAATATCCCCCTCGGCTCCACAGGGCAGGAACCCACCCTGGATGGGCACAGGCTTGCCCAAAAGCAGGAGCTGGAGGCTGTCTGTGTGTTCATGTTGCTCCTGGAAACAGCCAGGGGACTGTGGTGCTGCTGTGCCAGGAGCTCACATGGAGTTTAGCACATTCCCAATCAAGTCCTCTTCTTGGTGGGAAGCAAAATGTTGGTTAATTATTGTGCATCTAATACCATAGGCAATTTTAGGAATAAAATACATCCCCCTGAGCCCACACTGCCTGTTTCTAGACCATGTGCAATTCCACTTTCCTGTACCTGGGTCCATCCTTAACCTCCTGCACGGTGCAGCTCAGTTCTGTTTGCTGCCTCTCCAGGGATGAGCTCTGGCTCTGTGTGACTCTGGTGAGCTCTGGTTCTCCCCTTATGCTCCTTGTGTGCCCTGTGGCTCTGTTTTTCTCTAGTTTTCAGATTTCCCCAACTGTACATTAGTGTTGAAAATAAAGATACAGAGATTTGATAGGAATGGAGGTTTGAGCCAGCCCAAATCCCTTGGGAGTTTGTCATAGTGCAAACTCCTCCTGTATCCTTATATCCTTGCACAGTTTCTGGGAGTTTATTTGTCATTTCGGGGAAAAAACAAACAAACAAATCATCAATAATTAAACAGTGAAACAAGATGAAAGACAAATCAGAACAATACTTCTGTCCTGATCTCAAAGTTAAAGTGTTATTTTGGGGAGGAAAGGAGCAAAGGAAATAAAAAGTTAAACATCATTAAACTTTAAAGCTCTAACCTAAAAAAAAAATAAATAAAAATGGAAAATTCATAAATATTACATGGCTGGAATGATCTTACATCATCTAGGCACAAAAGGACCTGAAATGCAGCACCCAGCACTGCCTGGGCTGGGGACACACTGTGTGTCCCACAGGGGGCTTGGATGAAACTCCATCTCCTCCATCCCTGTGGTGGGATCAATGTCTTTGCCACTGATCCCAGGAAACTTTAATTAAACCTAATTTAGAGGCCCTCTGGTGCGTGTATCACCAGTATTTCCCTGGTGATAACAACAGTTTACAAATCCCCAAGGCTTCAATGAATCAGACTGGGATGGGAGGGCTTCTCCCTCCTTCCAAACCCCACCACTGCCTCCTGCCTCCTCAGACCACAGATTTGGAATAAAACCCCTGTGGCATGAAGGGAAAAAGAAGCCAAGCCAAGCAGTGACCTTCCTTAGCACATCTCCATCCATGAGCATCCATCGAGCCTTACCCCAAACCACCACAGCCACAGCAGCACTGCCAGCAAAAATAACCCCCTGGGAAAGGCCGTCCTGAGGGCAACCCCTGCAACATGCTGGGGTTGTCCATGCTGGTGATCATGGTTTGGGTTGGAAGGGACCTTAAAGATCAAGTTCAACTCCCTGCCATGGACAGGGCCACCTCCCATAGCCCAGGCTGCTCCAAGCCCCATCCAACCTGGCCTTGGACACTTCCAGGGATGGGGCAGCCACAGCTTCTCTGCCCAACCTGTGCCAGTGTTTAACCAACCTCACAGGGAAGAATTTCTTCCCAATATCCCACCTAAACCTGCTCTTTCTCATTTTGAAGCCATTCCCTTCATCCTGTTGCTCCATGCCCTTGTCAAGAGACCCTCTCCAGGACAAGGTGACAGGGACGGGCTGGCACAGGCTGCTGTGAGGACGGGCAGGGTGGCAGGTGGAAGCAGAGCTGACCACATTCCTTCCCTTGCAGGTGCTCTACAAAACAGCCTGGAGCGAGAGCGTGGGGCGGGACTGCACTGCATTCTGTGCTAAGAAGTGAGTGTGAGGACAGGCTGGGTCAGCCCGGCCCCGGGGCTTGGGTTTGGTGGGCAGAGCATGGTGGTTTGCTGCATTTTTTTGGGCTTCACTTGGTGCACCTCGTGGAAACAAGGGCAGTTAATTGGGCTTTAAACCCAGTGAGAAAAAGTGCATGGAGCAGGGCAACTAGCTGTGTTCAGTGGGGTGTTTTCCAAATGCCTTTCTGCGAGCAGCCCTTGCCCAGAGGAGTCCTGATAAAGGCAGATGTGATCCTGGAGACCCGGGTCACACCCCTGCTGTGAGTCCCTGTGCAGGTCCAGGCGCTGCTGCCCAAGGCTGAGGAGAGCACAGTGCTCACCACTGCAGGCACTGCTTGGCTTTGGAGCAGCTCCTGCTCAGCCACCAAAGCACTTTGGTCCCTGCTGCAGATTAACGTGGCTCTGCCCTTTCCCCAGGTTTGCTGACCACCTCCACAAGTTCCACGAGAACGACATGGGTGACATGTGACAGTGGCAGCTGGACACGACCCTGCTGGCACCAGCTCCCTTCCATCCTGCAGCAGGATCTGTCCCTTCGCCCCTGTCAGCTGCTTTACTATAGCTTTGCTTTCTGCTTTGTAGGATGAAGGCAGTGACCCCCCCCAATCCCACCCTTGGAAATCAAAAGCCTCAGCTAAGGGAGAGTTGTTTTGCAGGACATGGCATTTCTAGCCCTCCCTGTGCCCTCCTGATGTCCCAGAGAGCTCAGTCTTTACCAAAACACATAGAAATGTGAGATCAGAGGTGCTCCTCTCAGATCCACATCCCATTCCATCCTGTTTCGAGTCCAGTGCAACACTGGATGGACTAAACTTAACCAGAAATGGAGGGGGGGGGGCGGGAAGCAACCTCCTGAGCTTGCATTTTCAAGTGTTGTACTATTTGACAATTCCTATTTTGCTCTGGCTTTGGGAACCTCCTGCCCATGGTGCTGGGCACCAGCAGATGTTCTTCTTGAACTGGACCCCTCAGTTTGGGAATAGCTAGGATGAGTAAGGACATACTGGGCATGAAGGGAGGTGCTACCAGTCAGGACTGATCCCACAGGGGTGCTCCAGACTCTCCCTGCTGAGAGGTTTCTGACTCTTTTAGGAAACCACAAGTCAAATCAAGCAATTGCTGGTGGCGGGTTTGCCGGGTGATGACCGCTGGGCTGCTAATTTGGGTTGATTTGAGAAGACAGGGATGATAGGAGATGCTCCAGTTAAAAAGAGCAGGTCCCAGCAACCCCCACTCCTGCCTTGGCTCACTGTGACCACATGGTGAGGGAAGGTATTAGCTTGTTAACGTGGTCCTCAATTAAAATTCCCCTCTGTAGACAGGAGAATAGCATTGCTTCCAATTAATATTTCATTGCAGATTCAGATCTATTCCCAATCCCGTTGCTGGGAAGCCGGGGCCTCTAACAGAGCGTGCAGGCTGCAATGGGCTTCACATCTGCCACAGGCAGCCTGGGTTTATTTATAGGAGCTGTGGCCTGCGGCAAAATGTAAAATACTCCTAAAGTGAAGGCAGGGATAAACCCTGAGGGACCAACCTGCACCTGTCCCGCTTGGCACGGGGCAAACCGAGCCCGAGCGGAAGGGAAGCACCCACAGATGCCAGCGAGGGGTGATGGGGTGATGCTGCCATAGCTGGAGAGCTCTTCATAAACATCAACTTCAGCTACGGGGGAGATGAGCTGTGGCTGTCTGGAATCAGTAGCTGGGAAACGTGATCTGGGGAAGGGTGGGCTGCTTGTTGAGGCTTTGTTGGGAAGGTTAAATTTGCTTTTTTTAGCAGCTCTGTGTGGTGTCTTGGAATTGTAAAACTTCTGCAGCTATTCACACTTGTACTCTTCATAAATGACTTAAAATAGATGTCAAGTTCTGCGGGACAAGTGATAAAATAAACTTAGCCATGCATTGACTGGGTGGCTTTTGTGCTCTGCTTCCTTTTTTTTTTTTGAACTTTTGATATTAAACAACTGAGAAATGTCCTGCTTGAGTCCAAGGGCAGAGTGTGGTGCTAATTTTAGAAACCCATTACAGCAGCTAAAGGCAGTGATGTCTCGCAGCGCCGGGAAGGGCAGGACCTCTGTCCCTGTGTGCTGGAGTTGCTGTCCCAGCTGCTGGGAGCACTGGCATCCCACGGGCCTGGAGAAAGGCCCTGGTGAAGGAGGGACCATGGGATGGAGCCCAGGCAGATCCAACCCCTGAGATGTTCTGTGTGTGCCCACACAGCGCTCAGGCTGAATGATGTAAATTTGCCTGGCTAATTTTGGGAAAAGTGATCACCCTCTTCATCATCCTCCTTTTCCTTTGTTTTTCCAGCCCCAGGAGAACCCGGCAGCCCCAGCCTGGCTGAGCTGGGCTGCTTTTAGTCTCCATCCTTGAGCTTTAGGCATAGCTTGCTTTGGCTGTGCAAGGGAGTCTG
Organism: Campylorhamphus procurvoides; assembly: GCA_013396655.1. Classification (NCBI taxonomy): domain Eukaryota; kingdom Metazoa; phylum Chordata; class Aves; order Passeriformes; family Dendrocolaptidae; genus Campylorhamphus; species Campylorhamphus procurvoides. Next base: position 984,777 of record WBMV01006916.1, read on the forward strand.
GGGAAGATCAGGACTGTGTCCCCCCACCATGAGGGGCAAAGAGCAGAGAGCTGTGCCAGAGGTTTTGCAGCCCCCTGGGATACCTGAGTTTTACCTGCAGCTGCTCCGGGGTAACCCAAAACAAAATCCTGAGGGTTTGGTTCCTGGGAGGATGCCCTGTGTGTGAGGGGTGTCCTTGGGTGTTGGGGCACAGGGAGATGTCTCCTCCAGCTCCCCAACACTTTCTGGCACCCCCAGCCAAGCCTGGCATCACTGGCAGTGCTGTGTCCAAACCCCTTTCCTCCAAAAAAACGAAGCAGGCGTTCAAAGTGAGCAGAAGACCCAGTTTTGGGCAAGAGCTCTAACACAGTTCACCCTGTGCAAGGTTTGCTGGGAGGCAGGGCAAACACCCCTGTGCCCAGAGGGGAGCAGGGCAGGGCTGCTCTCATTGTCCTGGCATGTGTGGGATTTGGGGTATGGCTGACTCTTCATGCCCTGCCTGATCCATCACTGCTTTCTCACTGAGTTTTGGGGACACACTCCATTCTCCTTACAGTCACCTACACACCCACACATTTACACTCCTACAGACCCTCAGCACCCCCTGCACCCCATTTTCATCCAGGTTCAGAGGGCAGCCCCAAAGCACCCCACAGCCTGTCCCTTTTCCAGAAGGCAGGGAAGGAAAATGGGAATGGATTTTTTTACTAATTTGATTTGGAAACCGCTTTTATCCCTGAGTGACTCAGAAGAAAAGGATTTCAGCGACCCCTTGCTCTCCCTTGCTGTTTTAAATTTAATTATGGGAAACAATTTTAATTAGTATCGACAGATATTCAGGAAAATAATTACGGGCAAACCTGTGTCTCTTATATCTATTTAACCTGCAAATCTCCCAGCCCATCTCTGAGACCCAGGCCGAATTTCGGGGATTTATCCGGTAATAAAAAGCTCCTGGGGAGGCTGGGCTGGCTAACGAGATAACAGGCTGCTCACATCTGGGTCACAAGTTCAGTTTTTGCTGCGGGCAGAGACAGGAGAGACATCGCTGCCAGGACGTGGCCAATCTGTCGTGATCTGGGGCTGCAGCTCTCACCCCATCTCCCCCAGGGCAGGGGTGATGGGCGAGGGGCTCAACCCCCCTCCAGCCCCGTGCAGGGGGTGCCAAAATACCCCGGCAGCTCCAGGAGGAGCGGGGCGATGCGGCAGCGTGTGCGGGGCAAACCTCAGCAGCAATTATTGCAGTGCTATAAAAAACCCCAAAACCCCCTATAATATGATTTTCTAAAGGTCTCCAAGCGGGCTCCTCGCGTCCCCCGGGTCTCCGGAGCCACTGACACAGAGGCAGCCAAATGTTTGCCCCGGTTCCCCAAATGGCAAAGGGAGATCGATGGGTGTGAGCGCTGCAGAGCACAGCGGAGCCAGCGCAGGATGCCAGCGAGACTCCCCGCCGGCAGCGAAGGAGCTTCCAAACACAAACACGGGCAGGAACGCGCCGCCCAGGCAGGTTATTTCAAGTTCAGGGTGTACCCAGTCAACGGGGTGGATTAACAGAGTGTGGGGCTGGGAGCTCGCAGGGTCAGCACACGGACACAGCCCGTATAGGAAATAAAGGGGGATGAGATGTAAGGGGATTGGAGTGTGTGGTAAAGTCATGGACACGGCTCATATGGGGAAAAAAGGAGGTAATATATAAGGGGTTTGGGGATGTGGAGGCAGGAGCCTGACCAGCCTGACCAGAGGGATTGATTAGTATTTATTTTTGAAAGTGCAGCTCTAATTATCCACTGCAAGCAGGCAGGGAAATGGTGGTGGATCCCCCACCACTGAGTGCCTTTAAATCACAGCTGAACATCTGTCTCAAAGACATGCTGCAGTTCAGCTGGGAGATATGGCCAGACACACGGCAGGAATTATTGTCCAAGGGTGAACATCACAGCTTCATGATCCACGAACCATCATGCCTCTCATTTCTTCCTTAAGAGATGGAGCAGACAGGGCTGCTGGTTTTAGCTGGACTGTTTTAATAAGGACAGTAGGATTTGGATGCTGGGAGCTGCCTTAGCCAGGGTGCATTTGCCATGGGGCTCTTCCCAGTGCTGGGACACCTGGTCGTGTGGGAGAGGTGACAGCAGGCAGCAGAGGGATGTAGGGCCACATGGGAATCTCATTGGGGTTATCCCAATGCCACAATCACAGCTGTGGGGTGGCACCATGCCCTGCTGTAGCAGAGCTGGGCATCTCTGCCATGAGCTCCAGTAATGTAGGAGCCCCCTAACCCTGTTAATGGTGACCCCTGTCATTGAGTGGGATTTTGGGTGAAATCCCATTTTCCAGCAGGCTAAGGCTTCTCCAAGCTGGAAGGTGCCGGCTGGTAAAAACTGTTTTATTGCTTCCTGTTGTGTGAGACATCTGATGGCAAGCCGGGGCCGAAAGCTGGTGCAGCATATGGAGTGGCCCCCCCGTCCTCCCCCTCTGCCTTATTTACAGAGTCTCCCTGGAGATGGGCCTCGCAGGCTTTTCCAGCTCGGAGAGGAACCGGAAAAATATTTACCTCACTCCCCCCTCCCCAAAAGCTTGTTCTCATTAAGGCAGGAAAACCAAAATGAGGCACAGAAGGTGGAAATGCCGTGCTGGCACAGCGGGCAGTGGCGATGCCACAGGGGCTGTGGGCAAGGACCTTCTCCAGGGATCCCTGTAGGGACAGCAGCCAGTGCCAGGGGCTCACCCGAACCCCAGCCCTTCATTTTGCAGTGGAAGGAGGCACGAGGAAGTTCAGGCATTGCCCTGCCCTCCCTGGGCAGCACCACAGCCCTGGAACATCCTCCTCTGACGTCTCTTCTTGCCCAGAATAACCATCCCCACTGGCAGCGGGGGTGGCTGGCACAGGGAGGCCAAAAATAGCCATGGAGGGAGCGGGGGCAGAGGGGAACCCACACACCCCGTGGGGGCTTGGCCACAATCCCCAGCTCCCCAAGGTGGGCAAGGCCAGGCTGGCAGCACTGGGGTCTCTGTGGGAGCTGAGCATCCTGCTGAAACCCTCCCTGGGAGGACAGGTGCCCCCCCAGGCATCCTGGACATGCCTGGTAGGTCAGTGAGGGAGGAGATGCCAGGTGGGATTTATGAGATGTGGAGCTGTCCCAGGATGATGGGAGCCCTGAGCTGGTTGGGAGTGCACCCCAGCAGCAATCCAGTTGTAGCATGGGGCTCTGGGCTACACCCTCAGCACGCTAGACCCCACTCCAAATCCTTGCCCTGAACATCCAGGATCTGGAGCCTTTCGGGTGTCTGTCGCTATGGAAACCCCTTCTCACAGCGCTGGTCCAGGCTGAGCCTGCCAAAGCTGCTGCTCAGGGGAGGATGCTCAGGTGATGCTCAGGGAGGTGGTTCTGTAGGTTCCAACTGCAGCAGGATCAGGGAAGAGCCACAGGAGAGTCTCCTGGGGGAAGGAGTAGGGAATAGTAATTTTTCAATAGTCTCTTGGTGTTTCTGGAGACTTGGGGAAGATATTTAGCACAGAGAAGGGCTCTGGGCTGGACCCACATGAATGATCCCACTGATATCCCCAAAAGTGTCCCTTTGGGGGACGGGAAGTCAGCAATGAGACTCCCACAGCCAGGAAAGGACTCCTTGACTTTAAAAAATTGCCTTTGCTCTGAAAACTCTGTCCCCTCTGCAGCCTCATCCCACTGAGCATCCCACCACCTGGGGGGTACTTGGGATTGGGGTAGGAGCAGGCAATTCTGCTGCAGAGGAAAAGCCCTTCAGGGCCCTCACTGGTGGAGGGGTCTCTAATACCACCCCTACTAACAGATGCTGCATCTTCCAGGTACCTGGGGACAGGATGGAACCTGTCCTGTTCTCACACGGTGTCCCACTCCTCCAGCATGCCCCAAGGTGGGGAGAGGGCTGCCCTCACTGACCACCTTCCAGTGCCCTGGCCCAGAAAGGGGATTTTTTCCAGGGCTTTTTCCCAGTTCCCTCAGCTCCCCTCCACATACCAGACCCTGCAGGTTCACAGGGTTATGGAATTTCCCAGTTGCTGCTCTGGGCCATGTGGCTTCACTTCAGGAACTCCTTCAGGGGCACTTTGTCCACCTTGCTACTCACACACACCTTGCCCCAGCTCCCTACAGGCTGCTGAAAAGATGGAAGAAGCTTTCAAAGCTAAGGGAAGGTTGGGATTTTGGAGCTGCTAACATTTTTAAGAGCTGCTCTGAGTCCAGGCAGTGATGGTTTTGCATTTAATATTTAATGTTTTTTACTGAGCACACGTGCAAGCGAGCATTCAGAGCTGCTGCAGGAGAGCTGGGCACTGCAGGAACGCCAGGGCCAGCCTGACCCAGCAGTGTGGGGCTGCTTTAAAGCCAAGGTTGCCAGAAGGGCATTTTCCAGTCTGTAGAAAAAGCAAAACCCTGGGAAACTGCAATGAAAAAGCCACTTGGACCAGTGGGAAATGCCAGGGAGTGGGAGCAGCAGTTTCCTCCATGGTTTCCAGGTGTAAGGAGCTCTTGTTGCTGGAGTGTTTACAGGGGAGAAAGGTGAAAGCCCTTTTTCCGTGCCTGAAATCTCCAGGGGTTTGGCTCCCACTGGCTGGAGGGACCTCTGGGATAATGGGAGCCTGGAGAAGCAGCTTCAAGGGAGCCCACAGCTGGGTGATGCCCAGGGAGAGCAGGGGGAAAGGATCCAGCCTGGACAGACCCTGCAGGAGAGGATGTGGTCCCATGGTCCTCGGGGTGAACAGCTCCATCATCCTGTCTGTGGGTAAGGAATGGCAAACTGGAGGTCCCAAGCTTGTCCCCAGGCAGAGACCACCAAGCAGCTGCAGCTGCAGGAGGTGACTGAAGGGGGATGCTCCTCAAAAAGCCCCTGCTTAGGTCAGCACAGCCATGCAGGGTGTGCAGGAAGGCTTTTTTAAGCCTTTTCCTCCATGGCTGGTTCCTACACGGTCTCTGCACAGGCCAAACAAAGCCTCTGACACCATTTCTCAAGCACAGCCCCAGCAGAGCAGAACAGCACAAAGAAAAGGGATATTTTAGAGACAAGCCACAAGCATCTGATAACCTCTGACCTCTCCCAGCAGAAACAGGAGGGGATTCAAAAGAGAAGGCACAGAAGGTGCCAGTCCCCCTGGGAGAGACACAGACCTGGTCACCCCGGCAGGGCAGGCACGGCCGTGGGGTGAGAGGAAGCAGGAGCAAACACACTGGGGTTTTTTAGGTTTTTTCAGCTGTGTCGTCCCAGCTGTGAACCCGGCACAAGGACTGGTGTGCGTGCCCGTGCCGACACGGGGCTCTGCCCCTGCTCGCAGCGCTTCTTCCACGCTTGGCGAGCTCCCACCTGCGCTCCGCCGAGGGGGCTGGAGCACAGGAACAGCATCGCCTTTCATTTGCATCAGCAGGAGGGAGAAGAGCAGCAGCAGCACCAGGGCCAGGCTCCGGTGGCTTCCTTCCGAGGGAGGGAGGGGTCCGCAGAGGTGGTGTGGTGTTTCTGAGTGCCTCTCTTCAAACGTGCTCTCTGGAGACACAGAGGGAGCACAAATAGATCCTGCTGGGGCGGGGTGAAGTGTCCCAAGGGGGCCGGTGAGCTCCATCCCGGCAGGTTACAACAGGAAATACTTGGAGGCGTAAAGATCAGGCAGAGTAAGACACGTTAAGACAGAAAATTTTGAATTATGTCTGCTGATATGGAGCTGGACACCCCATTTTTGGTCCTAATTCTGCTCCCAGAACCATCAGGGATGCAGAAGTATGGAGCCCTGAGCCTCTTCTCCACCTGACGGTGTGACCAGGAGATTGCACTGCCTCCCCACTCGTAAACCCCAAATACTACTCCTTTCCTCTGGATCAGACACTGAGAGGCCACTGAACACAACCCTAAACAGACATTTGAAGTGCAGAAGAGCCGCGCTGTGGTGAGGGACAGGCTGTGTGCACACAAGAAGGATGTGGGATGAACTGTTGATGCTGAGAGCTGGCTGACCACTCTCTGGCATGGATCCTGTGCTCAGCTGGTGCTCTCTGTCTCCATCCAAACACCACCAGTTACCCCGCAGGAAGACGAGCATGCGGTTTGGTCCTGCTTTTGTATACCTTCCTGTTTGTATACCCTCCTGTTTGTATATCCTCCTGTTTGGATATCCCTCTGTTTGTATATCTTCCTGTTTGTACATCCTCTCCCAGGGACTTTCAGCTGGTCTGGTTTTGCTCTGGTCTGCAGTTGGGCTTATCCATCTTTGAGGTCATCCTGGGAGAGCATCACTCAACCAGGGCTGCACAGACACCTGGGGAAGGAAAAGCTCAGGTTGCAGAAGAAATTTTAGCCACAGCCTTTGTGTTGAAAGGAAAGGGTTTTGCTCCCTCTCGAACATAAGTCCTGAGTCCTGGTGTGAGGAGTAAAAGGGAATTTGCACATCAAGGTCTTCCCATCAGTGAAGGCTCCTCCAGCCCCAGGCCGGGCTGTCACTGCCTGTTCCCCTTCTCCAACACGCCAAAGGACATTTTAAAGCAATTTCTCCTGCACAAACAAATACAAACCCAAACCGCTGTTTCTCCTGGTTCCTTCTCTTTCCCCCTTTCATCCCTGTGACATCTTCCTCCAGCAAATCCTCCCCTTACCTCTCATTAGAGGCTGCTCCTGGACAATTTGCAGCTGTGACAGCCCGGGAGATGCCTGGGGCCTGTCTGCCTGGCTGACAGCTCACATACGCACCCTGGGTTTGCTGTGCCTGTGCCACGGAATGGTCTCATGGCTGGGCTGCCCCTGCCACGGCCGTGTCCTGACTTCCTTTCCAGGCTTTTCTTTAGGTGCTGGACAAACCCCTTCAAGCTCCCACTGCTGCCTTCCCTTAAATGCTGGACAAACCCCTTCAAGCTCCCACTGCTGCCTTCCTCCCCGCAACACGCTCCTCTCTCCCCACCGCGGCTTTGCAAAGCCACAGCATTAGAACTGTGCACGAAAACCAGTAGGATCACGATGGTCCTGCTCCCCTGCTAAACCACCCCGCCTGCCCCGGGGCACGGCGAGGCTGGAGGCGATGAAATCCGAAATAACCGGCTCTGCGGGACGGGACGCGCGGGTGGCGGAGGGCGCTGCCGGAGCTGGCACCGCTCGGATGCCGGATGCCCCCGAGCACAGGATTTCAAGGACACGACACGCTCCAGCCGGGCAGCTGCCAGCAGCCCTCCCCATTCGCTTGACTCCTTCCAGCGATTCTTTTTTATTATTATTTTTTTTAAGGCAGCTAATAGCTCCGAGGGAGTCCCGGGGTAATGAGAATTGGCAGGAGCGAGCAGATATTAGGTTTGCTCGCCACCAGCTTTAAATCATTTAGCATAGCAGGAAGGCCGTGGTTCCACAAGCAATATGTTCTGCTGCTCTGCTCGCGTCGTGGTTCCTGTTAAAGGGGGTTAGTGGTGAATGGGAGCGGTGCCCTGCTCCGCCTCCGCGGGGATGGCACAGGGATGCGCGGGGACACAAACCGGGGACAAGGATTTGAGCCGGAGGGTCGCCCCCATCCCCAGGAGCTCTCACAGGCTGCGGACCGGGGCTCTTGAAGAGTTTTTGTCCCACCGAAGGCAGCCTGTGGCTTTGGTATAAAAATAAAGCCTTAAAAAGGCAATTCGGGGAGCTGGCCCGGGGATGCTCTTTGCGCAGCAGAACGCGGTTCCTTGGGGATTGCTGAGAAAAGTTAGGGAGAAGTTAAACTTTCACCTCAGCAATTATTGTAAATCTCTTTGGTCAAGGCCCAGACCTAAAATTAGCCCACGAGCTCTTTTAAAGGTTGGGATTTTTCCCTTGATTTTCTGAGTGACCAACCAGCAGCAGAGCAAACCGTGCCCTTCCACACTCGGAGCCCTGGGGTGTTTTTTAATTGCAGCCCCGGTGTTTGATGGAAGCAAGGCCAGGCTTTCCAGCCTTGTTTTACACATCCTGAAACAAGCAGCATCCCACGGAGGGAGGGCAGGAGAGAGCCTGTTATAACCAAAGCCTTTGCAATCACAAAGCATTTATCCTGGTTTGTGGAGGCAGTCCCAGCATCCCAGCCCTTCCCTGGGCTGCTGACATGTTTTGTGCTCGAGTGATGTTTAGTAAAAGCTGGGATGCTGGGCTTTTTGCTGCTTGTATGGCAGCAGCCAGATCCTCTCCCTGGCCTTTTCCCTTGGAGGATGGTCTGGATGGTCCATGGCACAGGCTGGGCATGGCATCACCCAGAGCTGTGGGACTCACTCCGTGCAGCTCCCAGCCCTGCTGCCAATCGATAGCGAGTGCAGTGAAACCCTTAATGAAATTCCAGCCTAAGAGACTATCGATTGTGTGTTTTCTTTAAAAATGTATATGAATGGGAGAGAGGCTTTTTGGAGCAGAGGCCAGGGGAAGGGAGGAGTGGAAACACATTGTCAGCCACCGTGGGAGGTGGTTGATCCAGGGTCACCTGCACTGAGTAGAGGGATCCAGCCTCTCTGGGGCCATCAATTCACCCCCAGAACACCCCTGGTAGGGGAATCATAGAATTGTGGAAACATTGAATGGTTTGGGTTGGAAGAGACCTTAAATATCTCATTTCAATCCCCCTGCCATGGGCAGGGATGCTCCCCACTAGACGAGGCTGCTCAAAGCCCAGTCCAACCTGGCTTGAAAATGTGACCAGCCAGTAGCACGAAGGTGGGCATCCACCCAAAATCATCACAAAACCAGCCGTGATGGAGAGAAGGCAAGAGTCCATGTTCCAGCCATGCCTCCTTGGCAAGGCTTTTGCAACCCCTCCCTTGGCCCATGTTTCACACTGCTGCCAAAAATACACCCTAACAAAAAAGAGGTTTAGGAAGATGCTGCTTTGTGGGAGGAAAAAGCAAACACTGCATCACTGTGCACCAGCCCTATAAAAAACCTCCCTCCTTCCCACCCGCTCTGAGCACCCCCAAGCCAGCCTCACCCCAAATCTCCCCAGATTCCACCTGGCAGGGTAAAAGGATGGCAAGGAAGCACAATAAATAAATAACAACAAAACGCCCCACTCTCCACTCCACCCCTTATATAACCAGCGTCATCTTAATCCTACAGGTGCTTTGCAGAAGTAAAAAGGATTTGTTCCTCCTGCAATCCTTTTTTTCTTTTTCCTTTTTTTTTTCATTTTTCTTTTTTGGTGACTCATCCTTATCCACCTGTGGACATGCCAAGGGGAGGCTGGAGGGGCTCTGCAGGGTCTGGGAGGCAGCATGACCCCTCACTACATTCCTTAAACCTCTCTGGGGTTCATCTCTCCTGTCCTGGATACCCCGGCAGGGGAAGGTGCTCAGAGATGAGACCCCAAAATCCATTAGCAGGATAGGCTGGATCCCCAACCTCCCCCTGAAGCCCACCCCAGTCCAGTCACACTGTGCTGCCTTGTGGCCCCTGGGAATGTGAGAGTGCAGGGGTCTCCCCAAATCCCCTCTCCTGGGCAGCATAAGGATGAGTGTTGGGCTGCTAGAAGGGGTGAGAAAAGGCTGCACCCCCTTCTCAGGGCATGCGGTTTGCAGATTTGGGGGTCTTGGGGTGCCCTCTGAAGGTCTGGGGATCTGAGGATTTAACGCACTCCCAAGAATCTGGGGTGGCATCCGAGGATTTTGGGTGTTCCCGTGGGAGTTTGGCTCCCCTTGTGAGGATTTAAAGGCCTTATGGAAGATTTGGGGTTTCCCTCAGGGTTCGGGGCACCACCCAAGGACTTGGGGTGCCTCGGGGACAGTCTGGGGTGGCACCCCGAGGTTCTGGGGAGGCATCCGAGCATTTGGGGTGGCACTGACATTGGGGACACCTTCTCTGTCACACCCCCTCACCCGTGCCTGCCCCTGTGATGGCTATGTGTGATGGGTGAGTGTGATGGGTGTGATGGGTGGGTATGGTGGGTATGAGGGGTGTGATGGGTGGGTGTGATGGGTATGATGGGTGTGATAGGTGTGCTGGATGGGTATACTGGGTGTGATGGGTGCGATGGGTGTGTGTGATGAGTATCCCGGGTGTCCCCCCTGCCGTGTTTCCCCGTGATGGGTATGATGGGTGTGATGGGTGTGCTGGATGGGTATGATGGATGTGACAGGTGTGCTGGGTGGGTGTCCCGGGTGTCCCCCCGGCCGTGGCGCCCCCCGCGGGTGCCGTGCTGGGTGCGGGGGAGGCGGCGGGGCCGGGCGGGGCCCTTTAAGGCTGCGGGG
>WBMV01006916.1:994954-1023236 GCA_013396655.1 Campylorhamphus procurvoides
CAGAGCCGGCGGTGCCCCGCACTGGGGGGGCTGCACCGAGGGCATGGGTGGCGGCACCGAGGGATGGGGGACTGGTCCCGGGATGGGGGACTGCACCGACGGGATGATCTCCCCGGCCATGGGAGCTGCCCCCCTCGGGGGGGATTGAGGGTCAGCCCCGGAGCGGGGGGCACAGGCAGCGCACAGCACCCCGCAGGGATGCTCCGTGGTTTTCAATCAATCACTGTTGTCTGTTTGGGTTTGCGTGAGGAGTGCAGGAAACTCTGGAGGGGGAGGGTCCCCACCTGGTCCCTCCTGTCCCCGAGGGGCCCCCAGGACCCCCGTGGGGCAGCTGTGGCTGCTGAGGCTGGGCAGCACCGTGGGAAGGCCCTGGGGAACCAGAGGGACTTTCTCCCTGGCCTTTCTGCTTATTTCAGGGTTTGGGGAAGTCAGGCTGTAGCCCAGCAGGACTATGGTTCAGGGGGGAGATGTACGTGGGGATACTGGTTTCACTCCAGGGCCTGACAGCCTAAACCTTTGCCTTCCAGGTCCCTCCGAGTCCATCTGGTCCCTCCATGTGGTCCCTTGTTCCAGGGAGGAATTTGATGAGTTGAATTTATGCATTTGACCAGGAGGAGCCACACTGCTGGCACTTTGGGGACCCTCTGAACTGGAACGGGAGAAGAGGTAAAACAGCTCTGTCCCCCCAGCTCCCTGCCCAAAATCCCCAGGAGGCCCTGCTGATGTGTCTGTGAGGGCATGAGGAGCAGCTGAGGGAGCTGCAGAGAAAGGGAGGCTCAGGGGGGACTTTCCCTCTCTCTACAACCCCCTGACAGAAGCAGGGAGCCAGGTGGGCATCAGTCTCTTCTCCCAGGTAACAGGCAAGGAAATGGCCTGAAGTTGTGCCAGGGGAAGTTTAGGTTGGATATGAGAGGAAATGTCTTCACTGATAGAGTTGTCAGAGACCGGAACAGGCTGTCCAGGGCAGTGGTGGAATCACCATTGCTGGAGGGAATTAACAGTCATGTAGATGTGCCACTTGGGGACATGATTTAGTGGTGGCCTTGGCAGTGCTGGAGGGACGGTTGGACTTGATGATCTTGGATGTCTTTTCCAACCTAAACAATTCTATGATTACTCAGAACTCCCCTCCACGGAGATTTTTAGAAAGGCATCTGGGCCTTTCTAAATAGGGATCATGCTCCTAAACCCCATCAGCTCTTCCAAAATGCTCAGCCCCCTTTCCCTGAAGCCCTTGGCTGTTGTGTTTGTACAGACAGGTGGGTGTGTGCTGCCAGGACATCTGCTTAGATGGGATAACAAGTGCTCTTGGACCTTCCCTCTGTGTCCTTCAGTGGTGTTTCTCAGTGTCTCACCATCACTGTGATGCTGCAATGTAGCCCAGGGCCACCACTGAATAAGTGATTTCTAAAAAAGCTGGATAATTCCTGTGGAGATGCTCCAGCCTGTTGACATGTGCTTGGGAAGGGCGTGGGATTGCCTGCCAGTGTCTGGTGTCTCACCGAGTACAAGGTGACCATCCCTCTGTGCCATCAAGGGGGATGAGTCAGCCCTGGGGGCTGCAGGATGGAGCTCCCCTGCCCTGCTCTGGGTGAGGCCTTGGGGTTAAAATCACCCCCTTCCTCAACCGTGAGACCCTCATTTGGCTCAGGGCTGCAGTGGCTGCTTGACTGCAGAGCTGCCTCTTTTGCCTGTTCCCCTGGGCCATCAGGTCTGTCCCCTCTTCTCCTGGACTGAGAGAACATCTCATGCACCCTCATGGCAATGTGGTCTTGTCCAACTTCCTCTTGTCCTTCCTCCTTGGAGGGAAATCACTCGTCTCTTCGAGATGAGGATGTTGCTGGCTGATGCCTTTCCTCTTCCTCCTCCTCCTCCTCCTCTTCTTCTTTCCAGAAACCAGATGCTGGTTGCACATCTGCTGGTCCTGCTGGCTCAGGCTGGCTGGGGTGCCCCAGGGCAGTGTTTCCAGCCCCAGGCCAGCGGAGCTGCTCCTGGCAGAGCTCCCTTCCCAGTGCCCTCGCTTGACCTCGGCTGCTTTCCCTGCCCGGGGATGCCAGTGAGGTGTTGGGATAAGGGCTGGAGACTTGTGCCTGGCTCAGTGCTCCACTTCCCTGGGGAGGCTGGCAAAGGGAACCTGGGGACCCTGTCACCATGGGGGGCACGTGGTGTGCTCGCAGGAATTGCAGACCTGAATCCCAGCTGGCTCTGTTGCAGCAGAGAGGAGGAGAGGTCATTCCTAAAGGGAAAACTGCACTCCATACCTGATTTTTACTAAAGGGAAAGCCAGGAGAGCTTGGAGAATCTGCTTGTATGTGGAGTTCCCGTGCTGCTGGGTGCAGGGTCTGGGTTTGGGATGAGACTCAACTCACACAGGTGCATGCTGTGCTTTGGAGGTGGGGGGACAGGACAGGGACCCAGTGTGCACCCACTTCCAGAGTCCCATCAGGAAGCTGGGGGTTGGTTTATGCCCTGCTCCACCAGGTCCTGGCAGCTTTTGGCTCCCAAGACCCTGGGGCAGGAGGTGGGCTGTGATGGCACGGCAGAACTCTGGGAAAAGGGATGGTGGAGAAGTTGGACACAGCCTGTAAATCCCTCTAGGGTGGTTGTGGCCATGCTGAGTGCAGAGCTCTGCCTGCCCAGGAGCATCCCTGCACAACAAAAGGAAAAGGGATATTTGAGGTTGGATCCCCAGCCAGGGTTGGCAGCTGTAACAGGGCATTTTGGCATCATCTCCTTGAGGGGGGGTTCAAAGCCCCCTGGAATTTTTATTTTGCTTAATACACCACTTAAGCAATTAGCAGTGATTGTAGCAGTCCTGGGTGAGGCGCTGGGTAGAATTGAATTTCCCAAGCTCAGATACCATTAGGCAGCAGTTTAAGGCTGTTTGCAGGCGGGTATGAGACAGTGATGCGTGTGGGGAATTAGATCTGCAATGTAAAAAAACATAATAAGAAAATTTCCTACACAAAACTCTGTAACTTTATCTCATGTTTATTATGTACTGTAATTGAAAAACAATCTTGAGGGTTCTCTGTGCTCACAATGGGGGATCCCCAGTGATGCAGGGTGTGCTTTCCTGGGCATCCTGCACCACTGACTCACACAGCTCTCCCAAAAACACCCAAGGAGCCCCTTCATGGCATAACACCAAGAGGAATCTCTTTAAAGAGCTTGCAAATGCTTTGGGAAGTGCAGTTGGGTTGATGTTGGTGGGGCTTTTTTTTAAATCCCCTGAGTTTCAGATGCATCCAGTGGTGGGGAGTGAGCAGATAAATCTGTTGTTTGGCATTTCTGAGTCCAGGAAGGGTCTGCCCCTGGGTACCAGGTCAGTGGTTAATGTATAACAGGTGTGCAGGACACTGTGCACCCACAGCACACCAGCCTGGAGGTGGATGGATGTGCAAATAATTTTCCAAGGATGGGAAGGCGAGAGGAGGAGGAGGGTTTTGTTGTGGGCTGAGGGGCGGAAGGAAATCGAGGCTTAGCAAGGGAAATGTGAGATTGCTTGGTTGGGGACAGGGCTTCAGCCACTCCTCGGGGGAGGCTCTGCTATTGTGGTGGTTAAAAATAGACTTTGGACTGGTTAGTTCTCTGTGGGAAGCTCTCTGGCCAGAGATAGGCACGTGAAGTGGCATCCAAGTGAGGGGGAATGGACAACAGCCTCTGACCTCCTTTACCTAAAGCTCTACTTTTTTAAATTATTTTTTTACTATCTTTTCCTCTGGGGCATTGAGGGGGTGTCTTTGCTTCATTCCCAGACACAGCTGCCTCCAAGGCCCAAGCTGCCTCCACGATGCCCAGCTGTACCAAAGCTTTGCTCAGCATCATGTCACTGCACCCTGGGGACCCCTTCCCTATGGCTGACATGTCCCTCATGTCCCACACCAGCATGGTTCCCTGCAAGCTGGATGGAATTACTCAGGGAAGAGATTATCTGAGATCCAGTGGATCTTATCTATTAACTTGTCTTTACTTTCCAGCAGCTGTCAGCATGGGAGGTATAATGTGCAATAGGGGGGATGCATTTTGGAAGGAAGGGGTAGGAAGAACCCTGTGATATGACCAGAATAGTGAGAAATGGAGAAAATCTCAGGTTTTACTGGGGGATGTCATGGGCCCAATTGCTTGTTGGCAGGAGTGTTGGTTCCTGTGGGGCTGATGTGGGGATGCAGAACTGGGGGATATCACACAGAGCTGTGGGGAGACCACCATAAGTGCAATAGCAGGAAAAGGCGTCATTTATTGTCTGTTTTCTCTTTGAAAGATGTGTCCCTTCAGCACCTGTGCCCCAAAACCCTGTCCTGGCCATCCAGCACTGCTGGGTGCTTTGGGGCATTGTTTTGAGAGCTGATGCTGCAGCCAAAGGGATCCCTCACTGGGCAGCAGAAAAAGACCCAAGAAACCTTTTCATATCATAAAAATGTTTTCTAGGCTGAGAGTGACAGGTGGACCCTGAAGTGCATCTGGACAGGGAGTCAAAGCATGCACTTAGTGAGGGATTCATTCAAGGCAGGTGGTTTGACCATAAAACTTGAGGCTGAAATGCTGTTTGATTAATATTTCAGTGGGATGGACAGTAAATGAGAGGAACAAAGATTGTTTCCATTTCTGATTCAGGCAGCCAGTCTGATTTAAGATCAAAATAGTATAAATAGTACACAGAGCAGTGAGGAGTATGGAGAGAAATCAGCTTCTCCCACCCCTGGGCTTGTGGTAGGGATGGTCAGGGGTCTGGGGGGATGTGAAACACACCAGGGCAGGTAACTTCTGCTTTTGTTACCCTGTGGATTTCTCTTCCTCAGCTCAGCCTCTGCATGCAGTTAAAGCTGTGATGGGTCTCGAGGGGCTGGGGAGGGTCCTCGAGGTGGCAAGGAGGAGGTTGCTGGGTCAGGTCTGCTGTGGAATGGGAGGACATCATCTCTGTGGCCAGTCCATCCCTCATCCCGTCGTGCTTGCACAGTGAGAGCAGGGACGATGCCCTTGCTTGCCTCCTGCCATCAGCTCTGTGTGATGCTGCTCACTCTGCCCCGCTGTCCCCAGGGGCAGGGCAGTCCCCATCCCCGTGTTAGCTGCTGTCCCGTGTGCCTGGGATCTCAGGCAGTGTCTCAGAGGCCTGCAGGCAGGCTCCAGGAGCTGCCAGAGGGGCTGCCTGAGTGTGGGGAGCTCCTGCCTGCCAGGATCACCTCGCACCCGCTGCCGGGAGGGCTGGAGGTATCGCCTTGCTCTCCGACCTGCTCGTGACTCGGGGATCTCCTCTGGCATGGCACGCTTAGGTCAGGCGCTTTTCTGGGGGGAGCAGGTGCCTGGGTTTCCTCGTGTCATTCCCCAGGGATCAGCATCGCCAGCTGGGGCTTTGAGTGGCATCGATCTTGCTGGAAACCGATCTTGCTGGAAGCCAATCTTGCTGGAAGCCAAGCAGCTTTCTGGACCAGGGCAGGCGGGGCTGGGCTGGGCTGGGGACCACCTTCCCCAGGAGCCAGGGCTTTGCTGCACACCCTCCCAGGCAGCTTTTTCCTTCCTCTCCTGTCGTTCCCTGGCTTTGCCCCGGGAGCTCTCCCGCACAGGTGGAGGTGGAGGGATGCAGGCAGGGATGGAGGGATTCAGATTTGCCACCCACGACCTCCACCAGACAGTATTTTTGCCCACTGAGGATCACTTTGTCCCAGCCTGGCTGCGCTGGCCGGAAAGGAAACATCTCTTTATTAGGGTTGTTTCCTTAAATAAAGCCATCAGAGGCACTGCTGGGCTGGCTGTGCTGCCCATCCCATGACCGGTGTTGCGCATTCGGGTTATTAACACCTCATTAGATGTTGGTTCCTCCCCACGTCTCTGGTTCAGCAAATCCCAGTGGCTTTGTTGTTGCTCCCTGACTCCTGCTTCACCGGGGAGTTGTTTTTTTATGGTCTCCTGCGCTTCTGCTGACAGTTTCATTTCTTCTCGAGGTCAGTAGCTTTACTTTGACTTTCTGATCATTCTACATGCACCCCCCAAAGCAGGGGATGCCTCGGCACACCTTGTTGGCAGAGACTGTCCTGACATCACCTGCCATCCCCTGCCGTCCCAGCCTGGGCTTCCACTTGGCCAATCCCCAGAAATTGCTTATTTTTTCCTTCTTTTTTTTCAAACCTTTGCTCGCTTTCCCGAGTGACAGCGACAGCAGACACAGCACTGCCCTGGGAGGAGTCTGGGGACTCGTGCAGGTGGATTAGGAGCCCATCACCAGCCTGATGCTGTGGTTGCCACTCCATGACTTCCCTGTGACAACAAACCACCTTGTATTATATATTCATGTGTTTTGTGTCACTCAGGCCAGTGACTCGAGGCTGGGGCCCCTGAGCCAGTTCCGGAGTGGGCTGCTGGCACCCCTGAAGGGATCTGGCTCCTTAGAAAAGTGCGCAGAGCATGCTGCAGCCCTTGGTAAGCTGGGATGGCAGTGGATGGCCCTTCCCCTCCAAACAGCAATCGCAGATTTGCTGCTTATTTTCATCTTGAGCTTATTTTCGTCTCCGCTTCCACTGCTCTGCCCGGGGATGCTGTCTGTGGCATGATAAGTTATTTCAAGAAGTGGGGCAGAGCTGTTGGTATGGAGGGGAGTGAAGGCACCCAGATTAAAGGTAAATCTACACAGATAATTGGCAGCCTGCTTCCTGCAGAAATCAGGTGAACAGTGGATCAGGGGTGGGGATGGCTCTGTGGCCCCTGGGGGATGCTCTCAGCCACCCCACTGACTCCCAGTCTCTGCTTTTGGGTCCTGGCTGGGGGGCTCGTGGACCAGCTCTGGGCAGGGGGGGTTGGATACATGGCACAGGGTTAGCAATCCCCGCCTCCTCAGACCTGCCAGATGTCTCTCCTCTAGGCTTCATTTTTATAAATTGGCCTTTTAAAGTCTGTCATCCCCATGCAGATGAAAGGAAGATGCTGTGATGCCTCTGCATGCGCGTCTCGGAGCTTGAGTCTGGATGTAGTGCCTGGATCTTGAGGCTTTTTGTTTGGGGCTTTATCTCTTTTGAAGTGCCTTTTTTTTTTTTCCTTTTTTTATCTTAACCTCTCAGAGTCTGTTGCATCTTGGCTTGCCATCCCTTGGTTTTGGGCAGGCAGGCTCTGCTCTGAGCACCTCCTGGAGAAAGGGGTGGGGAGAAGTGTTCTCACCCCAGCTGTGAGGGGTAAACCAGCAAAGCCCAGGGGCTCCACACCCAGGGCAGTTGCAATTAAACCCATCACTTTGGGGTTTTCTCTCCCCTTCCCAAGCCCCTTTCTCCTCTTTTCCCTCTGTACCCTTTCCTCCCTCCCTTGCTTTTGCCGTGACTGCTTGGATTGGCAGCAGGAGACTCCTTTTCATCTTCCTTTTCTCCCTAAGCTCAAGTACTCCTGGCCCGTGGCTTGGTGCCAGGGCAGCTCCTGGGACCGTGGCAGAGCTGGGGCTGTGAATTTTCAATTCAAAGGGCAGTAACTGCTGCCACAAGCCTAGTCTTTAAATCTTCTGCTTGGTGATGGATGGATAATTAGGAATTTCATTTGCTGGGCGGGTAACAAACAGCTTTGCATTTTCTGTTGCTTTCCTGATGTCTCTTGGGGAAATTCAGGCTCTGCTCCTAAACTGCAAGGATGGTTTTTTTCCCAGCTGGCATGGCTCCCTGCTCAGGTCTCCAGGAAAGCCCTGTGATGCTGGGGAGAGCCTGCCAGGGATTTCTGCAGGGTCTGGAGCTCTGCTGAAGACTTGTGATGGTGTTGTGGGGTGTAAGGGGCAGTGGAGGTCCCCAATGGCCACGTGTGTGCTCTGTCCTCACTGCCTCCCTGGCACAGCCAGGGCACTGAGTAGCATCCCTGTCTTAAAGGTGGGAAGATGCCACCATCGTGTTTCTGTTGAGATTTTTGTTGCCTGTGTGGGTTTCTCCCTGTTTGAGGGGGTTGAGAACCACTTCTTGGGATGGAGATGCTCCTGCAGAGCTCAGATGTTTGGTGCTGGTGGGCAGTGCCTCACCTCTGTAGGGATGTGCTGGGGAAATGGCAACCAGTCCCTGTCCACAGCTGCTGCTTTGTATTACAGCCTTTGGGGCTTGGTCCTGCCTGTGTCTGGTGACTGACATGGTTGGGGTCTGGAGGACGAGGAGTGGGTTATCCCAGTCCCCAGTGCCTGCTCTGATCCTGTGGCTTGTGCAGTTCATCTGAGCAGTAATTAATTATTGGCCATGTAAGCTGCTGGCGGGATACTGCGCGTGATTTATTAGCAGGAGTAATCCCTTGCCAGCAAAAGAGCTGCTCTGTGAATGGAGAACAGTAAAATCCAGGGAAAGAGCTGCTCTGTGAATGGAGAACAACAAAACCCGGGGGGACTGTCCTGTCCTTTCAGAACTGGATCCCCAGGCACAGTCCCTGCCTGGAGCATGGCAGCTGCAGCCACCCCTGGGCTCTGTGTTTGAGCCAGTTGAGGTGGATTTGCTGCCCTCACTGGGGAAGAAGAGGTGTCTGGGCACACAGACCTTGCATTTAGGGACATGTGCTGAGCAGTGCCCCACTTGCTTACTGGCCAAGGCTCACCACCAGTAGGCCACAAGCAGTCAGCACTGGGAGACAGTTTTTAAGATGCAGTCACTGCTGGGGCCTCCCTGAGGGGGCCATTCACGCTACCCAAAGCCAGGTGGATCTTTGGGAAGAGCACCAAGCCAGACTGCACACATGCCCTGCCAGTCCCATGGCTGCTGGGAGAGGGACCAGTGTGAAGACTGGGAAAAATGGTGCTTCTCCCATGGGCACATAGGTCTGATCTGCAGCTCCCATTAACTTTTGGTGTGCTCCTGGGTCTGGCTTTTGTTTTCTTTTCCCCCTGTACCCTACATACATTGGTCTCTGCCAAGGAGCCATGCTGGGTTATCCATTACCCCACAGTGCTCAGTGGGGAGGGCAGAATACTCAAATTCATGGGGCAAAGGATCAGGGCAGAAATAGAGAATGGAGAAAGAGAAGGACCAGCTGCTGGGTGCTGAGGGGAGGGTGCTGCCCTGTGTGGTGGGCACTGCCTCCCTCATCCTGTCAAGAGCTGTGCCATGCCCAGGCAGACACACAGCGAGAGAAATCCTGCAGGCAAATCCCCCCGGGCTCCTCCGGTCGGGGACTCCTTAGCGGTTTTATGAGAAATCAATAATGCTTTTGCATGGTTATAATCGTAAAATAAGTACAATTTATGGCTGCTGCTGGGGCCAAGATTTCTTTCTAGTGTATGAAGTGGAGAGAGAGCGACACACAGACACTTTACCACAGCATTTCCCTTTGCACTGGAGCTGCAGATTGCAGCGTGGTGAGGGGAGACCCCCATTTGGGGGGACAGGGTGGGTTGCCCATGTCCATGCCCAGGCTCACACCATGCCCTTGCCCCCACAGCCCGCCGGCAGGTGGAATGGGGCAGCCATGAACGGCGATGCCCTGTGCCAGGAGCCCTCCTCCCCGCTCCCCGACTGGAGGGAGTTCTGCAAGCTGCACGCCCAGGCGGCCGCCGTCGACTTCGCCCAGAAGTTCTGCCAGTTCCTGAAGGAGAACCCCCACTACGACACCCCCGGCGCAGAGACCTCCTTCTCCCACCATTTCACCGCTAACTTCTTGGACATCTTCAGCCTGGAGGTCAGCCGGGTGTTCGTGTCCGACTCCCCCACCAAGTACAACATTGTGCCCTTTGTGGGGCTGCAGAACTGCCACGTCCCCTACGGGCGGGAGGTGACCCCGAGGAAGGAGGAGACATCCACGGAGTCCCTGGACAGCATGGACGCCCCGCTGGGTGCCAGCAGGTACCTGACCCCAGCCCAGCAGGTGCAGGCTCGTAAGGTGTCCTCCTACGGCCAGTCCCGCAGCTCGGAGGATGTCTCCATCCACGCTGCTGCCAAGCCCAAGTTTAAGAAAGGCTTCTCCTTGAGGAACATGAGCCTGTGCGTGGTGGATGGTATGAAGGAGATGTGGCACCGCAAGTCCTCCCCGGAGCCGGGCGCCGAGGCTGCCCCGGGCGGCCGGAGAGCCGAGAGGGAGCCGTGGCCGGCGGGGGGAAAGGAGCCTGGTGACCCACGGGAGAAATGGACCCACAAGCTGCGCCTGTCCAAGGTGCCCTCCTCCAAGGTGGAGCTGGTGGACATCCAGAGGGAGGGCACGCTGCGCTACATGGTGGCCGATGACACGAACTGTGTGGGGAGCTCGCAGTGGCAGAAGTGCCGCCTCCTGCTCCGGAAAGCAGTGAAGGTGGAAGGAGAGAGGTTCCTGCTCGAGTTTTATGTCCCTCCAAAGGTAAGTCCTGGCTTTTCTCTGCTGTTGTTTTTATGAGCGATTCAAGCAGCAGTGGGGATTTGCATGGGGCTTGTCTTGTTTCCCCTGCTGAGCTGGGATGAAATCCAGTGCTGGTCCAGAGGGAAATCTGGTGCTGTGTGGCTGAGGTGCAAATGGATGGGAAAATGTGATTGAAACCTGTCCAACCTGCAGGCCAGAATGACCCTTGGTACTGTGGGTGTTAGTTTATGCCTCTCACCTAAACATCCATCCTTCTGATAAAATACTAAAGGTGCGTTTAAACTCAAGTGCTTCTCTCTGGAGAGTGGCCCAGCACTGGTAGGGATGGTGTGCATCGCTGGGGGCTGAAGTGGAGGCTTTCACAGCCCAGGGACTGCACAAGGCCTGGCTGGAAGGAGACAACCCCATGTCCATGGCATGATGCCCAGAAAAGAGCTGGAGAGGGCCTTTTGAAAAGGGTGTGGAGTGACAGGACAAGGGGGAATGGCTTGAAAATGAAAGAGAGGGGGTTTAGATTGTATATTACGAAGAAACTCTTCCCTGTGAGGGTGGGCAGGCCCTGGCACAGGGTGCCCAGAGAAGCTGTGGCTGCCTTATCTCTGGAAGTGTCCAAGGCCAGGTTAGACAGGGCTTGGAGCAACTTGGGCTAGTGGAAGGTGTCCCTGCCCATGGCAGGGGATTGAACTGAGATGAGCTTTAAGGCCCCTTCCAACCCCAACCATGATTTTGTGCACAGAGGATCTGGTGGATGTGGGCTGCACGGAGCTGCACGTTGGCTGCATCTAAGGGGCAGTAAAGTTGGGTTAAAATGGAACAACTGCTGCTCTTAAAACATTTTTGAGAGCTCGTAGAGGGATTCTTTTTTTAGTGTACCTTGATTTGTCTCTAAAAATCAATTTTGAAATTATTTTATGGCAACTTTTATGAACATTGTCTACTTCTCTGTTATAATCACACCCCGCTTTGGTTTACAGCTTTCTCCCCTCATCCCATCTTGCTTTCCATCTGGCACACGATTCAGCTGTAAAAGTGGCACCAGTCTGGCACAGCTGGAAGAAAACAGCTTTTTTCTTCAGCAGCCCACAGCTTTGTTTTTGCACAGACCCTACAAAAACTATGGCCATGTCTTTAAATCTTTAAGAGGAAGAGACTTCCCGGAGAAGAGGGGGTTGGAATGAGGTGATCTTTAAGGTCCCTTCCAACACAAACCATTCTGTGATTCTAAGCCCCTTCTCTGGCTCAGTGATGAATTATCACCTTGTTTCCTTTCCTTTCGAAGCAGCTGCCGCCTCCTTTCTGACCTTCTCCTGTGCAAACACCAAGATGGAAAAATTCCCTGGGGATGGGCAGAGCCTTGCACGGCTGAGACGTGTCTGGAGGCAGCACTGGGGCTCTGGGGCTGGCAGAAACGAAACATCCTGGAAGGGAAAAAGCAGTTTCTGTTCTGTCTTGGATGTATTTATTTTTATTTCCCAATAAAAATGGGAACTGAGCCTGTTATTGGTAACTTCCAGCCCAGAGCTCCTCGCTGGCCTCATCCCACCCCCTGCACCCAAGGCACCAGGTGATGGTTTCAGTGACTAAATTGCATCTCCTCTCTTCCCATATCTGCCATGCTCCAGATCCCAGAGGCATGGAGAGCAGCTCTGCAGGCTCCTTTGGGGGGATTTGTTATAATTAAAACAAATATCTGGGGAATTTGTTGCTCAGCAAACACTTGGAGTGGGAGGCACCAGATCCTGCCCCCCCCATTGAGGCTCCAGCGGGTGCCAGGGGCCCTGGGGGAAATTCATTTTTCTTTATTTTAATGTAATTAAAATTCCCTGCATGGCTGAGGCCACTGCGTCGGAGCTGCTCAGTTGAAATGCAGCTCCTGTGCTGGGTAGACGGAGCTGCTTTGGGAATGCATGGGAAGCATCCCCCATCAGATAGCACAGTTCTCTCCCAGCGGATCTCCATCGGGAGAGGGTTTAAAATGGAGAGAAATAAGTGGTGTTGGCAGAGCTGGCACTTCAGCCCGCACTGGAGCAAGGAGGAGGTTTGGCAGTTAAATGCACCTCCCTATCTTCCACTGGGCCTCCTCTTGGTTTAATTCAAAGAGCTCAGAGTTATCAGAATGGGAGGGAAATCAATGCTGTTTATTCCCCTGCTGTAATAACCACACAGGCTGAGCTGATCTTGCCTCTGAGAGCATCACTGCGTCGTCCCCAGGGACAGTTTGATTCAACTGAGTGACTTTTTTTATTCATTGATTTCTTTTAATTTATTTTCTTTGGGGTTTTTTTTTCCCTTTTCCCAGGCTTCCAAACCCAAGGTGAGCATCCCGCTGTCAGCCATCATCGAGGTCCGCACCACAATGCCACTGGAGATGCCCGACAAAGACAACACCTTCGTCCTAAAGGTGAGAGCAGGGTGTGTATCCCTCCAGGAACCCCATCTGTACCTGCATCCAGCCCCTGCTGCGATGCTCAGTTCCTGAGGGGATTGTTGCCTTGGCTTTCAGAGCTGGGATGCCAACAGCACTCGTGCTCCCCATGGGATCCCTGTCTCCTCCACCTGACACCAGGGTATTTTGGGATTGAGCTGTTTGTCTGGCTTTCACCACGGGGTTTGGCTTCTCTCTGTCACCAGGAGACTGGTTAAATTCATGTCCAGAGGCAACCTGCAAGGGAAATACTCCTTGGTGCAGCTGCTTCTGGTTTTGTGGCTGCCCCTGCCCCGGATTGCTGGCATGTAGTGGCTGTTTTATTGACATGGGGCAATGGCACTCGGTGCTCTGATCTAGTTGACAAGGCGGTGCTTGGTCGAAGGTTGGACTCCATGATTTTGGAGGTCTTTTCCAAATTTAATGATTCTGTGGGAATGGCTGTGCAGAGCCACAGACACCCGTGGGGTTCAACCACCCCACATGAGTCTGGGGGCACAAGCAAAGAGGGAAAGTCCTTCTAAAAAGACTTTTCCATATCATGGAGTTAATTAGGTTAATGCTGCCTCCTGCTCTGCTGGAGGGCAACAGCCTGTCATGGCAGATCAGGGCTGAATTTCAGAGGGTCCCAGCCACCAAGATGATGAATGTGTTGGAGATGGTGTTTCTCTCCAGATCATGGGGTTGTGCCTTCCCATTCATGTTAAATGGACTCGTGCTCTCCATCAGGACTGTGGGATGTGCCCAGCTGAGAGACAGCACATGTATGTGGGGAAACACCAGCATTGGGAGCATTTCTGTGTCCTACCTCTGCTCAAAAAACACCTCTCTCCCTAAGAGCTTCTCTCCTAAGTGTGTGTAGCAGAGCAGAGAGGCCAGGCTTCCTGGCTGAATGAACCTGCTTGAAAGCTCAGAAACCTGTGAATGCAGAGGAGGGACAAAATGAAGCCTGGCTTTGTGAAAAGCCCTGCCTGGCCCCAGCACACGTTCCCATGAGAAATCACTTTCCTTGCAAAGGTCCCACACCTTCTCCTGGCATCTCCTTCAGGGCATCCTCCCTTCCCCAAGGGCTTCTTCCTCTTCAACCTCAGCCCTGCTGAGGTCTGTGTCCACCATGGCCATGCAGGGTCATTCAGCTGTTGTCTTCTGTGCCTCAAAGACCAATCTCAATGTCTTCTGCTCCCCAGATTGACCAGCCCAAGGTCCTCCTTGCTTTCCTCATGGGCTCTGGAGAGAGAATGCCCCAGAGTGTACATGGGGCCATTGCCTAGGACAGATAGGAAGGATTGCTTCTCCTTTGATTGCTTCTCCTTTCTTCTTCCTCTTTATCCAGTCCAAGCTGATCTAGTTGCTTTCTTCATACCCTGATGATGATGGTGTTGACTCACATGCAGTTTGTGGGCTGGTGTAACCCCTCGATGGTTTTTGCAGAACTGCTGCAGAGTTGTGGTTCCCCAGCCCAGATGCCCACGGCAGTCAGTGTGAGTCCAGAGCTCACCCCTGTCCTTGAGCTGGAGGCTCCTTCTTCCACAAAGCATTTCTTAGCTTCAGCAAGTTCATTGGAATACTTGTCTCATCCTTTAACAGACTTGCAGTGTGGTGCCACCCGTGAATTGATCAGGCATCCTTGCTTTCCTTTGTCCTGATCATTACTGAGGAGCAGCACACACAGAGAGCCTCTGATAGGACTGAGCTGCTGAGCATATCCCTCAGCTTTGACCATTGGCCATCAATAGCCTGTTAGCCATTGATCACTGCTCTTGGAATAGTGCTTATCAGGTCCCTCTGGTCATGTTCTCTAGATCCCCTTACAACTCCCACCTCAACTGTGTGGCATCAGTGTCTGAAGCGTGGCCAGTGATGAGGATGTGCCTCTGCTTCTCCCCATCCCAGGGGCTGTCACAAGCATGAGCAGATGGGTTTGACTAGGTTTGGTCCTGACAGATCCCTGCTGGGGGAATTCAGCTCTGGGGGTGCTTTCTGGGCATCCAGGAGGGCCAGTTTCTCTGGCTGCTGGAGAACTCTGGGCTTACCCTCTTCCCATCCTCTGGAGCCAGAAATGCTCTCTCCATCCTCACCACTAATGGGTGAGGATGACTGCTTCAGCCATTTCTTTAATTTACCTGGGGAATGCTCCAAACCCCACCAGTCAAAAACTGCCTGATTTATCAGGTACCTCCTGCTCCTGCCCTGGCCTGGCCAGGGCACTCGCCCTGCCACAGGGGGAATTGATTGTAATCGATCGCTTGAGTGACCTGAGGCAGCAGACACAGCAGTGAGTCCCTATCCTCCTGCTTCCAGCCAGCCTTTGCCCTCCCCTCCCAGCTGTCACCATGGAATGCTGCTTCCCTATTCTCATTATTATTTGTGGCTTATTTTCTGCCCAGGCCCTTTTTACTGGGACATCTTGCTGCTCTCCCATTCCCTCTTTGCTGGCTGGACTTGTACAGGGAGTGAAGCACCCTCAGTGCTGGGGTAAAGGTTAGATGGATAAGAGAAGCAGTGAGATGCTGTGGTTTCCCTGCTGCCTTTCTGTGTGATATGGACCCCAATCCCTACATTCACATGCAACATGCAGGTTATAATGGGTGGAAAAGCCCTTGCCTTGTTTAGGAAGGTTATGATGGGTGGAAAAGCCCCTGCCTTGTTTAGGGAGGCCACACGAGAATAGTTTGTGTCAAATTGCCTAAAAATGAGAAGGCAGCATGTCCCTGGCGTCCATCAGACACCAAGCACATGCAATTTTTTCCATTGCACAAGCAGGTGCTTGCAAAATACCCAAACCCTGCACGTGCTTTGCTTGCTGTCATGCTTTGCATGAGTGAGCAGCCCCGTCTCTCACGTCATCTTCATGTGTTGTCCTCAGAATGCCAGAGAAGCTCCTTTCCTCTGCTTAAACAAATTAGGGGGGATCTTTGCTGCTCCCCTACACTTGTGCTTAGGGCAGGATCACCCATGCACAGCCCAGGCTGCAGCAGGGACCAGGTTGCTGCTCAGCCCCAGCTGGGGCTCTGCTCCCTGCCCTCCCTGCTTATTTTCAGGACAGTGATTCTGTTGTTTGTGATTAATTTAATTTGCTTGGAGGTTGTCTCAGCTGGCAGTGTGATACCCTCCTGGAGTCAGGATTGCTTTGCCAGCTCAGGAATGCAATGTATAAGGCTCCGTGAAGGATGCAGGGAAACCTGCCAGAGGCACGCAGCATCTCGTGGCATCTGCTTCCACTGATGTGGGGCTCCTCATGCCCAGAAAGGCACAGCTCCTTTGGGCTTGGCATTGGGAGGCTCTTTCGCATCCTGATTCTTGTTTATTCCTTTTTTTTCCTGGTAAAGTGGGTTTCTCTCCCACCCTGTTGCAGTCAGAAATCAAAGCCTCATAGACCAGCAGGCAGAAAAGATAACATGAACTCCAGGAGTGGTTTGGACTCCTGGGTCTGGGGTGTGGCAGGGTTTTGGGGCAGAGAGCAGCATGGCTTCTGCTCTGTCTATGCAGAGCTAGTTTTTGGGGGACACTGAGGTGTCCTAGAGTGAGAGATGCTGTGTGTGCCAGGGCATAATGCCATATCCCCTGATGCTGCCAGTCAGGTGTGATTTTGTCAAAAACTTGTAAAAAAACTTGTGCTACATATGCTAATAACAGTGGGGTGGGAGTTTTCCTCTGAGCCCTGGCTTTGGTCAGGGATCACCCTTGGGCACAGAAGAGCATGTCTGTGGGTCATCCCTCAGTGCTCCTGTGCTGGGACGAGGCAGGACACTGATCCTCTCCTCCTCAGCCAAGGTGCTCTTTGATGACAGCAGGTGGGTGTGGGGGTCCAGCTGGGTTATGGGGGGTGTGCTTCACCCCAGGGGGGGTGGCAGGGCCCCAGCACAGCTCACACCATCCCACATTGCCTGCAGGTGGAGAACGGGGCTGAGTACATCCTGGAGACCATCGACTCCCTGCAGAAGCACTCCTGGGTGGCAGATATCCAGGACTGCATCGACCCTGGGTAAGGATTGCTGGGGGAAGAGGCCATGTGGGGCCACACTCAGTGCTGCTGTGCTGCCATGCTGCCCTCACCACTGAGCACGGGTTGTTACCCCAAAGCAATTTGTGCTAATCGGGTTATTACAAGAAGTCCCCAACTCACAATAGTCTGAAAGCAGAGTTAGCAGCCTGTGTTTGCAGAGCACTGGCTGCCTGTTCACCCTTCCCTTTTCCATGTCACCTCAGCCTGGCAGAGGCAGGTGACCTGGGAACTCATCCTCAATGTGGGAAGCTCCTAACACCCAGCTTCTAAAGCTTTTATACTGTGTTTGAGCTTTTTTCCATGTTTTTTTTTGCAGTCTAGCATCCATGGTATATTTCAGATTCTGCTGGTTAAATCGATTTATTTATGTTTCTATCACAGTGGCATGAATGCTATCATTGAAGTCACTACTCAGCCAAAACCTCTCATCTGCTATTTCATCAGCCCATCCAGCAGGTTACATGTTAGGGAGGGTTTGTGCTGCCCTTCAGCTGGCTCAGATAGGCCCAGCCTCTGGGGAGATGCTGGCATTGCTCTTTTTGGCACAGTTTTGGAAAAACAAGGTGCCCATGTTGGTAGAGGTGAAAACCTCAAGTAAACCTGGAACAGGGGATTGGAGAGGCTCCAGCTGTCTCCAGGCTGCCTTTGCCCCCTTCTGCTAGAGAGGCAGTTTGGGCACTGCAGGGTTGGTTACTGTGGAGGCTGCATCTTGTGGGGACAATGCACTGATGCACTCCAAAATGCTGCTCCTCCGGCTCCTTTTCCTGTTTTCTAAAATACATAATTCATTGGCACAGGTTGCCCAGAGAAGCTGTGGCTACCCCATCCCTGGAAGTGTCCAAGGCCAGGTTGGATGGGGCTTGGAGCAACCTGGGCTAGTGGGAGGTGTCCCTGACTGTGGCAGGGGGTGGAATGAGATGGGCTTTAAGTTCTGTGTCAACTCAAACCATTCTGTTCTTCTGTAATTCAAGAAGCAATGCTGAGGCTGAGCTGCTGATGGAGGCAAGGCTGGGAAAAGGCCCTTTTTTCCCCCTGCATGATTCAGGGCCAGTTTTCCTGCTGAGGCTGATCACCATGGCCATGCTCCCCTCAAGCCACTGCAGAAGCCGCCGGCATCCCTTCTCCAGCCCCTCTGGCAGCCTCCCAGCCTTTTCTGTTTGCTTAGCACCCAGCGCCGTCCCGCTCTGGCCTCCGGACGTGACTGTAAAGCAAATAATAATGAACTCCAGAGCAAATAATAATGAGCTGTTTAATACACCGACACACACGCCCGGTGCCAAGAATGAATTTCCAGTCAGCTCCCGATGCTTTTGCCAAGGGCTGCGTGCTGGAGCCGCTGCGTGAGCGCCCGGCGACGGCTTTTCTGCAACGCGCTGTTGGTTTTCCCTTCCTTCCCCCCTTCTTGTTTTTAGCCGGCTGCAGCTGAATGACTCCCAATGGCTGATTCACTTACTGGCCACTAAATAATTCAGCAGCTCACGAGGGAGCCGTTGCCACCCACGCAGACGCTTCCTGCTGCCTGTGCCCACGTGGCCGCCGCTAAGCAAGAGTAGCCCGATGCTGCTGGCAGCTCTGGCAGTGCCAGGCTCTTTCTGACAGCCAGGATAAAAATAGGCTGTGGAGCAACTCGCATTTTTGCAGGAAGGATGCTGAAGAGCACGGGGAGGGTCGGCAGCGGGGATGCTCTGTGGGGGCTGCCTCCCACCTTGCTGTCTTCCCACTGTCTTGCTCCAGGCTTCCTGGTGTGGTTTTTTCTGCTGTTGTCTTTTAATGTTGTAATTCCTGTGGGTTGGTAATTCCCTTTGCAGAGGGTGAAAGTGAAAGCACCCTCGGGTGGAAGTTGGTGGTGGAATTGTGTGTGGGTGCAACAATGTCTTGCAAAGCAAAGTGCTGAGGGTCAAGGTGACAGATTTCCATCCAAACCAACAAGGTTGCAGCACAATCCTGCAGCTGGTTTAATCCCTCCCACGCCTGTTTCTCACTCACAAAAGCCATGTTGTTCAGTGGTTGCTCTGTCTTTCTATGCTGTTGGTGCTTCTGTTCATGGGAGGTCCTCAAGAGAAAGCAAGGAGCACTGGGATGTGCTCCTGGATCACAGCTGGAATTTTGTTTGGTTGAGTCCCCATTCCCTGCCAGTGAGTGGAGGTGCTACACATGTATGTGTCTGTGGTGTATCAGCTGGCACGTGACTGTCTGCTCTGTGCTCTCCCCCAGGGACAGCGGGGATGACATCGAGCTGGTGTCCTGTGCACAAGGACCCTGTCTGCCAGGCAGGACAACCTCCTCCAGCTGCGAGTTCCTGGCTGATGGTAAGGACCTACTTCTGAGAAAGCCTCAGAGTCCCTCAAAGCCGTAACATGTCCCTCAGGTGTCCGTGGGAGCCAAGGGTTTCCAACACAGTTGCCTTCAGAGCAGGACAGCCCCCAGCTTTGTCCAGTGATGGTGGGTGATGCTGAGCCACGAGCCCATCCTTCTGCAAATTCCCTTCCAGATGTGCCCAGGCCACCAGACAGATGTGCCCTGCCCAGCGCTCACAACACCGCCACAGCCACTGCCATCCCTGTGCCCCCTGGCCGGGGCAGGGACTCCTTGGGGGAGCTCCTCACCCATGTCCCACTGGAGAACTTCCTGCAGACGCTGGAGTCCTCCCCCACTGCACATCTCACAGGTACTGGGATGCAGGATGTGGCCCCAGCATCTCCCTCTTGAGGGCGCATGGAGGGAGAGGATGAGGGGGCCGGGAGGGGGTGGTGTCCAGGTGCTCCCTAAAAACCTGCTGTCCCTGCGGGCAGGGGAGGACAGCGAGGCAGAGGCGGAGATCAACCTCTCTGACTTCCCCTGGTTCCACGGGACTCTCTCTCGGATCAAGGCGGCTCAGCTGGTGCTCTTCGGGGGCGCCCGGAGCCACGGATTGTTCGTCATCCGGCAGAGCGAAACACGGCCCGGGGAGTACGTGCTGACCTTCAACTTCCAGGGAAAGGCCAAGGTGGGTGTCCTCTGTTGCTCTGAGAACATCAGGGCCAGCCCTGCCCAGCACCCCAGGTTCCTTCCTGCTCTGCAAGCAAGCAGGTGCTGTGCAGTGATCCCAAACACAGCAGCTCTCCAGGGAGCTGCACCCTGGCAGGGCATCCCCCAGGACCACTTGCCCTTTTACCTCAAGAGCCCCCTCCTCAGGCCCTGCTACACTTTCCTAGCAAGATCTGTGCCTGCTATACCAGCTTAAAGTCTAATATTATTAAATAATATGCATGGAAGCCCAGCCTAGCCTAGCACATCATGCCCTGCCCTCTCCTTTTTCACTTTGTGTCCCAAAGTACATGGATGCACTGTGAAGAACCAACTCACATGAAGTTTTCTGCTGAGTTTCTAGCAGAGGGCACATGCTGTTCTTGTCACCTGTCCTGCAAGAAGTAGCTCAGGTGGGCTGGGGACTTCTCCAAGCTGTCTGTGACATCAGGATCAGAGCTTCAGCCCCCCCTGGCTGCACCCAGCCACCCTTCTCTGAGTGTTTCTTTATGGCTTCATCCCTAGGAGGGGCCAAACTTCTCCTGGGCCTGCAGCAAGTGGGATTTTGCAGGAAACACCCTGCAGCAGGTTAAAAATAACCATCCTGTGTCAAGAGCCAACCTCCCTTGGCTGATGGAGGTGGCTCCTGCTGCCAATTGCAAGGGAGGTCTTGCCCTCATGGTCCCCATCTCACCCACTGGCCCCTGTGCTTGCAGCACCTCCGCCTGTCACTGAATGAGAGTGGGCAGTGCCACGTGCAGCACCTCTGGTTCCAGACCATCTTTGACATGCTGCGCCACTTCCACACACATCCCATCCCGCTGGAGTCGGGCGGAGCAGCTGACATCACCCTCCGCAGCTACGTGGTGGCCCAGAGCCCACAGCCTGGTAGGTGCTGGGGTCGGGCAGGGGCAGGGCTGCATGTGAAGGGTTGTGAGGTGGGGTGGGATCTTGTGTGGACCTAAAAGGGACTGATCCTGGGTTTCCCTCCCTACAGCTGTGCCCGTAACACAGGCTCTTGAGATGTGCCAATGTAGAGGTTATCCCATTGAAGGTGGGCAGGGAGCACCATGCAGCAGCAGGGCTGTGCAGGGATGACCAAGTCCCCTGGCTCAGGCAGGAGAGGAGCAGAGGGGCCTGCAGGGCTTTGAGCATCCTGCTGTGCTGAGGGAAGGTGTGCAAGGAGGATTGGGGAAGGAGAGGGTCAAGGATGGAGAGGGTGGGCATGGGAAGGTGCCAGTGAGGGATGGGGGGTGCTGAGCCCCCAGGCAGCACTGCAGGGGTCAAGCTCTTGTCTCCCTTGCAGATGCTGGCCCCCCTCCACCCCTTGTGTCACAGCCACCGGGCTGCCGAGTCGACCTGCCACCTCCACACTATTTCTGCAGCACAGCACCCACCGGCCCAGCGGTCCCTCCACCCGCTGAGGGGGTGGCCGTGGCCCCTGCTGTCACTGTCCCCACACCCTACCACCGCCTGGAGGGTGCCCTGGGCCCCCGGAACCGCAGCGACAGCACCGAGCGCCGGCCGGAGCCCCCCCCTGCCAGTGCTGAGGACTACCACGATGCTGACAGTGCCCGGAGCCGGACCCGGGCCGTGGAGAACCAGTACTCCTTCTACTGAGCCCCCATGCCTGGGGGCTGGATGGTGGGGGGAAGCAGGGCAGCTGTGCCCCTCACCAGCCTCAACACCTCCTGCCACCACGAGCAACCAAGCTGGGATGTCCTTCTCGCTCCTTGCTGCTTTTGGGAGCTGTGTCAGCAGCAGGTGATGTCCCAGCTGGACCTGGCACCAGCCTCAAGGTTGGAGCAGTGCTGGAGGTTTGGGAGGCTGAAAGAGTCAGTGCCATTTTGGAGCTTGCAGCCTCTTCTTTTTCCCTCCGGACCAAGAGCTCTCTCAGTGCCAAGCCCAGCTCCCTTCATCTCCTGGGTATGATCATCGTGGGATGGCAGCCCGAAGCTGTGACAGGTTTCATCCTCCAGCCAAAACACCTTGGCACATCGATTCTGGGGTGAGAGCCCAGCATGGCCAACATCCTTCTGGCACCATCATCCTGCAAACCAGCTGCTGAGGGACTTTGGCATTTCGGGATGACCATGGAAATGGCAGATTGACATGCAGAGACTTTTCTCTCATACGTGGATCACCGAGAGGGCACCACTGCAGAGGTCTGCGGGTTTATTCAGGCTGGCTTTTGGGGCTCCCTCTGAGGCACATGTTTCCCATCTTCTGCCACGAGAAGGTTTTTTTCCAAAGCTTAATGAATTACATTCGAGGGAGGATTTTCCTGCTGTCCTGCCTTTTGTGTTTCTTTGTTTCCTTTCTCTCCTTGCTCAGCCTTCTGCCTGCTCTCTGCCACAGCTGGGCAGTGTTTTCCATTGCTCAAGGCCAACCTTGGAAAATCTGACAACACCCCCGCTTTGCATCAGTTGTTGGTCATTTGGGATGTTGGGGAGGGCGTCAGGCAGAGGCCAGGGACTGTCTGGAGGTGAGGGACAGCCTTGCCCTGCAGGTGCTCAGCTGGGCTCCCAGGAATGAAAACACTACACATCTTCAGTAAAAGGTTATTGTTTTTTCTTGGACAAATAGAAATGCCCAGGAAGAGCAAAAAGAGTGGCTGGTACCAGGTGGATGAGAAGCCAGCTGGCACAGGGGGCCAGGCCAGGCTGATGGGCAGGATTGCCCTTGCCAGTGGTTGATGCCCCTCCCTGGCAGTTGTCACCACTGCTTGGTGGCATTTTGGCAGAGCAGTGCAGCCACATGCACCTAGAGCAGGAGAAGGAGGTCCCTGATGGAGGTGAGCCCTGGAAGAGAGCATAGAGCAGAAACCTGCTGTGGCCAGCTGTGCACTATGTTGATGCTTCTCCTGCAGGTCACAGAAGCCTTTAGGGTGGTTTTATAGGCCAGGGTCTGTGTGCCTCGTTTGGGGTGGGAGACCCTCCAGAAGGGCAGCTTTGCTTGCAAAGTGCTTGCGTGTCCCTCTTGGTTTGCCTCACACAGCTTGTCCTACCCATTGCCAGGGCCTCCTGGCTTCTCGTGTAGCTGCCAAGTCTGGGTGACAGTGCTCAGAAGACCTGAGCCAAGTGGCTTTGGAGTGTCTGGACAGGTCTCTGAGCAGAGCTGACTCCACCACAGCAGCTAGAAGTTACCACTTTGTGCAAAGAGCCAAGCCACAACCTAACTCGAAAAAAACCCTTGAATTTGCCTGGAATTTGGGTTGGGCCAAATTTTTATTTTTTAGGTGCCTTCTTTCCTGAGCTAGCAAAGCATGTCCCCAGTGCTTGAGTCACTTGTGCCTCCTGCTTCAGGAGGGCAGGGAAGGTGTCTCCAAGGCTCCTCATCTCCTCCTGTGAGGTGAGAGCTGCCTTTCTGGCCCATGAGTATGTGAGATGAGAGCTGGTGGATCTCATTCCTGCAGGAAATGCCACCTTCTCCCTGAATACGTGGCCCTGGAGAGAGCAGCAGGAGCAGTTTGGTCTGTTCAGGGTATTTCTCCTTCCTCAGCTCAGCTAAAACCCAGCTGGGAGGAGCCCATGCAGCAGGGAGGGGCTGGGTGCTCTTGGTTGATGGGTTTAACACGGACATGCTTCCTTCACACACAGTGAATGAGGGAGGATCTCTGGGTAT
The DNA here is from genome assembly GCA_013396655.1 of Campylorhamphus procurvoides. Taxonomy (NCBI): domain Eukaryota; kingdom Metazoa; phylum Chordata; class Aves; order Passeriformes; family Dendrocolaptidae; genus Campylorhamphus; species Campylorhamphus procurvoides. The sequence goes on from WBMV01006916.1 coordinate 1,018,282, forward strand.
GGCACAGACATCATCACTGGTTCCTCATGAGGTTCTAAGGGGCCAGGTGGCTGGATGGGAGCACTGCCTTACAGACCTTCAGATACTGGCTGGTTTCTCACTTTCTGTGTCATGGGATCGGAGGGGGAAGCAATGATTTGTGAGCAAAAATGTTAATTTGTAAATAGGGAAGAGTCTGGAAGAGTTTACTGTTGTGTAGAATAAATTAATTTTATTTAAAAAAATGGGAGTGGGGGACTTGTTAAACAAATGGAGAACTCGAGTTCCAGTTTTAAAATAAAATCACTTGCAAAAAGAACAGCACATGAGCGTGAGCTTGGGGGTTTGCTGGATTTGCTACATGAAAAAAGAGAGGGAGGATGCTGTCATGTCACATGTGTAGACCTCATTGCTGTCTCAAGGCAGTTTGGGCTGGGCTCGGTCTGTCTCTGCCTGATGGAAAGCACTGAGGAGGGAGGAGAGGGGTATTTTTCTCACTGCTGAGCAGAGGGAGGAGGAGGATGGGTCCACGCTGCACAGGACAGTGTTTTATCTCTTCCCAGTCTGTTATTTTCTTTGTCTGGTTTGTCACTGGTGCAGGCTGGAATGTCTCCATCCCCAAAGCAGTGTGGATAATAGGGAATGAGCAGCCCTGGGGTGTGAAGATGGACCTCCCTTGCCAAAGGCCTCTGAGAGCATCTCTCAGCAGCCATTCCCCATAGCCTGTCATTCCCTCTCCTATGCCTTCGTCTCTCCTGGAAGCCAGTGCCTCATGCTCTGACATTGTATGTCTTTCTAGTGTGCTCTTTTCTGCTGAGAATCCCCTGGGAAAACTGGGGCATTGTCCCAGACTGTTCTGTCACAGCTAAGCAGCGTGACAGACGCAGCTAACACGTGGCTTTTGGAGGGGTGGAGGGAGCTGCTCAGTTCAGAAATCAGGCCACGGTTGTGTCATGATCCATTCACAAAAATATTCCCTCCCCAAAAGGCTCCAGAGCCTGTTCACTGCTCCTGGAGAGCTCATCCATCAGGAGCTGGGCAGCTGGGGAGGTGACAGCCTCTCCTTATGGATGACTCTGTTTCCCTTGAGGCTGGCACTGAGGGATGTGCCTTGGGGACAGCTGCTGCTCCTGCCTAAACCTAAACCATTCACACCTCAGCTTATTAGCAAATTGACTAATTACAGCATCAGTCTTGCAGGAAAACATCCCTTCCTTTCCTTTCATAGGATTCTTGGGAGGCAGGGGCAGGATGCAACAGCCCTTTGCATCTAACAGGGAGATCTGATAGTGAAACAAGGGGCAAGCATCCTCAGTGTGTGGGTTGGGCTGGATTCTGTGCCAGCAATGCCCTCTGCCCAGGGCTGGAACAGGAGTGGTGTGTAGGGATGCTGGACTTGTCTGTGGGGGTGCTGGCTCTGAGCTGTGCCCTGGCAGAGACGATGAACAGGACAAAAATGTGAAGGGATTTCAGCAGTGCAGCCGCCCACGTTTCACGTGGGTGTTGGAGCTCCACAGCTGCTCCTGCCTGACGTGCAGGGTCTGTCTCAGCAAAGGCTTGCAGTGTTTCCAGAAAAATCCCTTTGGTAGGAAAACTCAGAAACACAAGTGAGCTTTGATACAGATCAGGGAGCTGAGTTTTGTTGTTTGGTTTGCACTGACCTGTGAAAACATTTCCCTGTTCTAATGCAAATCCTCTGTCCAGTTCTGCCCAGATCACAGCCCAGCACTCTGATTTCATGGGTTTTGTATTTTGATGAAATACTTCCTATTTTTGAATGACCCAGTAACAGTCTTGGCCCCCCTCCCTAGACAGGTATATTTTAAAAGTAATACCTGCATAACATATCAAGAGTCTGCACCAATTCCCTAGACATGTAGGCTGAGAGTGAGGTGCTCCCAGGTCTCTCTCCCCATGGTTTGCATGGGCTCAGTTGGATGACAGGCAGCTGCCTCTTTCCCAGGACTGTGAGCTGTCGCTGACACAAACCATGCTTTGGGAAAGTGAACCCAGCTGCCCAGCTGCTCCGTGCAGCCCTTGGGCTGCCATTCTGCCTTCCTCCCATGGGGAGTGGAAGGCAGCTCGTGACTCACTCCTGTGATTTTGGGAGCTGTGTGTCTGGAGAGGTGGCCGTAAGGAAGAAACGGGGTGGCACCTTAGGGGTTAGTGAGCTAAACCTGCCTGTGCTGTGCTCAGGACTAAGCAGAGAGGAAACTCAAACAATTTGCAATTCTGCTTCTAAAACACTTTCTGCAGTGACTGAGCAGGGTCAGGGGCACGTACCTGCTCCAGCCTCTGCAATGGCGCTGGTGTCTCCCTGGCAGGGCTGAGTCCAGCCTGGCACTGTAAGGTTTCCATCCTGGTGGGCTGAAGAGGACCCAAGGCTGGGAGAGCCTCAGGCACAGGAGCTGAGGAGCTGGCAGACAGCATGGGGGAAGCTGTTTGCATTGCTCCAGCCAGGGCTGAGACTGCAAGGATGCCTTCCAGGACCAGCGGCCAGCTGGGAACCCAGCCAGCACTAAATTCACACCATTCTTTTACAAATCAGGTTGGTAAGACAAACACGAGGCACAAACTAGTGTGATTTCCATAGCAACCTCAGTGAGGGTTGAAAAGTCTTTTGTAAACATAGGGCTGAACCTGAGGATCAGCTCCGATTTTCTCCACAGAAGGGAGAAGAGAATGGGGGCTTAATAAATTCAGGTCATATAAATGCACCATAAATCTCAGAAGGAACCATTCCCAACCTCTCCATTCCCCTTTCTGTCACCCTCTCCACATGCACAGCACGAAGCTGTCTGAAACCCAGAGCCCAACTTCCCCACTCCAGCTTATCTCCACATAAACTACACAAAGGCTTATGCCCCTCTTCCATTGCAGCTGACCTTTAGTAGCTAATTCTCTGACGCACGCACAGCCCCAGCACATGCCATGCCATTTCTGTAGGGCCACAGCAACTTGAAAGGAAATTTGGCTTGCAGAGGAACCTGATCGCAGCCAGCTCCGGCTCCTCTTCCCCACTCACGGCTTCCTCCAGCCCCATCAGGCAGGCGTGGATTTGGGTGTACAATCCCTCAGCTCGTCCAGGCGCTGCTCCTGCAAAGCCCAGATGCGAATATGAATGCAGACAGCACAGCATCCCACTGCCTGCTACCTGCCCACATCTCCCAGTGCCTGGCAAGGCCGTGCTGTGGGGAATGGCGCTGCCGTTCATCACTGTCAGCACACAAAGCTCGCGGGCAGCGCTGCTTAATTACCAAAGTGACACGAACAGATGGTGCAGGCAGCCTGCCGCCGAGGCACTGGGAAGTCCCGTATCGCTTACACCGTCATGGGGAAAGGATTTGGCAGGGCTGAGGGTGCCGGTGAAAAATACACTGAATTTTCACCCTCCTCGGGGCTCAGCTGAGCCTGGAGCCCCGGGTAGAGCGTGGCAGATGCCGGAGCTGCCTCGCTAATGGGTCCCCTCTGGGACAGGCTGCACTTGCTGCAGCCTGGAGAACGTGCCTGGGTGGGCAGGGGAAATCAGAGCTCAGCAAACAGCTTTGCAGGGAGCAGGACACACAGCCACAGCTGGGACATGGGGGAAGTGACGCAGGGAACAACTTGTATCTGAGGGTGTACATGAGTACCTGAAGGAGGGTGTCAGAGGATGCAGCCAGGGGCTTCTCAGTGGTGCTGAGCAGTAGGATGAGTCAACGGGCAGAGACTGGAGCACAGGCTGTTCCACCTGAACATGAAATACAGAGCTGTTGGAGTGAATCCAGGGGAGGCCACCAAGGTGATTAAGGGATGGGGCATCTCTCTTGGAAGTAAAGGCTGAGAGAATTGGGATTGGTCAGCCTGGAAAAGAGAAGGCTTCAGGGTGACCTAATTGTGGCCTTGCAGTACTCAAAGGGAGCCAGCACGAAAGATGGAGAGGGACTTTTTGCAAGGACATGCAGTGACAGGACAAGGGGGAATGGTTTCATGCTGACAGAGGGTAGGATATTGGGAAGAAATTCTTCCCTGTGAGGGTGAGGAGGCCCTGGCACAGGCTTCCCAGAGAAGCTGTGGCGGCTGCTGGATCCCTGGAAGTGTCCAAGGCCAGGTTGGATGGGGCTTGGAGCAACCTGGGATAGTGGAAGGTGTCCCTGCCCATGGAATGAGATGAGCTTTAAGGTTCTTCCAACCCCTTCTGTGATTCTGTGAGGATGAACTTCTTCCCTGGGAGGGTGATTGAGCACTGGCATAGGGAGGGTGTGGGGTGTCCCTCAAAAGCCCTCTGGACACAGCCCTGAGTGCCACGCTCAGGGGACCGTGCTGGAGCTGGGGGTTGGAATGGGTGACCCCAGCAGTCCCTTCTGACCTAACCCATCACAGTATGACTCTGTGCCCTCACAGAATCCTGCTGAGGGTGGCAGAGCACTGAAGAGCTGCCCAGGGAGTCTTCGCTCCACCAACTCGTGTGTCAGGTGCAATGTGTGTCTGCCTTTTATCCAGCCACTTTATACATATTCATTACACGGTATACATATGAGTTTTACACACTTCTCCTTATATGGCTACAGTTAAGTAATTATTTTTACAACTGGTTAATTACTACATTACAATTTAGTGTCTTGTTAACTTCCCACCATAATTCAGGTATTCCTTGATAAAGGGGTAACAAGGAGAATTTAGGGGGTCATGTACAATTTAGTGTCTTGATAACTTGTCACCATAATTCAGGTATTCCTTGATAAAGGGGTAACAAGGAGAATTTAGGGGGTCATGTACAATTTAGTGTCTTGATAACTTGTCACCATAATTCAGGTATTCCTCGATAAAAAGTTCAGGAAAACTGACGACCTTACAACAGCTGGTTTTATTGCTTTATTAGGGCGCAATAAAACCATTTTCTCCCCTACTGGCACGACTCATACCCATACTTACTACAGAGGTGTTTCAGAACCGCAGTGAATTAGCGCTCCCGCGGTTCTGCCTGTCCCGGGTCC
>WBMV01006916.1:1023438-1034540 GCA_013396655.1 Campylorhamphus procurvoides
GCGCGCTGACGTCACGGGGGCGGGGCGCGGGCAGCGCAGGAACATGGCGGCGCCCTCGGCCCCGCGGCCGCCCCGGCCCCGCAAGGAGCCGCAGCCGCTCGTCATCCCGCGGAGCGCGGCCGAGGAGCAGCGCCTCCGCCTCGAGCGCCTCATGAGGAACCCGGTGAGGGCGCCCGCCGGCAGGGGACAGGGGGCAACGGGACCCGCCCACCCATCCACCCCGCACTCCGTCCCTCAGGGACGCCGAGACACCCTGCCCCATCCCTGGGGTTCGTGAGGGGACAACGAGACACCTCGCCCCACTTCATCTCTGGGGTCCGTGAGGGATGAGGGACACTGGGACCCCCTACCCCATCCCTGGGGTCCGTGAGTGGACACCGAGGCCCCCTGTCCCATCCCTGGGGTCCGTGAGGGGACTACGGGACCCCCTGCCCCTTTCCTGGGGTCCGTAAGGGAAGAGGGACCCTCACCCCGTCCCCGGTCTTTGAGAGAGGGACCGACCCCCCTCCTTTCCTCCTTCCCGGTTCCATGAGGGGAGACAGATCGACCCCCTTCTTTCTTCCTCCTCCCTGGGCCCTCCAGGGGAGGGGAACCGACCTCTGCACACACACCGGGTTGCCAGGAGAGCACAAGGACCTTACTTTTCTGGGGTGCTGTGAGGGGAGAGACCCTTCTGTGGGGGGAGGACTGGCCTCTCAGTGCTGTGCTCACTGGCCTTACTTCTCCCCACTGTGACCCCAGTTTCTGTGTCTGGGTGTTTTGGTCCTTTCCTGAGCTGGTGTTTGCCCGGAGGAGACTCTCACCCCTGTGCTGTGTGTGCCAGAGTAAGCTGAGGTGTCCCTGCACTGCGTTCTTCCTCTGACCTTGCACCGTGTGTTCTCCCTCCCCTGCTCTTCCCTGTCCTCTAGATCTGGCATGGAAGGTGCACAAATGCCTTTCATCACTTCCCAGACTACTGGTAGTGGGAGTAGACTCTGTTCCCGCGAGTGCTTGGAGGTGCTGACATGCTTCCACCTAGTTCCCATACTGAAAAGAAGTACACACACTCCTAATCCTCCTGGGGCTTGTTGACCTGCAGGCCTGAATGTGAGGGACAGAGAGGATTCCTTCTGATTCTCCTCTTCTGCCTGCTCCTGATCCCTGTGCATGAAGAAATGGCTGCAGCTGTGCTCCTTCTGAGATCTGTCAGCTGATGGAAGAGGCTGTTGTCAGACATGTCCCGCCTTTCAACAATGTGTTAAAATTGCAGACTTTGCTCCTAGAAGATACTGATGGCTGGTTGGTTTGTTCTTGCAGGAAAAGACTGTACCAATTCCTGAAAAACTGAATGAATGGGCACCGCGACCTCCCCCGGAGTTCGTTAGAGATGTGATGGGTAAAGATTCTGTTCTTCAGATAACTCTGGGTTCAGCCACATCTAACTTAGAAAAGTGTTTAACGGGGAAGGACAGAGATGGTTTTCCGTTGCTCATTTTGCTGGGGAAAAGAGGTGTGAAATGTGCTTTGAGAGTTGCTTTTTCAAGTTTTATTTCATTCTCGGGTTCCACATTCCACAGAATGCAAAGTGAACAAAGCCTGTGGCACTGCAGCACGTGGGCTGCCTGCAGTGCAATAAGCTGCTGCTCTGGTGATGACAAGTAAATGATGATAAGTAAATCTGTCTTTTCCACGGATCTGAGAGTGCTCTGGAGGCTTACAATTATAAAGTCCTTCTTCTGGCTGCTTTGAGCCTGGATCTCAGGCTGTGAGAAGCAGGCATGTGCAGCAGGTGTGGCTGTGTGTGGTCAGGCAGGGAGCTGGCAGCTGTGCAAGGTTTCTGACCCAAGGATTCTGCATGCTCTTTCCTTTTATCTGCAGAGATCAAATACAGTAGTGGTGGTATAACCTGTGTCTGCATGTAGAAGTTTTATCTTTCTTTGGGACCTTCATCCTTTGTAGAGGTAGACTTGTTCTTATTTCAGAATAACTGATCTTGGAGTGAAGTTTTTGTACACTTTGGAATAAACTCTTCTGCTTATTGTAATTCCCTCATGGCTTTTTCAAACAGCTTTGCTATGTGCTTGAGTCAAACTGTCTTGTTTTTCTGGGAGCACCTGATGTGCTGGGATTCTGCTGGTATCAAGAGCACCCCTGTTGCAGTCCTAGCTGCTGTGTTTTAATTAGGTGTCTTCTTTGAGGCTTGTATTCCTGTGCATTGCCTTGAGAAATGGCTCAGGAGACAGAGGAAGAGAATGGAGAATGAAGTTGAAAGCTCCTGTGAGACTTCAATGCGCAGGCTGATTCCAGAGGAGAGACCTATAGGGATTTCATTTATGAAGAAACAGTCAGTAACTGTCAGTGGTATCTGTCTTGTGTGGGAAAGTACAGTATGATGGTGTTTATCTCCTTTCTGTTGACCTTTATTTTTTGTGTGAGATGCTGAAAATCAGTCAGAAGCACATCAGCAGGATGTTTTAGCTCAACTCTGCCTGTAAGAGAATGGGGAGTACTTTTGATCTGTAGTTCTTTGCCTGTCTCGATGTGCAGCTAAGACTGGGCTCTCCAGGGGAGTAATAAACCAGTAGGACCTGCAGTGACACAAAAGTGTGTGGTTTTGCAGCTTGCTTTGGGTTTTGGTTGTGAGTGATTTGAGCTTATACAAAACGGTGACACGCTGTGTTGTTGGTAGATTTTCATCTTACAGTGCCCTTTCATGCATCCCATCCCTCAGCATCTGGCTGTAGTCATTTGTGAGCACCAATATGCATTCTTTCCATAAGAATGCATTAACTCTTCTTTGTTGTAGGGTCCAGTGCTGGAGCTGGCAGTGGGGAGTTCCATGTGTACCGGCATCTCCGGCGGCGAGAGTACCAGAGGCAAGATTTCATGGATGCCATGGCTGAGAAGGTCAGCACAACTCTTTATAATTCCCCTCACCCCCAAATATTTGGTGTTCATTGCAAATCTGTGTTTTCTTTGAAAGTCATGTACAAATAATTCCGTTCTGAGCCACCCCTTGTCAGGAATCTGTAGGAGTGTGCGATACGTGGCGTCTGTGTCAGTACTGAAACATTTGGTGCTTTGTGTCAGACATGCTCCATCTCTTGTGTTCCCTGGTGTCCTAGCACACAGTAAGACATGTGAATGTGTGTGTTCTCAGGTTGGCTTGAAAATGCTTTAAAAACTAGGAATCCCTAATGTTATCACTGTCTTGCACGGACAGAATCAAGGCAAGTGCCCATGCACAAAGTTCAGATGTTTCTTCTAAGTCTTGGTTGAGTAGAATGGCCCCTCTCTCAGAGCATATTATTATTACACTCTCTCTTGGCCAAGATGAGTCCTTTTATCCATATGTTAATGTTTATGTCTCCAATTATTCACTTGTTTTTACTGAAACATTTATTAGGGCAGAAGCCCAGCCTTTCTCACCTGTTCTGGTGAGGATTCCTCCCTCTGAAGGTTTCAATGTTTGGCTCAGGTTGCAGGTTAAAAGAGCTGTCTGTACAGGAGTTGTACCTAGGATGTGGCTTTGTATAAAGAAGCCAGAAAAAATCTGGCAGAGCTCCCTTCTGTATTTTGCTAAAAGATTTCTCCCTAAAAGGACATGACTTTTCAAAGAAGTATTTTAATTTAGATTGTGACCAAAGTATGACATGTGATCAATTACAGCAAAGACTAGATGAGGAATTCCAGAAGAAACTGGAGAGGAATAAGATGATTGCAGAAGAGCAAACAGCAAAACGCAGAAGGAAGCGGTAAGGGCAGATTTTTCCCAAGAGGCTTGACATGGAAACCCTCACGCCCTGTGCCTCATCTGTAGCTGCATGCTTTGGATAAATGCTGTCATTCTGTGTCTGCATCTATCAGCTGGGAAGTCTGGCTGTGGAAATTAAATTTGTCAGTGTCATTGTTTGGTTTTTGAAGGTACCTGTCAACCTGACAGGCTTTGCTGGCGTGGTTTCTTCTCCGTGCCATCACTAGCTGGGTAACTTTGGATTGGTTGAGCTGCTTTTGCTGATGCCATGGTCTTGACTGCAACATGCCTCACTGCATATTTGTTGTAACAATGTCAGGCAAGGTTTGTGTGTATATCTGGCTTAAATTAATATCTGAATCACTTGATACCAAGCAGCTTCAGTGCAAAACTGGGTGCTGCTTAATGGGCAGGCCTCACTGGAATGGCTGGCAGGTCGAGTCTAGTGAGTTAGGTGAAAATATTAAAAAATATGAATCCATCTTTTTCTTAAATTCTGGACACAGTGAAACAGTGCAAGATTGATGCTCTCAAGAAACAGTCTGAGCATTGTAGTGCAGTGATACAGGAATTTAAATCCCATTGTCTTTATCCACCATATGTGTCAGAAATAGCAGGGTATCGTGACTCGGCTCTTTCACAGCATCTGAGCCTGAGCAGCCTCTCCCTTGCTGCTTTGCATCCTGTGGCTGAGGCTTGCTGTGGAAAGGCCTATGCAAAGTGACTCGCTGGCATATTAACACAAAAGTGATCAACACAAACACTGTTGCCATCTTAGTTTAATTTAATGTGGTCCAACAGATGGCCAGCAAGTCATATCTGGCCTGCTGCCTCTTCCCTGGCTGAGAGGGAGAACAACTGTTCCAACAGCAGATGCTGCCTAAACACTAACACCTCCTTGTCCCCCTTCTACGGTCTAATGGGGTAGGACCCAAGTGGCTTTGCCCTGTAGTGGCGTCTCTAATTTCGCTCACCACTTTTTTCTGTCCTAACTTAACAGTACCTGGCTCTCTGTTTTAAGAGAATTGATTTATGGTTGTGAGAGAGGAACATGAATCCCAGGCTGCTCTGCCTCTGTCTGACATTAACTTGCCTGGTTGTCTTTGCTGGGCAAAAAGAACTGGGTTGTGTGGACTGATTCCCTCTTACTCCTAATGTTACTCCAAGGATCCAATATCCTGAGGAAGTACAGCCAAGGAGGAAGGTCACAGCATACTGAACTATTTATTTTTATTATTTTTTTCAATTAAAGTATATGTTACTGATATTTTCTCCCCAGTGTTCAGTTCCAATAGTCTGGGTCTTGACACTATTTTCTCTTTTTGTTTATTAGACCAGCTAGCTAAAAGGTAGGGGCAGTTTCATTTTCGTTCCATCTGTGTTCTTGGAGATTCTTGTCTATCATATAGTTTGGGTTGCAGTGCTGTCAGGAGAGACTAAAAATATCCATTAGACTAAAAATAACATAGAAAAGTTTCTGTTGATCATGTTCTAAGTTTGCTCTTGATGAATTCTCAGTTAAGGCCAAATTTAAATTGAACTTCTCTTCTGAAGTCAGCTTTTCCAGTATGTCCTTTACCAGTGTATGAATGTGCAGAAACTTTACAATGTAGGATTTGTCACAGGTTTTTTTTCTTTGCTTTATAGCCAGAAGTTAAAAGAGAAGAAACTGCAAGCTAAGAAAAATAAACTTGAACAAAAGAAGCAAGAAAAAGGTCAGTGAAATTTAGTTTTCTTTTCTCAAGATGCAGTTCTGTTCCCTAATTTGAAGCCTAGAAGAGATTGTTCCACCCCAAGCATTCTCAAAACATGGATTGAAGCCGGAGCCTTAAGCTTGTTATTTTAGCTAATGTTTCAAAATCCTCTTTGAAAGCCATCTATGTTGAGATTTAATCTTACAAATAACTTGGCTGTTTGTGAATATTTTCCCTGTATTAGGGGAAATTTTGGACAGCAAACACTGGAATCCATTTTGGTTGTTTGTGGATGTTTTGCCCCAGCTATACTGACAAACTGCAGATTTAGAACATCATCTGCTCAAAAAGGCAGTATTGTTCAAAGCTGTGCTTTTTTATGTATATTTTGAACGTGTATGGAGAAAACAGGTGGAAAAAATGCACAGCTTGGGCAGCAAGAAACTTGAGTTACAATTTTGTGTGTAAGAAATGGAGCCACCTTGTTGCCATCTGTTCCACACGACTATTTTATTTGCATAGAAATTAACATTGAAAACCTGACTGCCTCTGTTCTCCTGCAGCCTTGAAAATTAATGTTCAGCAATGTCAGTGTAACTGTTTGCTCAAACTTTTGCATATTGTTGCCTCCTTTCAGTGAGTGTATTTTAGCTTACTCTTTCAAATAGCTGTCCTTTGTGGATTAGCACACTGACTGGAGTAAGTCTTAAAGTTACAGCAGGTTTTGGTGATTCTGCTGGAACAGTGACTTGTCTGACAGTTCTACCTTAATTCTGCTTTGCTTTTCAAAATTGGATCTGTTTCAGCTGAACCGTTGCCAGCCTCCCATGTAAACACAGAGAGGGCAAATTACTTGTTAGGTTAATTTTACTTGTGACAGCAAGTGAATGTAGCAGAGTAGAATTTTGGGTGTTTTGTTTTTGTTCTGTTTTGGCTTTTTTTAAGCTACTCATTTATGAATTGTAACTAGGAGGAGGATTTAAGTATGAGTCAACATACTTTTGTTCATTTTGAGTCAACAAAACAGAATACCCATCCCTCTAGGGAGTGGCTGGGAGAGAGGAGAGCTGGATCAGGGACTGGCACTGCTGTGTACCAGTTGTGGGGCTGGAGTGGTTTTGTTTGGCACAAGTTCCTGAAAGATAGAATGCAAACTCCCCTGCCTTTATAACAGTTCTTAACTCTTTACAGTTTGTGCTTCTCTGTGGAAAATAATAATAGTAGTACTACTAATGATGATAATAATATCAGGGGAGGTAGAGGCCCCTGATAGCCATTTTTAGCCTGCTGAGAGCAGCCTTTTCTTTTTCTAGTTTTGTCTGCCCTGGGTTGAGATCTAAGAGTTTTTCCAAATTATTTGAAGTGTATTTGTTGTATGTGGTAGGCAAGCATTTATCTTCTGATTTGGATGAATAAATAAAACCTCTGAATTTCCATCTTTCACCTTCGTTGCAGTAAATACATTAACAATAAGGGTTGGCAGTGAATCAGGTCAGCTGTTAAAGTTGCATTATTGCACAAACCCTTAATAAAAAGGGAAGGTTCAGAACTTCACCACGCGGTGGCATCAGCCCACCAGTCCTGAGTCCTCCTTGTAAACTGGTCAGGACATGAGCTCAGTGTGACTGGGCCTCAGGAACAGTAAAGAGCAGAAAAACTTAGATTCAGGTCCCACTTTCTGCTGTACCTCATTTTCATGATTGGTTATTTAATTTCTAGTAAGTGTTTTCTGATCCTTTAGCAGGCTCTGTAAGTTTTCTGTGACCCTAGTTAATCTTAAGTGTATCTTAGTGAGTTCCTGTACTTGCAGCACTGAAAACAGTCTGTAAAAGTTTATGGCACCTTGTGGAGTTTCCACAAACTTGGGTAGGTGTAGGAATATACTCAGACTTGGTCTTGGCTTCCCAGTGTTCTCTGACAGTGCTCTGTGATCCTTGAAAGTTCATGCCAATCTGCAGAGGTGAGATTGGGAGTGAATTGATCTGTCACCTCAGTGTTTGATTACCTCTGTTTGAAGAAATAATGTTCTATAAGAGGTGGAGTTGATGGACTTGGTAACATTGGAGGTAAGGGAATATTTCTCCCAGGGAGAAATTGATATTCTGAGCTCCCTGTGGCTCGGTAGAATTAATATAACCTGATACATGTTTCCTGAATATCTGGGACTACTTAGTTGTGAGATATTTAATGAGGGAGACACAAGGGAATATGTTATCCATCCGTGCTAATTAGCATGACCTAGTACTCATTTCCTTAGCACCTGAGACTGCTTTGCTGTGAAATACTTGACAAGGAAGACAGGTGGGAACACCTTATGGATTCATCCTCTTTGTGTTTGTAGAACCTGATCAATCTCAAGAGCAGGTCAGCAGCGAGGATGATGAAGAGGATAGCAAGGAGGAGGAAGAGAAGGAAGATGATGCTGAAGAGCCAAGTTTTGTGATGGGAAGAGGATGAAGCCTTTCAGGGACAGCTGGAAACACTGTTCATTGCTTTATATCCAGGAGCATGAAAGCCTTTCATCTCAGCCAAGCAGAACCCATTGGCCGTACGTTACATCTGCTTAACGGGGAATGGCCTTCGCGTCACAGGCCTGAGAGATAATGATAGAGAAATGCCAAATAAGAGATTTTTTTCTTGATTGCTTGTATAACTGCTGTGCAGTCTGCTCTAAGTTTGCTCTAAAGAGTCAGCCATAAGTCTCTCTGACCCCAGAGTTCTTTCTAAAATGGCCCAGAATGTTTTTCTGTCTGAAAGCTAAAACATATCCATTACCATTTAAGGGAAATATTACTGTGAAGGCTACGTATTCTACTTATGTCGGAGCTGGTAGCAGTGGGATACATGAATCTAAGGGAAGAGTTCAACCTAAAGTAGAAAAGTGGTCTGTAGCCAGACTCTCCTGCACTGTGAGTGTTCTGAATTTGGGGTTTTGTATGGGGTCATCTCTAACCCAAAGAAATCAGTTTATGTTGCTAGACAAGTTCTATAGATTTTTAATCGGGATCCCTTTTATATTGCTAAAATTTTTCCCTATTGCTTTTCTTCCATGTTTTTTAAATTAATAAAAGGGATGTGTTGGATTGTTCTGTCTTCTTTTTTTTTTATTTTTTTATGAGGGTTTCAGTAAAATAAAGAGATGCTTGCAGGGCTGCAGGAAAGGACAAAGAGATCAAGTGATTTGGCACACGTGAAAATATGGAAAAGGTGTTAGCTGCATGTCACTTTTTGCTTTTGGATGGGAACAATGTGTTTTCCCAAAGATTATGTCTGTAAAGCCTCCAAATGCTGTGGCAAAAAGGCTTGGAATGGAATTGTTCCGCTTGTGTTCAGCTTCATGTAATGACACCTGCCTTTCTCTCTGCTTGAGCTCTCTGCTTTGCACTTTGGATTCCCCAGAAGGAATCATAACATCTATATATACATTTACTTCCTGGTGCTTCAATGAAAAGCGTATGCAGTGGTGGTTTTACTTGTAACTGGTCATTGTCTTTTCAGTGTGTCTTTAATTAGAAGTGCCTGCTGGCTTTCAGACATGCTCATCTCAGAGCCTTGCATCCAGAATGTGGTGCTACTTCTCAAGCCTTGGTCAATGCCAAATTATTTTAAGCAAAAACAGTAAAAAGGGAGAATCTCTTTTTAGATTTAGCCTTTGTTGAACAGTGCTGCCAGAAATCCTGCATTTTGTCTGAGCTGGCCTTATGTAATGGCTTCTCAGTGGTATTACTGTGGTGGCTGGGAAGCAGATGTGATCAAGTGCAAGTGATGTTTGTGTTTAGTTTAGAGATGGGTAAATTATGACCTGCAAGGTCCCTGTCCCAACTGCCCTCCCCTATGTTAGAGGTCTGCATAGAACTGTTTTCTGCTCAGCCCCCACAGGGACAGGTACTTCAGCACAAGTTGTGGCAGTGTTTCATTCCTGAGCACTTCAGATGCAGGGTGGATGTTCTGCAGCTGGCATTTTCCCTGTGGAGGGATGAGTTATGAGCATTGCTTCACTTGACTCCCCCTTAGGGCAGGCAAACCCTGTGTATACGGTGTTGTGGGACAATCCATAAAAATATGATGTTTTTTATGGACAGAGAAGAATTGAGAGTCTCACAAATAAAGATGTTCTGCCTCTGAGCTTGTCAGGGCTTTGAGCTGAGTAAGTCCTGTTCTGCATCAAACACAGCAGGTGCTGCTGCATGAGGACATGCTTCTTTCAGCTGTGAGGAAGATGGACTCGAGTTTGTCTTGGTGATTGAACAAATCCAGGTTGTGTGGCCTCATCCTGCCTCCTTAAGACACCATCCTTACCCGTGCTGAATTATTCATGCGCTCCATTTTGTAGGAATGCCGCGTTTGTAGGTGAAATCCATAAACAGCAAACAGAACATGTTGGTGAAGGTGGGATCTGCCTCACGGTCTGTCTTGCTGGGGTGGCTGAGTGTAGCAGTAGGAGCTGTATTTGGTAGGTGTTGCTGTGAATTCCAAAAAATACTCTGCCATGTTGTGGTTGTTCCCGGCAGTACGAGCTCGTTGAGAATACAAAGCACATCAAAAGGGTTGTTTCTTTGTTAAGACAAAATGCAGGTACTCTGTGACCTCAAAACCGGGAAAACATCAGCCATGGAGTAGAAAAAGGGAAGTGCTCACATGTGTAGTAAAATGAGGAACTCTTCAACTGCTTCCTATTGCAAACAGGGCACCGACAAAGCAGTAGTAATTTAAAGGCTTTAAACTGCTCAGGAGCCTGACCTGCTTACATTAAATTCTTGTTCTGGATTCTCTTCTAGAGGAGTCCCTCTCCTTTCCCTGATGGAGACTAATCTTCAGGGGTTAAAGTTTACGCTGTTCCATTTCTACACGTGCAAGTGTGGGACCCCGAGAGGCAGCAGTGTTAGTGCTGAAACCCAGCAGAGGTGTTCCTGATCTCAGAGGTGAAAAGCACACTTGGGATAACAAATGTATCTCTTTATTAACTTTGTAGGAACTGCTTTCCTGTCTCTTCCCTCCCCCAGGGAGAAGGGAGTTCAGGATGATGGGATTACCCTGTGATAAAGGTGACCCATTGTGCTGGCTTTCGGCATATTCTTTATCTCGTTTCCAGGGAAGGAACTCCCTCTCTTTCCCATAAGGCTGTCCCTGTCCGTTTGATGGGTTTATACAGGATTTCCTGCTGAGTCAATAGAGGAGGAGTGCAGGCAGATAGCAGCCGGGATTCCAGGGAGCCTGTGCTCAGCCAGAGGAGGTTGCAGCCCGGCGGAGGCAGAGCAGCGCTGCCTTTTGACTTATGTAAGTGGCGACTTTTTGCTGTATAATTAACAATTGTAATAAAAGCACGTTTGCATCCCATTGCACCAATACCTTTTCTGTGCCAAGATTTAGAGATAACGCCAGCCCCAGACCCACCAGCATCTTTACCAGTGCGGGATTTTTCAGCCCCGCCGCGACTTCAGGGACCCGCAGATGTGATTTATTTTATTTCCTCACCCTGCCAGATGCATGTTCACAGCGGAGGGCTGCGGCCCCCGGCATCCCACCCGGCTGCGGGGTGGGCTCCGTGCCGCGGGGGGGCCCCTCCTCTGTGACCGCTGAGTGCCCTCCCCGTTCTGTAAGACCCCAAAATCCCCCAAACCCCCCCAAAACCCCGGGGTTGGGGGGGAGCGCGGTCCTGGTTTGGGGAGGGGGGA
>WBMV01006916.1:1034578-1054118 GCA_013396655.1 Campylorhamphus procurvoides
GGGGGGCGGGGCCTGGCGGCGCCGCGGGCCAATCAGCGCGCGGTCACGTGCGGGGGCGTGGCGGCGCTGCCCCTCCGTTTCCTGCGGGTCACGTGGCCGGTGCCCGGCGTTGCCGTGGCAGCGGCGGAGGCGGCTCCGATCCCGATCCTTATCCCGGCTCCGATCCTGATCCCGATCCCGGCTGCGGCTCCGGATCCCGGTCCCGGCTGCGGCTCCCGATCCCGATCCTGGTCCCGGCTCCCGATCCCGGTCCCAGCTGCCGCTCCAGCTCCCGGTCCTCGGACAGCACCGCGGTGAGCCACGAGCCGCCCCCGCCGAGCCGCATCCCGCCCGGGCAGGAGGAGGAGGAGGGTCGTTCCCAGCCGGGACATCTCGGCCGGAGTGTTTGCAGAGGTGGGAGCAGCTCCTGCCCACGCTGAGCCGGCACGACGGGGCCCCATCCTGCCCGGGGTCCCATCCTGCCCGCGGTGCTGCGGGAGGGAGTTGGTCTTATCCTGCCTAGATGGGGATTCCTTTGCCCGCGGTGATGGTGTTGGGGGGGTACACAGCCCATCCTGCCCAGCCGGGGGCTGTCCCCTGCCCAGGGTGGTGCGGGTGAGAGGGAAGGGTCTGCTGTGGGAGTAGAAGGGGGTCCCGTCCTGTTCTTTGCAGGTCCCTTGGGATGCAGAGGGCAGGCCGGTTCCCTGGGGATGTGTCCGGACAGGGATCCTCTGGCTGGCGGTGCTGTAGGGGAAACACCTCCAGCCTGCGGTGTGGAGAAGCCCAGGGTGCTGTTGGAAAAGGGGATCAAGGGACTGGGTCCCATCCTGCCTGAGGAGATGTGGGGGATCCTTGGGATGCTGGTGGGGGGGGATCCAGTGGTAGGAGATCCTGTCCTGCCTCAGGGGGATCTGTGCAGGTTGCCTGTGGAGGGGAAGGTTTTACCTGTGAGTGGGTCTTATCCTGGCCTGGGGGATCCCCTGTCTGAGGGTGCTGTTGGAAGGGAGATCCTTGCTGTGCAGGGTCACATCCTGCCCAGGGTGTGCTGAGGATAGCTGGGAAGGAGGAGGAGAAGAAATCCCCTTCTGTGAGTAGGATCCCAGCTATGGAGAGGGGGTGAGGGATTACATCCTGCTTCGGAGGTGATCCCCTGCTCCTGTTCCCATCCTGCCTGGGTGCTGTGAGACCCCAGGGGTGCTGCTTGGGGGCCCTGAGCCTAAAGAGAACATAGGAAGGGGTTCCCCATAGCAAAGAGGGCCTGAGCTCGTGGAAGAGCAGTAGCAGGGCCCAGAGTTTGGCTTAGCCATGGCCTGCAGGGGCTTGGACAGTGTTACACAGGGAAGAAAGGCACTGGGACAAACCCACTGACCAGTCTGGGGCTGTGGGGCAGAAACCTGGGTCCAGGAGGGGGCTGGCATCCCAAAACCAGGCAGAGAAGCTTCCAGTGCTGCTGTAGAGACACATCTACATATCTCAACCCGATGGTATCAGCTTCGTTCCCTGCTGTGGAGAAATCCCTGCACGTGTGCTGGCAGCAGGGCAGCTGAGATGTGAGGCATGCAGAGGCTTTCCCTGGGGCAGGTTAATGAGATCAGTGTGAGGGAGCAATTATAGAGAGCTTTCTGTCTTACCACTGTGAGATGAAGTGGGGTCAGATGTGCCGGTGGTGCAGTGGAAGTGAGTGAAGACGCAGCTGGGATGGACTTTGCCAGAGCTGGCAGAGGAAAAGGTCTCCTGAGAAAGTCCTCATTCTCCATCCAAAACTCGTCAGCCCTGTGCAGTAAAACCCTGTAGGACAGTTATTTCTGTAAGAGCAAGTGTCCTAAACCTTTAACTTTGCAAGGCAGGAATGTGAAATCTCCAGAATAGCCCTCCCCTGATGCAGATAACTGTCTGAAAAGTATTTCCAGAGTAAAACTGCTTCAGATACAGTGTATGAAAAACACCTCTTTTGTTGTGTTTCAGCCCTTGGAGCGCTCCACCCAGTCCCTCCATGTCTATAGCCAGCAAGGTGAGTTTGACATCCTGGTACTGCTTGTTTGGGCTACATTTGTGTTTATGGGTTTTATTCTAAAATTGTTTACTTAATTGAGAACATCTGTTGAGCTGCTCCAGAGTGAAAATTCATCCTTGTGGTATTTTTAGCTTATTTTTCTAATGAAAGGAGCAGATTTGATTGGGTACTCTTGCCCTCTCTCTGTAACCTCTGAATTCATTTGTCTTTTCAATGGAATTTGTCCCAGGGGTCAAAGCTTCCTACATAAAAAGTTCCTATGTATGTTGTGAAAATAAATAGCAGAGGCCATCACTGTACCAGCTGGGGACAAAATCAGTACATTCCCTCCATGCTATACATTGCAGAATCCACACAGGATGTTGTCACAGGAAACAGCTTTATAATTTTGCTGCTCACAGACTGTTTCTGCCTCCGGCCCCCCCAGGAGGCTTTTTTCTTCTTCTGTAAAATAGGTGATTTCTTGTTTTTTCTGGAAACACAGGACAAGCAGGAAGGTCTGTTATTCTCTTCTTGGTTTTATTGTTGTGTGAATATTATTTTATGCTTTTTTCTTTCCTTTTTTGTAAAGATATTTTGAAAACTCCTGAACAGGTCAGGAGCCATCCTGGACTCCTCCATGGGCTGTAATGGAGGCCTTGTCAAAATCTGCCCAGGAATCATGTCTGAGGGGGCTGGAACCTGAAAGCCTCCCATGTTTAGGAGGGACAGTCTTATGACCTGCAGTGCTTTGCTGCTGCAGTGTAATCTTTGCCTGAAACAGCATTTTTCCCTTTTAGTGATCAGAGTTGTGGGTAGTAATGTCTTTTTGATCTTTGCCACTTCTTCAAATCTCACAGTAGCCATGGCTTTATTAGCTGTCCCAACATGGCTCCTGTATATGGGGAGCTTGGGGGGTGTGAGAGTGAGCAGCAAGGTGCCTGTGACCTTGAGGTGTGGTGCTGAGACTAATTAGTACCACACCAGGTGTGATTCTGGACGTGCATCTCCTCCTGCTAGGAGCTGGTGAGTATTTTGTGGACAGAAGGTGCAGCTCTGGTGTTGGTAGTGGAGTTGTGAGTGCAGGGATTAATTAGAAAAATCATAGTTTCCATTCTTTGGAAGGCTGAGTTAAACATCTAGTTTCAGATGTTTGTCAGAGTTGAGAATTTTTCCCTCAAAACATTCCATGGATCCTGGTCTGTCTCTGGATGGCACAGAGATCACCAGAGCCATTTGGCAGCAGCCTGGTGATGTGGTGGTGTAAGGAGGGTGGTTTGAACCCCACACTTGTCTCTGTGGCATTGACCACATGAAATAGTCTTGCTGCTTTCATACATCTCTCAGTGTAATCTCTTGAATCTGAAGATGATGGCATTTCCTGGAAGCAGCTTGCTTTTCCTCTTGGAATTGTTTTTTCCTTTCCCCATGCTCAGAGCCACTGGTGGAAGTAAGGGAGCAGGTTTCTTAGTCAGATGTGGCTAATAAATGGAGTGTGAGCAGTTCAGGAAATTGAACTTCCCACTGCAGAAGTTTGGGAAGTTCCTTTGTTAACCCTACACCGCAGTCAGCTCTGTATCTAAAATGAGCCATGAGGAGCAATGGTTTAACTGAGAAAAAACTTGTTTCCAAGGAAGGACCAAAAAGTGACTCCTTGAATTGATGTTACTTTGATACTCTAAAAGACACATTTGGAGCCAGTCTGTGCTGTACTGGGAAATGAATTGTCAGCTCAAAACAAAATGGTAAGTTGGGGGCCCTATTGCCAAAGTGTCTTCATGTAAAACCATTTTTTAATTAGCAAGGAGGAATTAGAGGGCAAAGTCGAGGTGCCAGCTCTGAAATGAAAACCCAGATGCTGCTCAGCCTTCCTGAATTCCTGCTGGAGTAGTTTCTGAGTTTACCTATATAATCTTTCCTAGTTTTCAGTCATTTGTGGCAATTATGGATGATCCTATCTCAGTTCCGTGCCTTGCAAGTGTGGTGGCATTTGGTCCATCATTTCCCACTAAGAGCAGCTTTGTTCAACCACAGCTTTTCCAGTCGTTGATGCTCATTCTGTCTGCCTGAGTGTCACTGTTTTATTCCCTCAGCATTTCCCTCATCATGAGTTCTGAATTAAACGTTCCGGTGGATCCCTCCACCCCTGCTTGCTGCTCTGAGCCTGGCACAAAGGGCATGGATTACCGGGACTGGGTCCGGCGCAGCTACCTGGAACTGGTCACATCAAACCACCACTCAGTTCAAGCCCTTTCCTGGAGAAAATTGTACCTGAGCCGAGCCAAACTGAAAGCTTCCAGCAGAACCTCTGCTCTGCTCTCTGGATTTGCAATGGTATGTGTGTTTGGTAGCTTTTTGAATTGCAAAGGGTTTGGCTCTCTAAAATCATCTGTTAATCAGTGTTTTCCTCCTGGGACGAGCAGGACATACTGTTGTTGCTTGAAGAGGCAGGAGGCATCTGCCTTGGCTGCTGCTGGGAGGTTTGAGGCTGGCTGTCTCAAGGCAGCACTGATACATGAGCTAAGGCAACCCACACACTCCCGATACAGCCCTTTAAAAATACTAATCCTCTACTTGCAAGTGTTCCACCAGCACTGCTGAACAACCCAGGAGCAGAGCCCTCCTTTGGTCCTGAGGCCATTCATCCCTTGCTGCTTTTACATGAGGTTGCTCATGGGCATGGAGCTCCTCCACGGCCCTGTGGCTGATGTGGTCCTGAACTTTATTTTAATTTCTGTGTGTGTTTTCTCAGGTCATGGTGTCTAAAATAAGGTGGAGGTTGGGTCACAGTCTGCCCAAGTGAAGTTTGCATCGTGTGATCAGGGAGATCATGTTATATGCTGAGGTGTGAGAAGAGGCCCTGAGCCTCAGACCTCATGTCAGAGGGCTCTGTAGCCTGAAGGGAGCCAAACCCAATATATTTTTGTCAGTGTTGCCTGTTGGAAGTAATCCCTGGTGCTTGCTTTCCACTGTGCTGCTCTTGGGTGTTATCTGGAAGCTATTTGCATAGGTCAAAACCATGGCAGGAGTGAGCAAATAAACAAGACAGAGACAGTGTGGTCCAGTGCTCAGACCTGTTTGAGCTGTGGTGTTAACAAAAACCAGCTGTGCTGTGTCACTGTGAGCCCCTTCATCTCCCTTCTGCTTCTTGCTTACTGGGAATGAGAATTGAAACCAGTTTGGGGGTGGTTTTCTGCTCAGGAAATGGGCAGGTCTGGTTGTTCCTGAGGTCTTTCAGCAGAGGGGTAGAGGGCAGTGCCTGGTGCGTGGGACGCGATGTAAAGATTTTGCGTCCTGCAGCTCAGAGGCTGTGGGGGGAAGACAGATCTCTCCAGATAGCCTTTCTCATTTTATTTTCGCTTTTTCAGCTGCTTTTTCCTCCCCCAGTGCCCAGACCATGAATCATCTGTAACATTTCAACAGTCTGGGATGACAAAGTTGGTCACCCAAAGCAAAGCTGGAAAGCTGCAGGGGTGGGTTCAGTGGGAGCAGGCTGGAGGGGGAGAGGGTGCTCAAAGGGTTTGGGATTCCTCTCCACTCACTGTCTGTGTGCAAGAGATGCTCATAAAAGCTTTTCACAAAGTCTGTGTTGGTTTGTAACCAAACTTGTGTGCTGCAAGGGCAGACGGTCCCTTCTTTTGAGAAAGCTGGGTGCTCCCCTGTAGACTTCTTTGACTCAAGAGTTTTCTTACTCTAAAAAGCCTCTCATTTGCTTGCCCTGTGTGCCTCTGGTTACTGGAGTTTTGTGTGAGTCATTTGTGACCATTCTGTTTAACCTGATTATTATTTTAATATTTTGTATTAACACATAAGCTGTCCATGCTGGGTGTGCTGTCACTGGTATCACTGGGACCTGGGGGCTTGCAGCCCACCCACACTGTAAGGCATTGAAAACAAAGCATGCCTTCTCAACTCACACAACAGAAAGTTGCTGAAAGTCCTTGGCAAACACACAAAATTAACCATTGGTTTTGTATTCTGTTTAAAATGCAAGTCAAATAAACACACAGGTCTAAGTGTTAGTTATGATCGTCAACCTAACTTAAGAAGCACACCTGAAATTAGTAACTGTAAGACATACTCTCTTGCAATAAGGAATTCTCTTTATTAGCAAGCTTTTTCCCAGCTGATTGGATCTTCCTGTGAAAGCTGAGGTATTTGTTCCTATGGGGTTATTCCTCCTCTGGTAATTTGGCAAGCAGGTATTTAGTACACGGATATTTACTCTATTAAGAGCACCTATTTGGCTATTGATGAAAGCAGAGAAGTTATTTAGAGATAAATATGTGTAGATGTGGCACTTAGGGACGTGGTTTAGTGGTGGACTTGGCAGTGCTGGGGAAATGGTTGGACCTGACTAACTTAAGGGTCTTTTCCAAGCTAAATGATTCTGAGATTCCATGAAATAGTTTCCCTGAAGCCTTGAGTGCATTTAACTATGTAAACAAATGTCATTCAGAGCTTGGCTATTGCTTTATTTACTTCCCTGTCGGTGTGTTTGATTTAAGCCAGTTCCATATTGGCCGAAAATTATTGCGAGCTGATGGATATTTAATCAACAGACGATGGCTTTGATCCAGCCCCTTCTGGACAGGCTGCAGGATAATACGAACCTTCCTCGTTACCATCCCTGGTATTTCTGGCAGAGTTGGGCAGATCAGGAGGATGTGGGTCATTCCAGTGCCAGCTCTGCTTGGAGATGGGTCGTAGGGTGACTGCATTCACCCCGAGGAGGCTGCAGATTAAGGAAATTCAGAGGGAGTTTAGGAAACCTCCTTAATAATTTTCCTGATGGAAATAAGAGCTATTACTGCTAACCCATCTTCTCAATAGTCACCCAATTGCTTACAGGATATGTATTTGATTAAAAGAAAAACAAAACACCTAGCAGATCTACTGGAGTGATTTTTACAGTCTGCCAAACCATCTGTGTGAATGTGTCATGGTTTATGTTAAGCCATTTGTCATCCTTTTGCCTGTTATTATCTGTCCTGGTCTAAATTTCTCAAGATGAGTATCATCTTTGTTGTGGATAATCGGGGCTATACTGCTCTAAAACCTACCATCATTGCATGTAATTTAATTACAGTTTAGTTCTAAAATGTTCTGAGCACTTGGTCCTGAGAGCCTGGAGTTCAACAGGGTGATTCTCAAGCTTAAAATTAGGCCTATGCTGAAATATTCCATGACTTGGCCAAGTGCTCAGCCTTGCAAAGTCGCTTCTGGGAAGAGGTTAAAATAAAGGGGGCTGTTGCATGGAAGAGTATAATTGTATCAAACATGACATATTAATAGTTTTACAGACTAGGCAGCATATTTAATGATTTTTAAATGGGTTATGTCAGCTTGTCCTCTTTCTGTTATTGGGGTCAGGGAATGACATGACAGTCTGTGTGGGGTAAAGCAGGAAGAGCTCACTCACCTTTTCAGCACTTGTTTGGGTTAAATGAACTGGGTTTTCTGCCTTGCTGCCCTATCTGGAATGTTGAAGTTTTCCCCTGAAATACCTCTTACTGAGCCATCAGTCAGTGTTAAAAATTCATCACATTGCACAGCTGAAGCCAGCCCTAGGGAATAGGTTAGTCTGTGAGGAAACATCCAATTAGCTGGAAAGTGCTGCTCATGTGAAGGATAACAAGCAGAAATTGATATGTTGACATCACCCAGGCTTTCAGCTTTAATATAAAGCTATAAATTGGACATGCAGGTACAATTCCCATTCAGCTGGCTGAATACCATGTCTCTGGGTATTACAGCAGCCATTAATGAACAATACACCTGGCTGATGGGGTGTGACTGGCAACTACAGTGCTGTACAAATTTATTGTACATAGAGAATAAGTCTGATCTCCTCCCTCTCGAATCAATAAAGGGGAACTGCAAAGAACATGCACAGGGCAATGTGAAATGTGTTTTAATTAAATTGACCTTGCAGTAGATAGTGAGGCCAATCCTCTTGTTAATATTTTCTTTGCTATACAACAAGAACTGCTCTAAACTGCAAACAGGAACCTATAAAAAACAAGCAAAAAAGGTAAACTCCCCCATATGTTCCTAATCAGGACAAAAGGCTGGGAATATCCAAGAACTGTCACAATATTTTTGGTGTCTCTAAAACCCTAAATAGTAGCTCAAGGTATAAATCTGGACTTGTAGAGATTGGCTGTTTGCCACGTGTTATATCTTGGTTGCTACTGAATGGGTGCAGACTGGACTGTGATCCCCTCATTTAGGCTGCTGATAGTTTCAGAGTAAATGCAGGTAAGACAGCAGTCATACTGACTGCCCTCCATTCCCTTTAATCCTTTTCAGGGCTTCCAGCAGGGAGAACATGAGTGCACCCCTAATCTTCCAGTGCCTAAATAACATTATTAACAAGTAATGCCAGAGCAAGTGCTGCAGGTGGTTATACAGACCCTGAAGTGGCTGCTCGGGGGGTGTCTCGTGTGAAGTCTGGTTAAAGTAATTGTGAGTCAGTCCTGCAAAATCCCTCTGTGTCCCAGAACTGAGCTGCCTGTTCAGACTTTGCCTTGTCATGATGGTCTTGAGAGGCACTGCCTTGAGGCAAGAACCCAAGCATGGCTTCTTTCCATATAGCTGTGCTGTGCAGGAGCAGCAGGTCACCCGGGGTCACTGGAGGTTTTGCCTGCTGCCAGGAGAGTTAATATCTCTGCAAATCATGAAGTGCAGCTGCAGCTGCAAGCCAGCTGCTAGAGAGGAATGTTTGATAGTCTTGTCCACTGCTTTTGTGGTTTCTCATAGCAAAAATGGTTTGTGCAGTCCTTTCAGGGATGCCACCACACAGAAGTATTGTCTTACTTCACATGTAGCTTAAGTAATTGTACAAATTCTCCCGCTAAACCAGTTAACAGGCCTGTACTAGGACTCCAGTTTTGATCTCAGAAGAGCCTTCTGCTCTCTTGCACATATTTTCCTTCTTAAGTTTCATTTGATTAAAGTAAAAATAGCTTTAGAGACCTGCTCTATGATAGCTGTTGTTTTGGGAAGGAGACTCCTTTCTGAGTTGCTGAGCACACCCATAAGCCAGTAGCTGTCCCTTTCTGCTGAGTGTGTCAGTAAGTTATTAGCTCTCCGGGGAGAAATTTGAGGATATAAATAACTTGTATCTGCGCATATTTGTAATAAAAACAAACGTAAACTGTTCTGAGAATAGAAGGCAGTTATTTTAACTATGGGCTAACTTAAACTGTACTTGTGTGCTTCCCATGGGGGCAGTGAGACCTGGCTGGCCACTGGCCAGTGGAGCTGCTTGGTTTTGCTTTTCTTAATGAGCCCAAAGTTGACACTTCCTGTGCTGCAGCCGCAAGTAAGGAGAGGAAGAAGGTGTGATGGGTGGGGGGGCTCTCAGGCTGTCAGCTGCCTCCAGCCCCACGTGTCATCTAATGGGTTCCTTCTGTTGTGTGTTGGGGTTGATGCAGCTCATATGGCTTGTGGTTGCAAGGAGAGACGTGTTGTTTCAGAAAACGACGGCACAGAAATGCGTGCCTGAGCCTCAGAAAGGCCAAGGCACAGACTGTGTGAGGAACAGCAGTGATCCTTCCAGGCTGCCATTCCAGAGAGCACTAGAGTGTGTACTTGACCTTAGGTGTTCTTCCTGAATAAAGATGCTTTCCTGGATGGAAGCCTTCAGGAGATGAAAAGCCAGCAGCTGTTGATGAGCTCTTTGTTCCTTCCCCTGCCAGGTTGCCATGGTGGAAGTGCAGCTGGAGGTGCAGTACAAGTACCCCCAGATGCTGCTGATTGCCTTCAGTGCCTGCACGACGGTGCTCGTGGCAGTTCATCTCTTTGCCCTCCTCATCAGCACCTGCATTCTGCCCAACGTGGAAGCAGTGAGCAACATCCACAACCTGAACTCCATCAGCGAGTCCCCCCACGAGCGCATGCACCCCTACATCGAGCTGGCGTGGGGCTTCTCCACCGTCCTGGGCATCCTCCTTTTCCTCGCAGAAGTCGTGCTTCTGTGCTGGATAAAATTCCTGCCCGTGGGCTCCATCCTGAAAAATGAGACCACCAACGCGGAGAAGCCCAGCAGCCACGCGGGGTGGCAGTCAGCACTGGTCTCCACCATCATCATGGTCCCAGTGGGTTTGATTTTTGTCGTCTTCACCATCCACTTCTACCGCTCCTTGGTGCGGCACAAAACGGAGCGGCACAACCGGGAGATTGAGGAGCTCCACAAACTGAAAGTGCAGCTAGATGGGCATGACAGAGGCATGCAGGTAGTGTGACAGACCCTGCACACCCGCCCACCTGGGGCTCCGCAGAACACCTGGTTTGCTCCTTGGTGAGACACCACTGATGGATTGTCTTGAGGCTTCAATATGTAAATGCTAATTGCCTGCCATTTCTAGCTGTGGGTTCTAGTGCTGTTTCATGTGCTGGGGTCTCTGGCCTGATTCTGGTCCTACACACTTGGCCTTTAAGTCGACACTGCCGTGGAGTTCAAGGTCAAAACTTTACCTACATTAACATTGGTTCAGGTAGCCAAAAATCTGTATTTTTTTACAACTGCAATATTCTGTTGCCAAAAGTAAAACTGCGTCAGCTTCCAAAAAGCCACTGCTTGTGTGTGTGTGTAGGACCTGTCTTGTGTGTCAGAACTCCCTGGCTGTCAGTGCAGCCACAATTAGCTGGCAGCTCGTTTCTAGAGCAGAGCTGGTTAATGTGGGTACCTGCAGCTGACTCAAAGATATCCAGGAAAGCACAACGGAAACTGAGAGTATTGATCCAAAGCGAGTATTCCATAAATACATAACCAGAAAGAAATCAGCCTTAGCTTTTTTGTTCTTTTCTTGCTATTCTTTACTATATTTTTACAGCTGGAGAGGTAGAATTTTGAATTGCAGGAGGCTGGGAAGTTCTCTCGTACTTTCTTCAGCAGCATATGTCACTTTAGATCGAATGAGTGCCAAGATCATGTGTTTTTTCCAATAAGAGGCAAGAGTGCCCAGGGAAGGCCTACAGGTGTTTTAGTTTTAACAAGGACATTCTTAAAACAGAACAGTGACAGGGAATTTAATGAGACAAAACTTTGAAGGACTAGCAAAGCGAGTTTCAAGGAGGTAAGGAGTGACAGCAAATACTGCACGAATCTGTTGCTGTGTCCTCTTCATTCCTGTATTGCTGTGATGCCTTTTGCCTGTTTTGCTGGAGAGAACAAGCCCAGTCCTGTGCATTTCATCATTCAGCTTTTTTTAATTGGCTGTAGCATTTTTCTGTCAGAAATGAATGCTTCCTTCTCCCTCCACCAAGGCAGGCAATTCCTCTGGTGGAACCTGGAGCTGCACTGGCAAGCCTGATGGAGCTGGATCCGGCAGGAATGCTGTGTGCCATTAAAGAGCTATCCATTTCCTTTGAGCTCATTTCTTTTTTCAGCAGCTGAGACAATGACACTTGCATGTCTGTGTTGCTTAGCCAGGGAAGCTTGTAAATTCTGTAGTGTCCTTGTGGGTGAAAACTGCTGTAAAAAAAAATTATGATTTTTATTAACTTTATGGAGGAAAAAGGGTGTTTTGCAATCATCAGCTCTTTGAAGGGAAAGTAAGGCTTTCTGCCACACAGGGCTGCAAGAAGCATAAGCACATTTTCTTGGCCCTGATCCTGTGCTGATTTCCTCCTCTGCACTCAAAAACTGCAGTTTCAGAGTCTCCGAGGCCTTATAGGTTTCTGAAATCATTAAGGGTGTTTGTAATGTCCTCTTTAACCCTGGTCCCTTATTCCACTGGGATTTGAGAAATCTAATGGCAGTGTATTATTACATGTCAGCTTCCCAGAATGGAGAGTACACACAAACCCCAGGGCAGCAGGGTGAGACTCTCCCAATATTCCTCTCTGCCAAGGGCCTTGGGAAACCAACTCTCATCTCTCTTGTTTACATGTGAATGCTGAACAAGTTGTTTAGCACTGTGTCTGTGGCTTTCATCTGCTGTTCTTGCTGCAGTTGGCATGTACCATATTGGCTGATGTGCAGCAAAGAAAATTGTCTTTGTGTGCTAAATGACTAATCTGTACTCCTGTGCATATGCAAAAAAATGAGTGTCCTCCAGGAAGTGGGTGGTCTTGAAATTCATACAAACTCCCCAGGAATCTGCCCTCTCTCCCTCCTCTTTTTACCATAATAAAAATTAAAGGTTTATACACCAAAATCAGAGTTGAGTTTTCTGCCAAGTATTACAGGTGTGGGCTCTTCCACCAACAGAATTTCTGTTGTGAGGCCAGAGCCAGACCTCTCCCTTAACATCAGTAATAATAGGACTTTGTGTACTGAGGAGTTCAGGAGATTGTTGAGGAGAATATTGAGCCATTTTTGCAATTTAAAAGAAAAGATTTCCCCACGTGTACACAGTGCCGTGAAAGCAATGCAGCTCCTTTGGAAACAACCAATTCATTCATTTAGTTTTTTGCTAGTATAATGAACTTCAGCAAATGTAGAAATGCTGCAGAAACTGTGCTTTGATTTTGTAGAATAACAAGGCTTTGGTGGGATTGGATTCAAGATCAGTCTCAAGGCAGAACATCTGTGACTGGAGTGGGATCACCTTACTCCAGCAGGGAGTCTGAGGTATGGTTTGGGATGGTGTCCCAAGGGCATATGTGCTTAAAACAGAATAATAACATGCTTTCCCACCTTTGCTTGCAGCTCTGTTTCTTGTGTCTCTCTGGGCACTGAGTTTTCCCTTCCATGAAAAGCCCATGGGAGTATTTTTGCTCTTTGACTCTGACATCTGGGGTCTATCTGGGATCACCTTTGTGCTGTAACTCCTTTCACAACAAAACTATTTGCTTTTCTTGCTCCTCCCTCTCTTCCTTCAACTTGTTTGCATTTTCACCTCTGTTGGGCCCAGACTTGTGTTGCAGACAGGTTACCTGTGGTACCAGCCATAGCAGTTCATCCATAGAGGATGAGTAGGGATGTTGTAGTTGTCCAGGTGTGTGTTTCTGTGCAGCAGCACCAAGAAATGCTCCTTGCTCCTGCTGCTTCTGCAGGATTGCTATCAGTCAGGCATGAAGATGCCAGCCTTTCCACACTGTCATTGCTGTCCCAGCAGGGCTGTGTCATGTCTGGAGTTGTCTGTCCTGTGCTGTCACCTCTCTCTCATTCCTGGGGTGTCTGTCATTCCTGGAGTGTCCCAAGTTTTGTATGGCTCCGTTCCTGCAATTCCTGCACAGAGATACTTCTCACAAGGATTCCACCCTCAGCTTGGGACATGTGTTGAGGATCTCCCCTGGTGTGTGTGTTGGTCTTCTGTACGAGCCTTGGGCTGCTGCACCCTGGTGTGGTTGTTGCCCTGATTCTTAGCCCCCTTAGGCTGTGACTCACTGGACCAGTTATTACCTTATTTGGGCCACTTCTCTAATTTTGCACTGGAGCTTAGCACAGAGACAGCCACGATCTCACTTCAGAGTCCTGAGTCTTCCTCCAGCTTTTTTTGGACAGTTTTTGCCCAGCAGAAAAATGCCTTTGCAGACTCCAGCACTGCAGTCATGCTGGCTGCCCACCCTACAGCAGGGAAGGAACTCTCAAAGACAAGAGTACAGCCCTACTTTGTAGGGCACCTGCCTTGGTTTAGGAAGCAACTCCTCTCTCTCCTTGTTACCAGGAGTAAAGGCAGAGCAGGACTGTGACCTGGAGGGAGCTGTCGGAGCCAGAGCAGTGTCGGGTTCTCCCTGTGCTGTGTTTGGTGGCA
Organism: Campylorhamphus procurvoides; assembly: GCA_013396655.1. Taxonomy (NCBI): domain Eukaryota; kingdom Metazoa; phylum Chordata; class Aves; order Passeriformes; family Dendrocolaptidae; genus Campylorhamphus; species Campylorhamphus procurvoides. Next base: position 1,048,259 of record WBMV01006916.1, read on the forward strand.
GCTCTCACTCTGTGAGCTCCCTATTTTTAACATCACCCCAGGGCAGGCCTGGCTCCCGTTGTTTCAGTGGATATGTGACTCCCAGAGAGACTTTATGACCAGGAGAGATGGAGCAGTGCTGGGTTTGACCTCCTGGGCCCGGCCCATGTGAGGGATGAAAGCGATCCCCGGGTGGAGCGAGCGCTGCCGTAAGCGCTCAGATATGTGGAAGTGTTTGGAGAGAGCACTGGGGCGGGTGCAGCTGCACAGCCAACATCCTTCCTGTCTCTGGGATGTGGGCACGGGCAAGCCCAGCTTGCCTGAGGACACCTGCACTGGGCTCAGGGGTGGAGGTGCTCCTCTTGCCTATCCTAATGTGCTTTCTCTGCTTTCCCTGCCTTCAAACAAACAGCAAGAGGTTTGGGATTTTCCCTGCTGCCGTAGCTTCTTAATCTTCTAAATCTCATTGTATCTACTTTTAAGATAGCTTCCTCAACACCACCCTGCCCCCAGGCTGCAATCTCAAATTCAACTCCTGGCATGGCTAGGCCAGTGGGGTTATTTCCTGATTAACTCACAGGCTCTCTTCTCTGCATCCATCTCAAAGCAGTTTCAGTAATTGAGATTGGCAGTCTGGATTTGGAGTGCATTCCCCTGAATCCCTGTGTGTCCGACTGGGAGCTTGCCTTCTGCCCAGGGTTGTGAGAGTGATGAGTGCTGAGAAAAAAAGATCTGTATTTTAGCTTTGCCTGTTCTTGTTTTATCGTTGCATGAACAATATTTAATGTAGAGCAACGAATGTATCTCAGTTATTGTCCAGCTATGTGAGAGAAACTGGATAAACTTACTCAGTTTTCTGCTTCTTGCTGATTTCAGACTGATTTTTTGATAAGGCAGCTCAAGTCCTCCAGCATCCTCTATGGGTTAACTTGGGTTCTGCCTTTTTTTAAAAAAAAAAAATCTCTGTCAGATATTATCCTTCTCCTTTTAATGTATACAAGTAGATAACAATTAGATGTGCTTCCTCCTAATGAGGATCTGGGTCTTGGCACGTGTTTTACAAGGAGGTTAAGGAGACAGTTAAGGAGATGAACAGCTGTGACAGGAACTCGTATAACAGGAAGACTATTAAAGTTTCTCTTATATTAATAATACCAGCTTAGTGGACAGAATTACTTTTAAGAACTCATTAATTAAGATTAAGATCTCTTTATACTTTTTTCAGATTTCTATGATACTTGACAGTCAAATTGCTAATGCTTTGTAACTGCAAAGCAGGGTTTTCTTGCTTTTTGTTTTGTTTTGTTTTCTGACTTTTTAGGAGAGAATGTATAGAAAGTTTTAAAAAGTAATACTGAACAGATGGGTGTAACTGCATTTTGGTTTAAGGATGCCCAAGAGGCTGTTTAAAATGTCAAAAGGTTGACCCAGCAATGACTGTGTAGTGACTTAGGTTTTGGACTTCAAAAACAGCAAGACAAAGCCCTCAGTTTTTGGCTCAGTATTTAATTATTTGCATTTTTTCACATTTAAGATATCAACCAGGAAGAGCTGGAGTTTTCTGGCAGGAACAGCAGCTTCCTGCATAGTTTGATTGAGGCAGAAAAATTCAGCTAACAAATGCAGAGCACAGAATGAACTAACACTGTGTATGTGTTATTGTGGCAATCTGATTCATCAGGAGCCATCATCTGCTTCCAGTGTGGAGAGAATGGAACAGCAGGTACATGCACAGAAAGTGTTTTAGCAGGCTGAGAGCACAATATAAATCTAAAAAGGGAGCTGTGGAAGTTAGGGCCAAACACTAATGGCAATACTTGATTGCTGCAGTTTGAGCAGAGAGCAGATGGATGGAGAGGCTCGGAACTGGAAGGGTGATGATGACATGGGCGTGGTGACTTCTCTGTAACAGTTTGCTCTGGGTTTCCTCTGTGTACCTGTGCTGGGCTTACCCAAGCTGACAGCCTCCTCCTCCTGCTTGGATGAAGCTCATCTGCTCCCTACAGCTGCTGAGCTGGACACCAAGCACACAGTGCTGATCACACCAGGCTGTGGAAAAAGGTGAGGAACTGCTGTTTTGAGAGCACCTCCTGGTTTTGGGAGAATCACAGAATGGTTTGGGTTGGAAGGGACCTTGATGATAATCCAGCTCTACCCCCTGCCATGGACAGGGAACCTTCCACTAGCCCAGGTTGCTCCAGGCTGTGTCCAACCTGGCCTTGGACACTTCCAGGGATGGGACAGCCACAGCTTCCCTGGGCACCCTGTGCCAAGGCCTGCCCACCCTCACAGAGAAGAATTTCTTCCTAATACCTAATCTAGATCTACCCTCTTCCAGTTGCAGCCTACGAGGAATTTCCTGTGAGCAGGCATGGCCTGTGTTTGCAGTGACAGGTTTCCAGCAGAGAAGCTGTGCTGTGACTGCTGAAATCACTCCTGGAGCACCTTGGTGACACTCACCAGCCGGCCTGGATGGAGGTTTGGGGTTTGGGACTGCCCATGGCAACCTTGATTGTGGGTCCCTCCTGAAATTAACACAAAGCCAATGTCCACAGCTGTTTAAGTATGGAGCTAGATACCTGATTTATTGCACAAAGCTGTCTGTTGACTTAAACTGGTCAAAATATCCTGATTGATCCAACTGATTTCTAGTAACTGTTAGGGTGAATAGCTCCCTCTCCTGCAGTGCCTATGGCATAAGTGCATTACTATGCAGTAAATCCTGTGCACTGTGCCAAGGAAGTACTTCTAGGGCAGAACACAGCAGTGCAGGGATGCTGAGATTCCATTTATAAACATGTCTGTCCCCTTTCCTTACCAGCTGAAGTCAGGCAGCACTGTAAGGTGGTGTTTTACTGCAGTAGGTGTGACTGTGCTGAATAGTTTTCATGGCACAACTGTGTTTATTAAAGGATCACGCTTCTTCCACGGCACAACTTCATTTTCAAGAGCACAGAAGTTTGTTCAGAGCAGACAGATGGCCTCAAATCAGCTTCTGCTGCAAATGACTTCTTGAATCTTAGGTACGAGGCATGATTCAAACCTGACTGCTGGAGGTGCCAGGAAAATAAATGATAGCTGCCAGTGTTGCAGTCTGTTGCCCAGCTTATTCCCCAAATCAGACTCTTGCTACTGAGAGCTGACAGCGGGGTTCAGAGATGACAAATGATCAGAAAATAACACAGTCTGTGCAGGCCTTTGGTCTGATCCCTGTCCAAGCTTTAAGAGTCAGCATTAGCCCTCTGCAAATGCTGCTCTTTGGTCCCAGAAGATACAGGTCACAAGGAATTTATGATTAATCCTCATTGTTAGAGCATGAATCCTCAGCACAGGACAATTAGTTTAATTAGTTCTTAGTGTTTTGTACTAGCTGTGGAGAGATACTTGCTTACCGTTTTCCCCTGAGAGCTGGTCCCTGGAGGATCTGAGCGGGGTAAGAAGATAGTTCTGCCCTCTGGGCATGGTGCAACATTCAAAATAGTCTGACAGTGTCAAGTATGGGCCAGGAAAGGTTAAAATCTGTGGCAGGGCTTGGGCTGAAACTGTGTCAAGGGCTGTTTAATATGCTCAGTTTGATGATTCTAACTTTATTTCTTGGTTTAATTTAAGTGTTTAGAAACTAGCTGTTTGGTTTTTTGTTACAACATAGCTAATGGACACAATACTCATTTCTGACTTTGACACAAAATCTCCCGTGGCCCAGGAGAGGCTTTGAAGTCCGCCCTTTCGTTGTGCTCCCTTATTTCTGTTTGTTAAATTTCCATTTTATTGAGCTTATCTCTGCACACACCTGGCTCCTTACACACACAAATAAACCGCAGCGTACAAATTCCATCCCTCATTTTACAAATTCCCTGACAAAACACAACCCAGGTTTCCTCTTGATCACACGGGTCTCCCTTGGAAGGAAAGCGCTATTTCCAGCAGCTCTTTGCCCAGTTCCTCGTGCCTTCCCCCGGCGCTGAACTCTGCAGACAGCTCCCTGAATGTGACACAGACGCGGCGGTGCTCGATGTGCTTGCGGTGGATCCCGTGCTTCCATCTGTACCTCGCCTCCCCCTGCAGCACCACCAGCGCCCTCCGGGGCAAGTGGACGGCAACGATCACCTCCTTACTCGGAACCAGCCTCGGGGACAAAACGCCCTCTTCGCCCGAATTTCTGCACGCTGATGTTTGTGTGAAAGATCCGGGGGGACTTAATTCCCCTTTGCTGGAAGTGGGGAATAATTGGATAGCGTCCTCTGAGTCACAGGACATGGAGAGCACGGTGTTTGAGAGCAAGTTTAAAGTAACCAGACGCTCCCCCCAGAGCCACCAGTCATCAAAGTGGGGGTCGATGGCAGAGCCCCTCTCTGGTGTGTAGTCCAGGTTGCACTGTTCAACAGGTAAGAAACCTCTGAGCACAGAGCAGGCCTTCATTTGGGCCACGATCTTCCTACTGAAACTTGGCAAACCGGTAAAGCCACCAGCTTTCAGCCTTTGTTTCTTGAAGTTCACTTTGGGTCCATAGTCCTGTTGGCAGAGAAGAGGGAGGAAAAAGGCTAGTGTAAAGGAAAAATCTAGGACAGGTCTTTTTGGAAAGGCTGTGGCTCCTGCAGGGTTCTATTCTCATCTCTTCCACTGACCTGGTCACGATGCTGTAAAAGCACTCAGTGAATCTACATTAATCTCTTTGGGATTAGATTTGTAAAGTAAAATCAAACCCAAACACCCATTTCTTGGAGACTGTGTGAACTTTAATGCCTGGACATGCACCATCAAATACTGTTTGTTGTAACTACGATGTATTTTTGGAAGAAGTTGATTTTAATTACAGGTAATTCTTGCCACTGATTTCAGGAAAGGCTTTCAAAGGAAATGAAACATCTGACTGAATGGGTTTTAACTGAAAACAGCTTTCCTTTTCTAGAGGGATCCAAGATCAAATGTGCTTCTAAAGTCCAACCTGTTTCTTTCTGCCAGACTGTGACAGTTTCCAGTCATCTTGATCCATCAGTTCCACTATCTCACACTCTTCATCTTCACTAATGAACTCCTCCACCAGGAACACCCCTGGAAAGGGGAATGCCCAGCCAGCAAATTCAGAGTGCTCATTTCCTTTAGCTAGGCCTGTTGCTGGACAGTAAGTGAAATTATCTTCTCCCTGTGGAAATAACAATGGAGAGGGGGAAAAAAGCAATAAGGTATTTCCCTTTTTTTTATCAGTGCAACCTTGATATTGCAGCATGAAAACTGTACAGGATTCTTGCAGACATGAGAAATTTTACAGCTGCTTTTGAGGAACAAGTATTCCCTGCTTTTTCTTTACTTTTCTCCACAGCTGCAGCATCTCTGTGCTGCTTGCAGGAAGCCACTTTTTCTTCCTAGTGATGTCTTTATCCTGCAAAGACGAGGAAGAACGGATGATCCTCAGGGCCACAGGTGTAAGGAGATTAATGGTGGGCATTGCTCAGGCCGGCTGCACAAACACGCTTTGTCATAAGCCAATAAATGCTGAACGAGGAAAAGTTGATAAAAACCGCCCAGGCCACAAGGCTAGAGCTGAATGAATGTGATGTGTGAAGCTCAGGTGAGCTCTCCCTCCGCTCCTGAGCGCATCCCCGGCCTTACAAGGGTGAGATATTCCCAAGTCCCTGAGGGCATGGATGCTGTGCCATGTGCCCGGGGTGAGTACCACAGCCCCGGCAGGGATGCNCTCTCCTCCCCCGGCTCCTCTCCCTCCTGCCGGCCGCTCCCAGGTGAGGGCAGCGCGGTGCTGGGCCGAGGCCGCAGGGCCGGCATGGATGTGGCGGCGCGGGGGGTGTGTGTGTATGGGGGGTGCGGGCGGACTCGCTCTCCCAGCATCCCCCGCGGCGCAGAGCAGCGCTGCGGGGCCGGGGCA
>WBMV01006916.1:1054200-1079200 GCA_013396655.1 Campylorhamphus procurvoides
TGGCCCGGCCCTGGGTGGGATCGGGCACGGCCCTGGGGCTGAACCCCCTCCTGGTTCGGCCCTGGGTGGGATCGGGCACGGCCCTGGGGCTGAACCCTCTCTTGGCCCGGCCCTGGGTGGGATCGGGCACGGCCCTGGGGCTGAACCCGCTCCTGGCCCGGCCCTGCTCGGCCCTGGGTGCCTGTGGGGTCGGGCGCGGCCCCGGGGCTGAACCCGCTCCTGGCCCGGCCCTGGGTGGGATCGGGCACGGCCCTGGGGCTGAACCCGCTCCTGGCCCGGCCCTGCTCGGCCCTGGGTGCCTGTGGGGTCGGGCACGGCCCCAGGGCTGAACCCGCTCCTGGCCCGGCCCGGCCCGGCCTCCCGCGGTGGGCGGACAGCCCGACATCCCCATGCCCGGCACACCCGGGGCATCGGGCCTGGCCCGGCCCGGCAGGGAAGCCACGACCCTCACAATGAGGGCAGGGGGGCAGGAGTGTGAGCTGTGGGGCAGCAGGAGGGGCCGGTCCCTCCTGGCCGCCGGGGCGGCTCCACAGCATCCCCCGTGGGGATGGGGATGGGGACATGGCAATTCCGGCCTTCCCTGCAGCTCCCGCCGTGCCCGAGGTGTTGGTGTGGCACGGAGAGGGCGATGGGGACATCCACGGCCACCGGTGTCACATCTTTCATACCCACACCAGAGCTTAGGGAGGCTCGGGAGGTTTAGCAGAGCCTGACCCCGTGGTTTGGCTCTCAGCAACAACTCGGTCTCTTGAAGGATCAAATCCCAAACAGCTGCTGTTCAAAACTGGTTTTCCTTTCAGCTCTTTGTGCTGGTACGAAATACTCCATACCTGAGGGGCTGTCCTTACTTCCAGGTGTTAACAAAGCAGAGCCTTGTTGCTGATCACACAACATTCCAGGTGCTGTAGGTGTGTGGTGGTGCTGAAATGAAGCCCCAGGATGGCCCAGTGCCCGTGAGTTCCTCAGGATGTGCTGGAGTGGCATTTAGGCAGCACTGATCTAACACAGAAAGACAGGAGCGAGTCTGGCCTTGCAACTCTGTTGTCTTTTATTTCCCTCTCTTGCAATCTGTGTCAGGAAGAGTGGTAGGCCCTGAAACAGTAATTTCATGAAGCTGCTTTGGCTTTGTCAGTGTTATTATTCTAAATATCAGCATATCCCTGTGTGTGCATGTACTATCACATGTATAGCAATGCATGGAAACATCTCTTAATTACTAACAACACACAGAATGCTGTTCATTTGGTTTATTCCTTGCTGAGGAAATGATGTTATTAATTGCTGGGTATTTACGTTTTCACTAACTAATTCAGTTTTCCAAAATTTTAGGGAATTTAGGGGTTGTCAGCCAAGAGTCTGTCCAGCTGGTCAGGCCAGGGAGCACACTGTCATTTTCCTGGGAGGAAGGGATTCACAGCAGGTGCATTTATTCTTTCTGTAGCTGTTTGTTTGAAAGCGTGTTGGAATTCCTGGAGCAGAGCCCAGGAGAGGCACAAACAGGTAACTGTGAGACTGTCAAGGTCCTGAGGGCCATCACCTGCAGCCAGTCTGTCCCTGTAACAGCCACAGGAGGTATCCCTGTTGTTTTGGAGATGGATTGGGTCAGCATGTTGGGAGCCTGTGCCCAGCATAGTAAGTCTCTGCTGTTTTCATTTCAACCAAGTAAAAAAGGTGACTTCCAACACAGCAGCAAAATCAGTACATATTGTCATAAAGTGTTTTTTCCTCCTTTTGGAATCAGTTGAAAGCATTTCCTCTTATTCCTGTGTGTTTTTCCAGGCAGGTTACAAGAAGAGATCCTACAGCTGACTGATTAGTGGTTCCAGCAGAGGAGTGGAGGTTAAAAATGTCAAAAATTACTACAGAACTTCTTTTGGAAAGAGCAGTTCCAAGATCTACGAGGCTCAGAAAGATCGAGACGCTGAAGTAAGTGCAGACAGACCCATGGAAAATTCCAGCTGAATTCAGCTTGGGCAATCCTTTTTTTTTTTGGCCTTTTTTTTCCCCTAAGTATTTTTACCAAAATTAGAGAGACAGTTCCAAAGCACAGAACTGAGATGGCATTCCCAGTGCAGGATCAGTGAGCACTGGTGGCACCTTTTTTCAGTGAAACTGCTCAAGGCTGGATCCTGATTTCCTAACCCCAAGACATCAATCCCTACCCTCAAAGCACTTCCATCTTTGTTAGCATTTGCTTAATGTGAACAAGAGAATCTCCTGGCCCGGATTTTAGAGGGTTTTTAAAGTATTTTTGGCATTATTTCCCTTCCTCCATCACTTTTTATCTCCTCTAAATCCAATTAGTTTAGTACCTCAGACATTGCAGAGAGAGAGAATAAACTCTGAAACACTTAGAAACCACTAAAAACAGCTTTGTTGCTCAGATCCTTAACAAAGGTCATTGCAAATATGTGTCTTTCCAAATGTTTAATGCAGTGGAATTTCACTGTTCTAGAGCTGGTCAGTCTGAGTGACACAGCTGGCCAGTGCCTTTGTTGGTTTTGTTCCTGATGTAAGGGGTTTGAGTTTCACATGTACTCTTTAAAGTTATTTCTTTTGGTTTGTCTTGTGCTAAAATAATTATTGCTAGAGAGAAACTCAAAGGTTTATCTGAGGAGCATCAGCTGCAGTAATCTGGGTAACAGAGTGATGGGGAGGTGCTTGAAGCAGTGGATTTCTGGAATGCGGCTTTTCCCATGCTTTGTACCATGATATTGAAGGGTTGTATTTCAGACAGTCCATTTGGGGAACACAGTTGAGTTTCTTCCCAAAATGACACCGCAATCACACTCAGCTTTGCAGCCAGCTGAATTCTCAACCTTTTTGACTGTCTGGTAAAGCCTCTGAGATGGCAAGTGAAGGAGAAGGGATCTTGTTCCCTGGGTTTATTTGCCTCATTTATTCACACTTCACTTATATCAAGAAGCCTTTTTTTTAAACTGATCATTAGAGACAGAGATTCTGTTTGTTAAAGGAACTCAGGCTTGTGCCCTCAGGAGATGTTGGCTGCCAGGACTAGAAGCTCCCTTTGGAGCTCACCTAAATGATCCAAACAAATATAAATGACCCTATTTATAATATGCAGTTTTCACTTTCTTGCAGTGAAGGGCTATTTCTTTTTCCCTCACAAATGTTGTCCCTCTATTTCTTTCAGGACAACGTTTCTGTTTTGGTGGCAGCCTTGGCTTTTGTTAGGCAGATTCTCACATTTGCCTTTGGAAGTTTTTGCAGCAAAACTCACTATAAAAGAAATGGAAAAATCACTTTATTGGTCTAGTTAGTTCTTTGAACATACACAAATTATGTTATTAATTGCTGGGTATTTACGTTTTCACTAACTAATTCAGTTTTCCAAAATTTTAGGGAATTTAGGGGTTGTCAGCCAAGAGTCTGTCCAGCTGGTCAGGCCAGGGAGCACACTGTCATTTTCCTGGGAGGAAGGGATTCACAGCAGGTGCATTTATTCTTTCTGTAGCTGTTTCGTACACTGCTCTGCACTTGGCCTTAACTGTGAAACAATGAATCTAGTACATTCTGTGGGCAGGGTAGACTGATGGTATCATGAATAAATTGTATCGCTGCAGCTTATTTTGTTGAATCAACATTGCAAAGGAATAAAATGCCAAAACTCTTACAAATGTAGTAATTTTTTGTATAAAATAAGACTTCTTCTGGTGATTCACTGTTCCCAGCCGGGTCTGTTTCCCATAGGAGGTTATCTGATCTGAATTGCAGGTTAATTGTGCTGCAGATACTTGGCAGACCCAAGTCTCAGATGGTGTCTGTTAGCTCAGACACATCACCTTTCCCACATACATGGGCTCACAGACAAGAAAAAGCAGGGGCCTTGTATCCTATGAAATCAGCCCTTGTTTTTTTCCAATGAGCTGCAGATAGTTCATGTTATCTTTTGTTTTCAGCCTGTCCAAGCTGCAGTTGAAGACTGGAGACTTAGACCCACGTTTGTTTTCCCGTCTGAGGCACCTGCAGAAACTAGATCTCTCTGATAATTTACTGGACAAATTTCCCAACAGTCTAACCCTGCCTGATCTGCGTGTCCTGAACTGCAACAACAATAAGCTGGAAGATGTCACTGCTCTGAAACAGTTCCCTCTGCTCGAGGAGCTGACCTATGAGAACAATGTGTACTTGACAGTGAGTTACCCCCCAGTTCTTACAAGCTCAGCATTAAATAGAGAGGCAAACAAACAGCAGTTATGCAGAGTTCTGATGTGTTGGCCTTGGGCAGCAAGTATTAGAGCATCTGAGAAAACAGCCAGTCTTTGTGTGCCCTGCCACCACTTTGTGAACTACTTCCCAGTCTGCAGAAGTTGCTTGCCCAAAAGCACTCAGATATTAATATCTGTGTGTCTTGAACTCCTGTTTCTCCAGGCCAGAGTCCCATCCTAGGTAGCTTATCGGGCAGGGTATCCTATGCTTGTGTTAAGTAATGACTGTATAGAAGTGCCCTTCTTGTAGAATCATAGAATCCCAGAATGGTTTGGGTTGAAAGGGACCTTAAAGATCATCTTGTTCCAGCTCCCTGCCGTGGGCAGGGACACCTTCCACCAGATCAGGTTGCTCCAAGCCCTGTCCAACCTAGTCTTGAACACTTCCAGGCATGGAGCAGCCACAGCTTCTCTGGGCAGCCTGTGTCAGGGCCTCACCACCCTCAGTAAAGGGTTTTTTCTTAATATCTCATGTTAGTTATACTTCCTAATATCTATGTTAGTTTTAATGCTCCTTGTGCTCTGGAAGAGCAGACTTGGTCCTCTTACGAGGGTTTAAACTTGGTGATTAATCTGGTTTAGGTTTCTGACTTCTCCCAAGAGGCTCTACTGCCTGTGCAGGTTAAACATCCAAAACTATAATTTTTCTTGTGCTTTAAACTGGCATCAACCACCATAACCATCCCCAGATGCTTATTTGCTGTTGCATGCTGGCAGTATATGTGTGGCTGTACGGTGAACTGTCTGACCTAAAATGCACCTGACCCAAAGAATTCCTGCTGGAATTCGTTACTGGAGCCAGGACAGGCCTTCCTCTGTGTTAAAGGATGGGAGCAGAACTCCCTGCCTTGCACTCAGGCCCAGCAGATGAGCAGTTGCACAGCCCCCACCTTGTGTTGGATGTTAGTACTGCCTGAGGGCTGGGCAGCTCTTTTGTCTGCAGTTTGAGATTCCAGCTCACAACTAAGAGGTGAAATTCAAGTTGGAAACGCTGAAGAGATTTTATGAAATGTCTTTTTCCTTACTAGATACATTCTTCTCATTATTTGCTATATTTTAATCAGGGACTAAAGCTAAGGCAAGAACCACGTGTTCAGTTTTTGTAACTCTGATGTCTTCTCTCTTTAGCTCAACGATGACTATAAAGTAATGTTTCTTTTGGAAAATCTTCGGCTACTCAATGGCAAGGACATAACCAAACTGGCCAATCACGTGAGGCGTGTCAATAGTCGTAAGCTCACCAGCAAGGTGAGATGTCTGATATTTCCTTAATCTCTAAACACCTGAGAAGTAACTAAATACTGTGCTTCGTGTCATGACAGAGCTGCAAACAAGCATTAAATGGTATGATCTGAGCCCAGCCTGCAGTTTGGGCCACTCAGGAAATGTCTTACTGCTGCTTTCTCTGGTCCCTGCTTGCATTGACCTGTTCTGAGCAGCCAGCTTTGCCTTTGGTTTGAATGACAAGAGCAGGGCCAGCCAGGTCTGTGTCTGACCCTCTAGTTTTTCAGATCACTCAGATCATCATTCAGGAACAGAAGCCTGGTGCTGATAGAACAGCTGCATACACCTCTTCATCTAGTTTATGTTACTGTCCAGACTTTGGGAATGGGGGAGCAAAAACCAAGCTCAGGATAATCTTGCTTTTTCCAGCATATACCAGTAACAAGGATTTGCTCTTTCTTCTTCAGCTGTGCACGTTTGGAACTGTATTTTTACTTAGTTTTGTACACAGCTTAGCTCCTGTCAGACTGTCCCCACAGAGCATGTTGTGATCTGGAGCAAAATTACTGTTTTATTATGGAAAAGGTTTGGTTGGTTGTTTGATTTTGTGATTATTGCTCTTACCATTAGTATTCTAGTTAGTTGATCCTGTCAATTCCTTTTGTGTATCAGTGGTGGGGGCGATCAAATACTGAAGACTGGGATGTCTTTTTGTGCTGAGTGTTGTCTGTGTAGCACCTTGTGCCTCAGAGATTCTCTTATTATCCCAGCGAGACATGGGCATGGTTGGCTGGTTGATGAGACACATAATGCTCTGCTGTGCTGTTCTTTTGTGCTGGTGTCTGTGCCCTGATACCTTTCCTTGGTGGTGTTGCTTTGTACCTGCCTGCCCACTTCTTACTGCTGTGTCTAAATGTGAAATATCTGTTGGGTCCAAATGCTGACAGATGTGTTACTGCCCCCCAGAAACTCTCGGATGGGAAACTGTGCTGATAGGTGAGCATCCACATGGTTTTGCCCATAGTTCAGAAGCCTTTGAGAGTCCAGGGATCTCTGGGAATGGGGATGATGTGCACCAGTCCTTACACATACACTACAAGAATACTCAAACATCCCTGTTAGTTGTGTCTGTTATAATAAATTAGTTACCTGTCAGGTATTCCCTGTTAGGAGGGCACAGTGTAAGACTCCTTAAGACCATTTACTCTGGATCCACAGGCATGAAATCAGGCATTGCTCTGGGTCCCTGCTGACAGTGTCTGCTTAGCCACCCTCACTTCAGCTTGGTTCAGAGAAACTGGGTTTTCTATTAGATGAAATCATAGTTTGAACCCTGATAAACTAAATGGAAGTGGTGCCATCACGTAGCTACCTCAGGGTTGGCAACTTCTTAAATGCTTTCACAAGTACTCCTGTGCTTTTCTACTGTGTTTTTTCTGTTGAGTAAACTCAGTCTTTCTGCCTAGGTTACTGCTCACTGGGAAAAGTTCTTCCGTGATCAACTTCCTGAGAAACACACAGCTGAGCAAGTGAAGTCCATCAAGAAAAAGTTCCTGAAGTCAGTGCAAACCAATGTAGTTTATGGACCCAGCTCCCTCAGTGAATTCACCCGCTGGCGGGTAGGTTGTGTCTCAACTACCCTTCTGTTCTTCAGGCAAGGGCCCTGCTCCTGATTCTGAGTGGATTTGATTAAATTGCTCCATGGATTTGGGTGCAGGGCTCCTGCAGACAGGTGGTATCACTTTCTCTGGTTTTCTTCACTGCTTTGTGAAGCAGTTACAGGAGCACTAGGGCTAAACATGCACCAAGTTGTGATGACTGTCATTAAATATTGTTTTTTAATGCATAAGCAATAATGGTAATTGTACTAATTAACAAGGCTGCAGTATCCTTAGTACTTAATTATTCGCAAATTAGTTTAATGGCAACTCTTGATGAAAGCTGTATGAAAGGAAAAAAGATAATGACGGAATTGTAGTTACTCCCAGTGGGAAAAGATACCATTTAGTTTGTAACATTTGTTTTATTTCTGAGTGCATACACACAATTGAGACTTCTATCTGTCCTTTGTCTTGTTTCATTACTGTGCTGTTTTCACAACTGTGTACCCTGGATATTCATGACAAAGTGAAGTTCTTGGGTCATGTAATATCAGTTGAGGACTTTACCACCACTTGTGAAATTCATGTGGAGTAGTGGGAGCAGACATTAAAACCTTGGCAAAGCAGCTCATGTCATGAAACATCAGAATTTGACTGCTCTTGATTTTTTTTGTGGGTTTTCTTTTTTAACATATCCACATGTTTGCTTCTAAGGTGAAAATGATTGCAGAAGAGTTTTTGTCATACTCGCTGGGTCTGGAGTTAAACTCAGACACTGAACCAGAGGAAAAGATGGACGAGAATGAGGAAGAAAGTACAGAAAGCCCAAGGGAAGCTGCAGAGGACGTGGCTCAGGTAGGTGATTTTTCCAGTTAGATTAACAATGTCCTTTCTGTTTCTTGCTAGCTCAGTAGCTCTTGTCAGTTTACATTTATGACCCTTTGGTAACCACAGGGGCAGTCCCAGGCTCCAGCCTGTATCCAGCAGCTCAGGCTGGTTCTTTTACAGCCAGATTGAAGCTTTTCCAGCTATGTGAATGTTGAGTTGCTCTCCAAGAGGAAAGAGCTTCCATTCTCATAGGAAACCCAAAAAATGTCATGAATCCTACTGACTCCACCTCTCCTCTAGGAAGGGATATTTTAGTTAGAGAACTGGGCTGATGCCTGGCCAGACTCTGCTGGTTTTTGCCTGCTTGGAAATGGCTGCAGATTGAACCCCTGTGGTCCATGGGTCAGATTTGTTTTTCCATATCATATGTAAATCATAAGTAAGTGGGAGAGGGAGCTGAAAATGAAGTTGGTTGTGTGATTTTCATTAGCTTCTGCCTCTAGGAACCCTGTGGCTCTGGGCTGTCTGATTCTTGGAGTCCAGTCTGTAACCGTGGGAGGGTACTTGCATTTGAATAATTAATATCTCTGACTTACAAATTATCTGCACATCTCGGGGAATCTAAAAGCCCTCTGCAGAAACGGACAACATGACAACATGCCTTACAGGTCACAGTAACGCCCAGCAAGAGGAAAAGAAACCATTCAAAATCAGGTGGTGGAAACAAGAGGTCCAAGTCCCAGGCAAACACTGAGGAGGAGGAGGAGGCTGTAGTTAATCCCAAAAAGTCCAGTCATGTGCAGGATGACCCAGCTCCTGATAAACCAAGAACATCGAACCAGCCAGCCAAGGAGGCACCCCCTGAGCAGGAAGCTGAAGGGACACAGAAGAATGGAGAGCAGTTTCCCAAGGGGCAAAGCAACAGAAGATCCAGCCAGATGACAGGGGAACAGAAAAGCCAGGAGCAGGACAATGGAGTTGTTAGTTTAACTCCAGTGAAGAACTCCAAGCGCAAGGTACGTCCCTCAGCCCCCTGGGGACTGGCTTTTGGCCTCTTGGTGTAGTGGGAGGAGCTGCATTCAGGTTTCTTCAGAGCTCTGCACAGCTTGGAGCTCACAGATATATTGTGAGTTAAAGTTTTGGTTTGTTTTTTTTGTCATTATTTTAAATCTCTCAGAGGCATCAGGCAAGGGAAGGGACAGCCCCAGGAGACAGTGAATCCCCTTCAGGGGATGGATGGACCGGCGCTTCGAGGTGGTGCTCTGAAAGCCTGTGCTTAAAAATGGGACTGGCAAGCCTTGCTCTCAGGTCACACCGATGGCTGCATGGGGAAAGGTGTTTCCCCCTCAGCTCAGGCCAGTGGGGATCTAAAGGGTTTCTCACGTTTCTCTGCAGCAGGATGGGGTTCACTGCCGGGGTCTGCTGGGCACAGCTCTGCCAAACAGTTACCTGCTGGTTTAGGAGTCTTTGAGCATTGGTGGCACCTCAGCCTCTCCTGTTCTCTTTAGCACAGAAAGGCTGAAAAGTCCTTCAGTTTAACTCAGATTGCTGTGTTCAGTAGAAGGTTCTGTCAAGGCAATCACAGGCAAACCACTGTCAGGGGAATGAATTGTCTAAATGTGGATGGTTTATTGTAGGAGGATGTCAGTGCAGAGCCATTGCATTTTCTTCAGTGTCACAGTAAAGGCAACAGCCACGAGGATTTTAAAACGCAGCTTTGGTCCTGTGTCTTCGAGCCAGTGCTAGACTCTGGAGCCAGGAAAGGTGAGCTCTTAAAGAGGTTTGCAGGATTCCCAGAACCACCTGGCTCTGGAATCCCAGCGGACTCCATGCGTTAGACCCCTGCTCCTTCGAGCCGTAGTCTCCACTGTCAGGAAGAGACTTGCTTACATATTTCTTCTTTGACTTTGAAAACAGGAGGCTGGGAGAGCACCAGGCAGTGATAAGCTGCAGTCTTCATGTGTTATCCCTGAACCTGAGAACTTCTCACCTATTCTTTTCGTCTTTCAGATCCTATTGTGAGCTCCTCCAAAACCGTGGCAACCTGTGGAGGGGAATCTGTTTGTCTGATTGATTGTGAGACAGGGACGGTGCTGAAAAAGTATAAGGTGGCTACAGAGGTGGGTTCCAAGTGGGAAGGGTAAGCATTGAATGGAAATACCATAGTGTATAATACTTACGCACATGTATGCATCATATATATTACAAAGAGGTCTGAAAGGGTGTCAAGCATTAGCATGGACAGCTCTTAAATGGATGAAGATACATAATAAATATTTCTTGCTTATCCTTTTAGCCTGGTTTGGGTTTATACTTTTACTAGTTTAAAAGATTAGTCTGGCTCTCCCCTCATGCAGGTATATCTGGTTACTAAGCCTGCTTGACAGCATAGAGGAACAAACATCCTGTTTCTGTAGTTTGTGTTCTTCTGAGGGTTATTTTGAGTTTTGGTAGTCCATCTTAAATAGTGATGTCATTTCACCTGTGTAGCATTTGTGATAGTTGTCTTATCTCTGAGCTAACAGCTGTCCTGCTGTTCTCTGACACTCTGTTCTTGGTTTCTTTCTGTCCCAGGAGTTCTTCAGCGTTGCATGGACAACCCTCACAATGGTGATCAGTGACAGTCGGAAGAAAGCTCACAATATCTTGGCAGCTGCTGGGAGGAGAGGGATTGTTAAACTGATCCATGTGGCAGCTGACTTCTGCTATGGAGAGATAAAGGCTCACAAAAAGCCCATTGCTACTGTCTGCTTCAGCCCAACCCAAGAGACTCACCTCTTCAGTAAGTCTCTGCTTTGGAATCTCTTTAGCTTTAGTAATAATATGGAAAATTCAAGGTGTCCTTAATAAGGGCAAGCAGGGACACACACACACACAAAAAGCATGGACTGACATTAGGGAGAGACCATTGCTAGTGTCTTATGGCAGCAATCTACAGCAGGACAGGCTGTTTCTGCCCAGGCCTGGCGCTCTAGCTGAGGTGCAGCAGCTCCAGTTTCTCCCTTTGCTCGCAGGGTGGTTGTCACACACACATTGGTCACAAACAAGGCCTGTAGTGGGTCTGTTCCACAGGGATGAGTAAGAAGAATGGCAGGCAGAGCAGGCAGTTGGGGACATGCAGTGGCAGGGCTCTCCTCTGGCACAGCAGCATATTATGGGCTGTTGGGTTTCATTTTTCCCAACAAGCTTGACTATGTACCTAACTGATTTCAAATAAATGACTTTTCTTTTTGAGTTCTGTGCCTCGTCAGAGGTTTTTATGCAGGTCCTGATGTCAGAGGTAGCTTTACCACACACAGTGGGGCCCACAGAGGCTGTGGCTTATGGATTGGTAATGAACCATCATATTACAAATTGCAGCTGCATTGTCAGGCTGTACAGTGAGCTTGTACAGAGCCATTCAGACCACACCTGCACCCCACAGCACATTGTTTCTCTTGCCTACAATTATCCACATCCTGGAGTGGTTAGAGTGCTACATGAACCATTAAAAGTGGAATTCTTTTAGGACAGGGGGTACTTTTCAAGAAGCTCGAGTGCCAAAAGCAGAAGCAGAAGAGGTAAGGAGATTGATGGAAGGGACAAGGAGGTTGATACCACATCCATATCATGGTGTGGATAGCAAGGCTTGTTCTATTGCATAGAAAAATTTTAAGTAGTAAAGGGAGAGTCTTTGCATCCCTCTTTGGAGGCTGGACACAACCGAGTTTGAGGGGTACCACCTGATGGGGATCTAGATTACTGTGAGCAATGTATTAGGACTGTTTCTGCTATCAGTATATCAGCTGGTGACGTGTTTCTCACCCTTTTCATCAGTGCCTAACTTCCCCAGTGGAAGCTGCTGTGGATGTGAACACAGTAAGCCAGGGATATGTGGAATAAAGTAGTGTCTGCCTGAGAGTAGAGGTTGGAGCTCCTATTTTAGATCCCACCAGAACTCCTGTGCAGAAATGATCTCACAGGGCCACTAATGAACGACTTTGTGAAGCCACAACTCAGTGATGGACACCAGGAAAGACACTTCCTTTTTTGTGCCCCTCTTAGAGCACAGGATAAGAACACAAAGTACTGACTGTGCATGCCTGACAGTGTCTGTGAAGTGGTGTTGGGCCAGGAGCCTTGGTGACTGCTGCTGTGCTTTAATGAGCTCTCTGATGCCACAGCCTTAGAGTGTTACAGCCTGTGACTCAGGTAGAATTGCCAGCCTACCACCAGAAGAGCCAGATGAGCAGTGGTATCACTACCTGCTTCTCTTCTGTGTCCCACAGCTGCATCCTATGACAAGCGAATTGCACTCTGGGATATTGGGATTCCAGACTGTGACTACAATTTCAAAGCAAGGTAAAGGTTCAAAAACCAGATGTGGCCAGTCCAGGAGCCTATAACTATCACGTTGCAGCACCACTTAACTGCTTCTTCTCTTCTCTTTTTCAGCCAGCTGCTGGTGCTGGAAGCAGTCTCTATTCCCTTACGGATTGCCCTGGTCCCCACCTGCCCGGAGCAGTACCTGCTGGCAGGCTGTGAAGGTGGCTGCTTTGCCTGGAACATAAAACTGGATAAAGGACAAAAAAGCAGGTGAGGACCAAAAGCTGGAGCTCTGAATTTGCTTTTCATAACAGAAGAGGTATTCCTAGCAAAAGTTTGACTTCTAACTGAGGTCTGAGCAAAAGCAGCATGTCCTATCAAACTTAATACACTCTCCCCTTCCCATAGTGGCCAGAAAATATATGAGCATGTGCTAAAGGGATGTTCAGAGCTTGCAGCCCTGTGCTTGTATTGAAGCCCCAGTCTGCAAGTGTTCCAAGCTGCTTTGCAGGAAGGCTGGTAAAAATGTAATCCAATACCCCAAAACTTAGGGGTGTGTCATCTCAAACTAGTGTAACAGAGTGTAAATTCTTGGATTGATTTCCAGTCTCACAGCGAGGGCTTCCCTGCTCCTGGTACATGAGGTAACCCAGGAAACTGGCACTCTGAGGGAGCTCAGGAAAAAATTACAAGGAAGAAGCAAGTAAAGTCATGCCCTGCTGACAAATACTAACCCTGATGCCTGCAAAAAGAGATGAAGTAAAACAGCAATCTCTTAAGCAAACAGGCTTCTGCTTTAATAAACCCACACTTATAAAAGTACAAGTTCAAGTAGAAATTCATCTGAGCTTGTCAGGCTCACCAACACAGGAATTTCCTTCTGGGCTCTGTACCTGGGTGCCCCTCTGCTGCTGCCTGTTCAGGACTTGGCTCATTTCACTCTTCCCCTCTGCTCTAGGCCTTTTGAAGCCATATTCCAGTTTCCTGATGATGAAAGCATGACAACATCTCACAGGGTTGACGGTTTGGCTTTTCTGAATGATGATGTCGTTGGTGAGTATAAACACAACCGCCCAATTCCAAAAACAAGCTTGTGCAGGGTGAAACTGTAACAATGAGCAGAGGGTGACTGCCTCTTCAGCTTTAGAGAGGGCTACACAGAATGAAATTTTCTCCCAGAATGATTTATCTTTCCCAAAACTACAGCCTAGAGCACAAACCCATGTCTAGGCAGTACTGTAAATCAGATGGACCCATCCCCAAGACCACACTTGGCCAAGCAGTGCCAATATGGAAGAAAGGAGAGCTCCTTTCTGCTCAGGGACTGGTGGCAGCAGTATTTTTCTGCAGGGGACCTGAGGGTTGCACATCATTGGCTGGGTCTTTCTGAATAGCTAGTGCCTGCTCTGCAGTTTAGGAACATAATCATAACACTGAAAATCTCTCTGCAGCCTCCAATTATCCTGAAATAAGGTAAAGCAGGTGGAAACAGTTGCTGCTGGATCATGTCCCAGGTCTTAAAAGCCATATTCTGGATAGACCACATTCACCAGAGCACAGCCTTTGTCTTGTTGCATTTCACTTCCCAGGAGCTGACTCAGCCTCTCCCCTCTTCCTTCTCTAGTTTCCAAGAGCTCTAAACCAGGCTGCATCTACCTGTGGAGCTGGAGCCGGTCTTTTGACGTCAAGGGGAAAGGATGCCAGCGGACAGTGTCTGCAGTTATTCTGGCTGAGCTGGAGTGGTCCACGACAGACATGTCCTACCTGACACTCAGCACCTGCCCAGGTAGGCAGCACTAGTCCCCAGTGCAAGGTGTGCTTTGCTCAGGTATGTGTGGCTCCCCTTTGACCTATGGGAGCAGCCTGGTGTCAGAATCCTGGATTTCAGAGCCCATCAGGGACTGTCTGAGCTCTCCTCTGCAAGCACTGCAGTGCAGCTCCAGCACTGCGCAGCCTCCACCCAGCACCAGCTGGGTATAAATAATACAAGTGATAAATAATTGCAGCTGTACCATCTGCCCTGCAAGGGGGTTCAGCCAAAGCTTGATGGTCCTTGTGGTACAGGTTTTCAAAGCACAGAGCTGAGGGCTGGGCCCTGTAGCTTTGGTGGAGCCATTTTGATGCCAAGTGCATCTGCAGTCAGGGGCAGGAGTGCCACACACTGGGCAGCTGGCTCTGTAGGCTGGCAAGGATCTGGTCATCACTTTCCAAAACCAGCCTAAAAAAAAGATCAGGAGAAATCCCAAAGTATTTAGCACTACTTTTTCTACACTAGAGTAAGATAGCTGACTTGTCTTGAAATGAATTGAGTTCTTTCAGAGCAAGGTAGATTTATTTTAGTGCTGGAAGGGGAATTTTACTGAAATATGGCACCTTCCCTTGGGATGCTACAGCACTGCCTGGAGCTCTGCCTTGTAGCAGCACAGACTCCTAGTTCCACACTTGTTTTCCAGCTTTTTCTTTTGTTCTCACAGCAAAAGAGTACGTGTTCTGTGGTGATGAGAAGGGCAGTGTGTGGATGTACAACCTCTCAACCTACACCACAGCCTGGAGCTCTCCAAAGGGAAAGCGCTCAGAGCGGAGGATCTCTCCCACACAGGTAGGTCTCTGGTACCCTTTGGGGCCTCCCTTCCACCCCAGGGCAGCTGATCCCAATCTCCCAAGGAGGTTTACCCCACAACATGCATCATGTTTCCACATCTGGCACTCAATCTCCAGAGTGCGGCCATGGCATTCATAGCTGGGAAACAGAGGAGGAGCTGCAATGCAAGTCTGTCATCTGCGTGGTGCAGCTGGGCAGCTCTTCCTAGAAGGGCCCTTCCTTCCTAAGGGGAAGAGCCTCTGACTCACTCCCCCAGGGCTCCCCTGAGACCTGGTGTCCTGAGCACCCTCTCCCTCAGACACACCATCCCCACACTGTTCTCCTTGCAGATCCTCAAGTGGCCGGAGCTCCGCCTGAACGGGGAGCAGCTGCCTGAAATCCTGGTGAACAACGTGGTGTCAGACCCTGCCTTGTCCTACCTTGTTGTTCTGACCAGTGTGAACATCACAGCCATCTGGAAGAAGTCGTAGTTCCCTGTGCCAGTTTCATCCCCGTGCTTTGAACTAGTGCAGTATTAGTGACTGTTACCCATGTGTCCATGAACGTTTTCTAGACCAGCTACTATGTGCAAGATTAAAAAAATAATAACAAAAGGTAAGAGTTTGTTAAGGTCATCAAAGCATTGTAAACATCCGGTTTCTTTTACTGTAAGTTTTCACAATTTGTGCATTTGTTTTATAGAAATGACACTGAATAAAACAAAATACCTGTTCAGTTGGCAGTGTCTGGAGTTTTTGACAGGGAAAGCAGACAGTTCATCTGCTGCTGTCACTGAGCAGCTTCTCATGCTGGAATTATACCCACAATAACCTCCCCAACGGCCCAGGACAAATATTTGCCTTAAGGCTCCAATTAAAAAAGTAAAAATCACTTTAATGACTTATTCATCAGATACAACAAGACACTTATCCTCTTGGCAAAGTGCCTGTCTGGTATTACAAAATGAACAAACTCAAAATATCACTGTTGCTGTAAAAATTAAACACAAGTGGGACAAGGGGGGAAATATTTGCCATGAATGGAGGTTTAAATAGATATCCCACTGGCAGACACATCACTCTGCCTCAGAAGTACACGCTCCTCCACAGGGGGGGATTTTACTCAATTCCTTCTTGTTTGTCCTTAATAGCAACCTGTAAAGCACAAACAAAAATACAAGAGCTGTTACTGAGCTGGAGGAGGTATTTAAACATTCCTGACACAAGAATGACCATGAACCATCAGTGGAAACCTCCACACCATCCAGAAAATAATTACTGAAATTAACATCAAAACTTATTTACAAATTTGGCACCCTGGCATGTCAGAGAACACCCTTTCAACCCAAACCATTCTGTGATTCTATGAGGATTGTGGGAAAACCACTTCCAGCCATTTAGGAATAACAGAACACCCTCTGACCCCTTTTCTGGACACATAAATAACCATTTACGAGCTCTGCCATGCCTTGACAGGAGCTGAGCAACACAGTGAGGGCTGCTTGAATTAATCTACAGACCTAAACCAGCAGCTCTAAGACATCCACCCCTACCTTTGGTTAATTATAAAGAACCTTTAAGGCCAAATAAACCTACCCTGAACCTCTCCTCCAGCAGGGAGAGCTCGCTGATGAGATCCGTGATGGCATTGGTGAAAGCCTCCTGGGGGCTGTAGTCGGGGGTGGTTTGCACACGGATGATAATTTTGTGCTCCAGAGGGTGCGGGACTTTGTACCCTGCAAACAACACCTGGGGGTCTTTGAGCAGCTGCCTGGAACGGGGTAGAAAACACAGCAGGGAAATGAAGGGGGGGGGAAAAAGCCCCCCCAAACCCGCCCGGACGTTACGTACGACTTGATGATATTGCCCAGCGTGTGGTCCTCTTTGTTGATGGTGAACAAGCAGGCGTTGGGCACCTTGGTGTCCTTGTTGATGGTAATCCTAAGGGGGCAAATGCGACAGGTGGGATGTTAAGGCCCCGCGCAGGCCAGGGAGCCGCGCGGGGCTTCCCGCAGCCCCCCCGGCGGTGTGAGGAGGCGCTAATTGTGGTCCCGGGGGTGGGGAGGCGCTAATTGTAGCCCCGGGGGTGTCCCCTCACTTCTTCTCGCCCTCGAAGAGCAGGAAGGACTCGAAGGCCGGAGGCGCGTTCATCCCGCCGCTCCGCCCGCAGTTGCTATGGCGGCCGCTGCCTCGCTGCTCCTGACGTCACTTCCGCCCGCAGCTCGCCCTCGTCGCCACAGCGCCCCCTGGCGGGCGGGAGGTCTCGGCGCAGGCAAGTGGGACCAGTTGGGGCGCGTAACTGGGAGCAGCGGCAAAGCCAGCGGTGGGGCAGGGCCGCTGTGCTCAGGTGTGCGGAGAGTAGGCACCAGTGACACCAGCACCGATGTTCTCACAGGACGTGCCACCTCTGCAACCAGCAGGGCCATCGGTGGTCGCACCAGTGCCACCAGTACAGCCAGTGGTGATGCCACCACCAGTAGGGCCATCAGAAATGGCACCAGCAGGGCCATCGGTGATGGCGCCAGTCCCACCAGTTGCACCACCAGTGTTACCACCAGTACAGCCCGTGGTGATGCCACTGCCACCACCACTGGAGTCACCAGCGATGCCACCACTGCCACCAGCAGGACTTTCAGAAATGGCACCAGCAGGGCCATCAGTGATGGCACCAGTGCCAACAGCAGCTCCACCAGTGCTGGCACGAGCAGAGACTCCAGGGATGCCACCACCACCACCAACAATGTCACCAATGCTGCCACCAGCAGAGCCCCCACCAGCAGACCCACCAGTGATGCCACCACCAGTAGGGCCACCAGAATGGCAGCAGTGCCACTAACAGAGCTGTGGGCAGTGCCCACGCCGTGCCCGTCCCACCAGATGGACAGGACGAGGCTGTAGGGTACAAAGTGCCTTTATTTCCACCTCTGTTGTCCCCAAGCTGCGGTGACCCCGAATCCCAGCAGGGGAACTGGTCCCTCACGTCTGCAGCTGCAGCAGGACGGGCGCGGGGGGCTCGGGGGGCTGTGCCTGGCGGTGACAGCTCTCCAGGTCCCCCAGTACCCCAAAGAGCCGGCTCAGCCCCTCGGGCAGGGGGGCATCTGTGGGAGAGAGGAGCGACAGTGAGACCCCACAGCCGCCCTGGAGGGCACCCTTAACCCACCACAGCCCCCTTGGCCCCTGGGGGCATGGCCCAACCGGAGCATCCCCAGTGGGGTCCCCAAAACCCTCCCCCCCCCAACTCACCTTCACCCCGGGGGTCGTTCTGGGCGTTCTCCGACTCCTGCAGCTCCCAGTACTTTTCCCTGGTGAGAGGAGAAGGAGAGGAGTGGGCTCTTGGCCGGAGCGTGGTGGGATGCAGGGGGACCCCCGAAGGCAGGGGCTCACCTGAGGGCCCCCCGGAGACCCTGGAGGTGGCTGAAGAGCCGCTGAGCCTCCACCGTGGGGTCCAGGGGGTCGCTCCAGTCCTGCAGGGTGACGCCATGCCGGGTCCGGTCGCACCCCAGCCCTGTGGGGCGGCAGGGTCACCACCTGGGTGGACCCCCCCAGACCACCCTACGGGGGTCCCGGGCTCCCTGCCCCCATACCTGTCCTGTCCCGCTGGTGGCAGCAGCTCCACTTGTCGCCGCGGAAGATGCCGGGGTGGTAGGAGCGGAGCAGGCGGGGGTTGTTCCCGCACACCTTGCGCAGGGCTGACAGCCACTGGTTCAGCTCGTTGACACACTGCGGGGTTGGGGACAGTCAGGGGGACACCCCCGGGCTGTGGCACCCCTCGGGGTGTCCCCCACTGCCCCCGACCTTGCACTGCAGGTAGGCTGTCTCCTGCTGCCCGCCCGGGTCCGTGTAGACCACCTGCATGACGTGGGCGCTCCCAAAACTCTTCTCCTCCACCTTCTCGGCCGCGAGGATGTCGCACAGGGCGATGGCACCGAGGCGCTGATGGAGGGGACACGCACGCACAGGGGGTCAGTGGCCCCCCATTGCCACCCCTACCCCCCGGCACCCCCTTACCTCAGCGCTGGGGCTCTTGCCGAAGCCCAGGGACTCCCCGGTGAGGCAGAAGTGGAGTTTCTTGCCGGCAGCAGCGGCGAGCAGCGGTCCCTTGCCCCGCGCCTTGTGCACCAAGAGCAGCCCCTCCTTCAGCACGGCCGTGGGGGGGCCCAGCGACCACCCCTCATCCTCCTGCTCCCCCTCGTCCTCCTGCGTGCCCACCAGGCGGGTGATGAAGTCCCTCATGCGGGCGATGCCCTGCTGCAGGGCGGGCAGCAGCGGGGACAGCCACGTCTCCTTGGCCCGCCCGGCCGCCGGTTCCATGTTGCCCACCAGCTGGATGGCCTGGAGACCCCCGAAGGACAGCGGTGTCACCCCCAGAAGGAAAGAGCCAGGTACCCCAAGCATCCCCCGTCCATCCCACCTTGGCCAGCAGCAGCAGCGTGCGGCTGGTCCGCGCGTCCGCGTGTGTGTCCCGCAGCTGGAACAGCTTGGGGGTCATCACGGCTGGCGAGAAGAAGCGGAGGCAGAGGAAGCTGGTGACGGCCACAAATTTGGCATGCTGTGACCACCGAGATGGGGGGTGAGGGGGAGACATCTGAGGGTCTGTCCCCAAATGGGACACCCCCCGCCGGCACCCAGGGTATGGCCCCACTCGTGGTTCCCCTGTGTCCCATCCCTGAGTGTTGCCCCCATGCCCAAGAGGGGACCCTGTCACTCAAAGCACCCAGTGAGCCCTGTCCCCTGCGGCTGTCCCTGTCTGTCCCCCCTGCCACAGCCTGACCTGGTGCTGGGGGAAGCGCTCCCCGACGCGCTGGAAGAGCTGGCGGAAGGCGGCGCGGATGACGGGGGGACACGCCGGGGCCGACCTGACGATGGCATCCAGCAGCTCGCCCAGGTAGGACTGGAGGTGCTGGCGGCCCTGCTCGATCACCTCACCCTCCGTCTGCACCCGGTGCAGCCCCGAGCACCTGCGGGCACCGTCACTGTCACCCCCCGGCCGGGGACATCCCTGCCCCGCCACCCCATGAGCCCCTTACCCGACGTCTTTGATCTCCACCTTGCCGGGGTCCAGCTCCACGTATTTCTTCTCCTCAAACACGCGGGTGATGGTGGGCCCCAGGACAGAGTGCAGGTATGGCATCCCTGTCACCTGCCCGGGGACAGCCCAGGGGACAGGGATGGGCCACAGGTTTGGCACACAGCACCCCCAGGGTCACCCAGGGGATTTTATTTCTCCAGCCTCCCAGCCCCAGGGGAAGACACAGCCCCACCAGCCCTCCTGGTCCTTCCCCTGGGAACCAGCACCTGGGGGACATCCCAGAGCCTGAGTGACCTGGGAAGAGCAGGGTTTGGGAAGTGTGGCACCTTGAGGAAGGACTCCATTGACTTTGAGGCCAGGGAGTTGCTCCGGAACAAAGTGTTGGGCTCACCTGCAAAACAAGAGAGGGTCGATGGCCTGGGGGACAGCCACAGGTCACCCACCAGGCAGCTTCAACCATGGGGGGCATTCCCAGGGGCTGTGCCCTCCATCCCTGGCCATTTCTATGAGGGTTACAGGGATTTCCAAGCCTCAACCTGGAAGCCTCCACCAAACTCAGCTCAGGAGTTGCTGGGATTAACCCAGCAGATTCCTACACAGAAAACAGTGTGATGGCTGAACCTCAACCATCACCACAAAAAATTCCCCGTACAAGGTCCTGGAGATTTTCCAGCCCCAGAAGATGGTTGAAACCCCCTAACTACAATCCCCACTTACAGGGCTTGGCCAGTTCCAGCTCAAAAAGCAAGTCCAGGAACTCCTTGACCAGTCCTTGGCCCAGGAAGAGTTTGACCAAGGTGACAGCGACCTCCTGCCGGCACTCGGCTGTGGTGGTTTCATCCAGGAGGGTGACCAGGTGCACTTGGCCATCCTGGAGGGGAGAGGCACCATGGTGTGATGGCCTGAGTCAGGCACAATCCCAGCACAGAGCCAGGGGAAGGTGGGTGCTTCAGCAGCGCTTGGCATGGACCCCTCACCTGGAGGCCCGACTTCACCTCCTGGCACAGGAGCTGGACCAGGGGCTGGTAGCAGTGGGAGGGCAGCACCGTCTCATCTCGCAGCCTCACCTGCAGCTGCAGCGAGCCCAGGCTGCCACGGTGCCTGCAGGAGCACAGGGCGGGTGGGTCAAAGGTGGGAGAAGCTCTTCACCAAGCAGAGGGTGGCCCAACAGCCTAGGAAAGCCTGGGCAGGCAGGTGTAGGAGCTGCTCCTCCAAAGGGTGATGCTCCCCAGGAATAACACCCTCCCATATGCCCCTGTGGGTACTGGGGCCACCCTCAGCACACCCCAGTGCCCCCATGCCAAGACTCACTCATCCTCCATCGGCTTGGACTTGTCTGGCCGCAGCCTGAACCAGCCCTCCTCCTGCCCAGCCGCCTCCAGCCCCTGGACACTGAACACCACCTGGGAGGGGAAGGCAGGAGAGGGCTGGGTGGGCAGCTGGGCAGGACCCCAGCAGCAGTGACGGGGTTTGGGGGCTCACCTTGCCCAGGAAGTCATTCCTGCCGACGAGGTCCCAGTCCCACACCTCCACACACAGCTTCTCCCCAGCAGGCTCGGCCAGCTCGAACTCAAAGGTCTCGTTCCAGCGTGGGTAACATGATTTCTTGACCACCTGCAAAGGCAAACAACTCTGTGTCCTCTCAAAGAGTGGATCCCCCATCCTCCTGGGGACACCAGGCTGGGGACCCAGGGGACAGGGATGGCTCCAAGGCTTCCTCATGGGATGATTCCACCTGCACTGCTGGCAGGCCGAGGATCACAATGAGCTGA
Organism: Campylorhamphus procurvoides; assembly: GCA_013396655.1. NCBI lineage: Eukaryota > Metazoa > Chordata > Aves > Passeriformes > Dendrocolaptidae > Campylorhamphus > Campylorhamphus procurvoides. The sequence continues at coordinate 1,075,769 of WBMV01006916.1, forward strand.
AATCAGACTCACAGTGCTCTCCTGTGTCTTCCCATTGTAACGCAGGCGGACAAAGGGGTCAGAGGCCCCATTCCGGTCCTTCCTGGCCAAATCCCTGCCAAGAAGAGTGGGAATTTACCAGCAATCTCCCAAAATACCTAAGGGCACCCACAGCACCCACTCCCCTCCCTGGTTCCTCAGTTTGCTGAGATGCATGTCCCAAAGACCAGCAGATGAGGTGGACCCTGCCCCAGGACCCCCATCAGCTGCCGGATGATGAGGAGGATACTCCTCACCCAAGGGACTGGATACACCAGGAACTGAGTCATGGAGCAGCCCAGACTCACCAGCCAAGTCCTGGCTGCACACGCAGGCCCTGCCACCCCCTGTCCCCTCCTCACCTGGCCTCCAGCACAGAGCAGTGCAGCCTCTGGCTGCCCTGGCTGCCCAGCACCTCCACTCGCAGGTGGATCTCCCCCTGCACCTCCTCATCGGGGTCCACCTCGCTGAGGCTCATCCAGCCACTGTATCCTGTGGGAAAAGGGGGGACCCCCATGGAGGGCTCGTTGAGGGGCCCTGGGGACCAGCTCATCCAAAGAGTGGGAGATGGGTCCCTGCTCGGACCCCCCAGCCACCCCTTCCCCTACCCTTGGGGTGCTCCACCAGCATGTCCCGGGTGATGCAGACCTTCCCAATGACATCATCACGGCTGGAAAAGAAAAGTGGGAAGCAGGACATGGAGTGGGATCAGTGCCCAGGCAGGAGAGCCCCCACTTCAGAGGGTCCAGGGCTGGGGCCATCATGGTGTATCTGTCCCAATGGAGGACATCAGCCACCCTCTGCTGCCAGCTGGACAATAACCTTGGAAATGCCCTTCCCCCTTTGTGTCCCAAAGCCCAGGGCAGCGTGGCCTGGATTCTCTGGGTTGAGCACACACAGGGAGCCAAAGCCACCACCCTCCAGGTCTCCCAGCCGAGCCCTCACTATACCTGAGTGCATCCTCATCCATGACATAGATGGAGATGCTGTGGAAACTGGGCTGGAGCTGCACCTCGTATTCTTCCCCCCAGAATGGGGACAGAGTCTTCCACACTGTGGCAGTCCTGCAGGGCAAGTGGCACTGGTGACACAGGGGATGGGGCTCCCTCACCAGGGCACTCCCCACCTCCCAGCCCTGGGACATTCCCAGCTTTTGGACACACATGGCTGGGGGCAGCACCCACAGTTTTGGACCCTCAGCTGGAGCAGGGGATGAGTCCCTGTCCTTGGCCTGTCTTGAGGTTCTGAGCTGGCAAGGCACGGGGGTGACTTACAGGGGAAGGGGAGTCACAACCTGTTAGACATCCCTGTGTCAGAAGGAGCATCTCAGCACAAAACAGGGAATAGGAGTAGTAATAATAACTATAATACTGTGCCCACAGGAGGGGAGGTGGAGGAACCCACCAGGAGCCAGTTGTGCCTCCATGCAGGGACCTGGAGCCACTCACCTGATGATGGCCTCATCGTCAATCTTCACAATGCAGTACGGGTCGCTGCTCCCCGTGCTGGAAGGACACGGGACAGCTCTGTCAGTGCCACCAGACATAGCCTTGGCCCCACACCCAACCCAGAGGGACCTCATGGTCACAGGTGGCCAAAGCCTTGAGCCCTGATAATCCCCACTCAGAGAGGGGACCTTGGAGGGACACCCCAGGGCTTTAGGGTGCCAGGGGACAGAGGCTGCCAAAGGCTTCCATGGGTGGGTTTGGCCACAGCTGAAGGCACGTGGTGACCTTGGCTTCACTCCCAGCCTGGGGACACACATCCCTGACCGTGTCCGGCCTGCTGGCAGCTACAAGTGGCTTTCCTCTTCCACATAGGAAGCCAAGGAACAAACAAAACCCACCCCTTCCCCAAAACAGCTCCAGGCACCCACAACACAATTTGACACACCAGGAGCGAGGCCACAGCAGCCTCCTCCAGCCCCGGGGTGTCCCCAGATCCCCAACATCACTGCAGGGAGGGGGACACCCCTGGGAACACTCTCAGGGATGCAGAGGGTGTGAAGGGAAGGCACCACAATGTTCTGACCTCGTTTCCTCTCAGAGATGACCCAAGTCATTGCTGCCAAAAAATAATCACCATTTTATAGCTTATTACCCCAGTTCCTGAGGATCAGGGGCAGGGTGGGGGCTCTGGCCAGGGATGGAGGTGCCAGCAGGACTTGGGTGCTGGCCAAGGCAGTACAAAAGTTGTGGCTCCCATCCCACTGGCACAGAGCAGCCTGCTCAGAGCATGGATCCTCATTAACACCCATCCCAGTGGCACCATCAGCCAACCCCAAGTGTCCTGGGGAAAGGGGGGGGGGCTTGGGTGCCTCAAGCACAGAGTGATTTCCAAATCCCAAATCCAGGGAGGCTGAAAGCCAGCTGCTTGGTGGATTGAAAAGGTTTGGGTGGAGACTGAAAAGGTTCTTGGGGGGATCAAAAGGGGTTGGAGGAGAATCAAAAGGGGTTGGGGAGGGAGGACTGAAAGGGTTTGGGAGGGAGGACTGAAAGGGCTTGAGATGCTCTCTGCCTACCAAACACGGCTGCAGGGGGTTTCTCCAGGCTGTGCATCCCGGGTACCACAGCAGCATCCCTATCCCCAGGCACTTCCATCCTTTTGCCCCGCTGGCAAAACCTGCTGGCAGTGCAGCAGGTTGCCAAGAGCCCTTCTCTGGCTCCGGCTCCCATTCCAACCCAGCCACCCTCCGGAGAGGATTTTAAGGAGAGCTGTGGGTGAAGTGCCATTAACCAGAGCTCATTGCTCACGATTCCTGCCTTGTGCAAACCACCAGGGATGCGGGGAGCAGGCAGGCGGAAAGGGAACAGCTGCCCGCTCCAGCTGTGCCCGGCAACGCGGGACTGGCTTAGGTGGGAGCTGGAAAACCTTGTCCACAGCGCGGGGACCGATGAGACAGCGACGTCCCCTGGACACAGCATGCCAAGAAGCGCCTCTTGTGCCACTCAGGCATCGTGTTTTCCAGGGATTCAAACAGAGCATGGCCAGAACGCATCCTCGGCGGCCGCGGGAGGTGCCCAAGGTGTGTTGGGATAAATCCCCGCTGCGAGGGGACATCCCCTGCACCGCATCCCTGTCCCGGGATGTCGGGAAGGATTTATGGTGCTGCAGGCTCGGTGCGGGCTGGGCATCCTCTGACTCCCAAGCAGCGCCCAGCTGGTTTAGGCACCCAGGCTGGGTGCAGGGAAGGAGCTGGAAAGGGGAAGGCTGGGCTTCGGAAAGAGGAAATGAGAACGGTATGGACTGGGGGAAGGGGGAAGGAAAGGGGACTGGTCCCCGCAGCCACCAGTCCGGCAGCACGAGGAGCTGGGGCACGGAGGGATGGAATTAAAATTTAACTGATGTAGGCAGTAGTGCTGTTCTGCCCTGGGGGGGAGAGATAAAATAGATTAAAAAAGGAAATAAAAAAAT
>WBMV01006919.1:4539-15483 GCA_013396655.1 Campylorhamphus procurvoides
ATCTACACACAACAAAACAGAGAGTAGAAGAAAAGAAGAAAGGAAGGCAAGCAAGCAAGACCAAACTTAACACCAGGGGCCTTGTGTCACCATAAAACTTAAGGAGAGGTATAATTTTCCCCACTTTACTCATATGAGAAAATGAAGCTTTCTCTCTTTCAGACACACATTCTCTCTCACTCTTTCATTCTCTCTTCTTAATGCTTTCAGAGACTTTTATCTTTAGTTAGTCATCCTTGCTGTAAGTTTCTTTAAATTGCAATTGGATGGTCTTCCAGATTCTGGAGGTCCCGTTTGTCAGAGGAATCTCTAGAGAGATAACTCCTATTTGATGAAATTGAGAGTTGCTAAATTAACAAAGGACTAACTAAAGGTACAATTCATTACTTGTAGTAGAAATCCTGTTTTACCAGCAACTGTTTTTAAAGAACCCTAAACCAAAATACTTATGCTTCTACATTCATGTTCCCGTATTTTATTTTCTGTCAAATTATCCTCTGAATTTATGATTATCATGATCTCCGTGTGTTTGTGTGTCACACTGAGAATTTGGTTCTTAGCCTGAATGCTTGCTAGCTTTGACCTTAGAGATCCCAAACGTGTAGATATCATTTGAACTAATTTCCTCAAATCAGTTTCATTTTTGCATTTTCTCTGAGTGTACATATGGCTCTTATTCATATGCAAAAGCCCTACATGTAACATGGAGCTATACTTACATCAATAAGCTGCTGCTGATCCTTCTCAGACATATTGGTCAAACTGTAGTATTTTCCAGAAAGGTCTCCTTTCAGTGCAGCTAGAGCAGTGACTACAACATTTTCCACTTCTTTTCTCTCTGCCCTGGTACAAGCTGGAGAAAGGCTGAGGCCCCGTATGCTACGACCAGTACGTATACGTGATGAGAGGACATAGCACTCATCAAATTGACCATGGGTGATCTGAAGAAAGAATATTTTTAATTTAAATACAGTTTCGCATTTTGTACACCACCATTTAAAAACCCCATGATACAAAAATGGGTCATCTTTCTGCCCAGGGGTCATGACCTCTCCTAGATACCACAAAACATTAGGAACCCCTCAGTGTTTCAGATACTAAGGGGTTTTTAGGAACTCCCCAGTTCTTTTTCTGACTGAATGTGGCAAAGTAACCAGCTGATCCTTCTTAGCTCCAGCATGGAATACAAAAAAATCCGAGTGGCTTTTGGAAATATGGATATGAACATAGAAAGAAGGCCAGGTATGGAAATTCTTTTGAAAGAAACCCAGATTATGCTAATCAACACCGTTATTGAACAATGAAGGAAATATTAAGCAATAGCTAAGACTTGACTGCGTGTGTGCAGGAGGGGGGAAATGCTTCCACTCTGATCCTTAAATACATGGTTAACTAGCTCATAAACAGGCTTATAATGCTACTAGGCAGAGGTCCGAATGTTTTGTACCATCTGAGATCAATTCCTCTGTTGAGAACAAGGTAGGGATGCAACTAACTTGCTGTCAGGGCCATGAGTGCACCAAGGAGCTCTGCAAACCTTGTTCACCCTCTCTCCACTGGGTTTTACCCAGCTCTGATATTGTACACCTGTGTAACCATGGATGCAACAACTTTGAAAAGAGCTATCTGAAAAAGATTTGTAAGAAGTTTCATTTGCAGTCTTTACACCTTGGTTTGAGCTGCATTTAATCTAAGGCACCCTCAGTAGCCTGAGCTACTTTGTAGGTGTGCTTGTGCTTGTGCCTGGCCTTTCACCTTGTTTCTCCTGATCCTGCCTCACTGACCTGACCTCAGACTTGCCTTGTCGCTATGGGCTTTTTTGTCAATCACTGGCTTGTTGGCTGAACCTATGTCTTAGTTCAAGAGAGAACTAAGATATTATGCTGGCCAAGAAATAATCTCTCTCCTTTAAATTTAGGAAAACAGAATTTTAATTAGGGAAAATATATATACATATATTAAAAGGATAACAGTTCTTAACCACNACCAACCCCCTCTCCCCCCTGCTAGGGGGAAGATCCCAACAAAAGGGCCTAGCCACAGTGGTTAAGTGTCTGCATATGCATGTCTTTTGTCTCCTTTGTTAAACATCTTCACCGAGGCTGGGGTGTTGGCTCCAAGCTATTTGGAAGGAATTCCAGATTCAGTCTGAAACCATAACAACCTAGTTCACCTGTTCTCTTCTTGCTTGGGTGCTGTGGAAATGTGCCCTTGGTGGGCCCACTGTTTTGCCTATCTTGCTATCACTCTTGGCTCCTGGCTTGCTCCTTTTGCACAGTCTCGTGCCTCTGCATAATGTCAGGGTGTAATTGAATAAAGTAGTCAGGTGAACACTACAGTAGTCAGGTAAAAGTGGTCCAGTAAAGAGAGAAAATTAGAAGAATAAGGAAGAGAAAGAAAGGCCATGTAGATGCTATCCTGATTTGTCCTTTGTCAGATGCTGTAAACCAACAGGCTTGCAATAAGAAAGGACAGAACCAGAGCTTGCTTCATTTAGACATACTCCCTGTGGGATGTGCCATTTCAGTCATTTGTGGCATCCCAGTTTCTTTAGCCATTTTCCTTGATTTCTTTGGAGTTGGATCAGGGGAGGAAAAGTACCTTTATATACAATATCATCATTGTAAGAAACAGCACTGAATATCATTATTTTATTTAAATCCTACCTTGGATGCATCCAGGTATGTGTGATGCTTCATTGTGCATGGATCATAGCCATTATGTCTCAGTTTAATGACAGGGTCAAAAATCTCAGCAAATACCTATGGAGTCAAGAGAATCTACAAAAAGTCTTCAGTATCATAGAAACACTTTAATGAACTCACTTCAGTTACAAGGGAAATACCTTGATACAGGCTCCTGGATGACAGCCATGGATATCAGCAAGTGCTGACAGGGGTAAATATAAAGGGAAAGATCATATGTGGGTTGTATCTTTGAAAACTGGTCTCTGAAAAAATTCTCTCTCTAAATCTGATCTGTTTTCAATAGATCTTTTGTTTATGTAGCAGAGGGTAACTATCAGTAGTTTGCCATAAGTTTCTCCGTTGCTCTGAGTTTGTCCTGTACATGGAATTTCACCCTCTGCCTCCTAACAATAAATTGGGAGGTTATTGGTGGCAGATTTCAGTCATTTTGACCTAAACAGTGCTCTGTAGTGATTGCTCATCTCCACAACAAAAATTGTACCTTACTTTAGTTACAAGCTTATTCTAGTTACCACAGATAGGTACTGGATGTGGTGGCAACCAGATTAAATTTCAGGATTTATTAGCAACTAAAATACTCGTTCAGTCCCCAAGCAGCTTGTGCCCTGTTCTTAGGTCATATAAGAATACCTGTCTTCACTGCCATTGACTACTGGTGCTAGTTAGAACCATTTAGTACAGGTATGTGAACACTGATCACAATTACACCTTCATTCTGTTGTGCAGCAATAACTCTAGCAGAGTTTTTCAAGGCAGTCACTGTGTCTAAATAAGCAAAACAAATCACAGAAGCTGGTAGACCCAGAATACCAGATGTCTTCTTCCATCTTGAATAGCCTAGCATTTGGGATGCTATTAAGAGATTGTATAATAATAGATACTGTTGTATGGCAGACTGAAAGAAGCAGACCACCTAGGTCAATAAAAATAAGAATTTTCTTATTTTTTCCATCCCAATACTGTCTTTGGCTTTTGTCATGGTCCAACAGTTATGGCTTAAAGATGCCTGGCACTTCACAAAAGCCATTTTCTTTTCAGTTCTGCCTCATCTGTTTTACAGTGTAATTTCCATATTACCTTTATTTTGATGTCTCTTGTTGTTTTTCCATAAACTATGTTTAGTATTAGGAAAGAGAGCATCTGTTGGAGGCAAATAGAGGATTGCTCCCAAGCAGCCATATTTTATTGATTTTGACTGCAGTAAAGAGGGCTCCTTTAGCAATGCCTTATATTCAATGCATTTCCTAATGTAGAATAACATTCAAATCCTCATAAAGAGCAGGGAAAATGTACATGACCTGCCTTTTATAGATTATCTGGGATACAATTTTTCTTAGGAGTCCGTATTCTACTAAGAATCTGTGTTCATATAATGAGCACTTGTGAACTATACCATACAAACTGAAACAAATATGACAGCACTGTGAAAATATTTTACCTCATAGGATTCTTCATCACCTGCAACCATACCCACAGTTTTAATGAAAGGATGGCCAGGATTGTCAACCCCAGTTTGGATACACTGGTCTAAGGTGTAGCCATTGGGAGTGATCTTGTCCCTTAACCTAGCATAAATTGCTGGTGTGAGGCATTCAGCCATACAGTTGTTATGTTTGCGGAGATCAGGATAGTCTGCACTGAAGAGAGAAAAAATATATAAGCACTTAATGTGATATCTTTAAACAGCAATCCTTGCTAGTTTAAGAAACTACTTAAGCAATCAGGAACTATGGAGTACACAGCATAGCTGAAAAATATAATTAGTTCTTGGTTTATACATATATTTGGTTTATGTGGCAAGATTTTTGTAGGGGGGGGAGCTGCAGGAATAGCTTCTGTGGGAAGAAATCAGGGGCTGCCTCCATGTTCGAACAGAGCCAGTTTCAGCAGTCTCCAAAATGGACCCACCACTGTCCAAAGCTGTGCCAATCAGTGAAGCTGGTGACGCTTCTGTGATAACATATTTAAGAAAGGGTAAAAAACACTGCATAGCAGTTGTGATAGAGAGAAGTAAGAAAAAATGTGAGAAAAACAACCCTGCATACACCAAGGTCAGTGAAGAAGGAGGGGGAGGAGGTGCTCCAGGTGCTGGAGCAGAGATTCCCCCACAGCCTATGAAGACTGTGGTAAGGCAGACTATCCTCCTGCAGCCTGTGGAGGATCCCATGCTAGAGGAGATAGATGTGCCCTGAAGGAAGCTGCAGCCCATGGTGAGCCCTTGATAGAGCAGGCTCCTGGCAGGAACTGTGGCCCATGAAGAGGAGCCCATGCAGGAGCAGGTTTTCTGACAGGAACTGTGGTCTGTGGAGGATCCATGCAGGAGCAGTTCTTGAAGAACTGCAGTTTGTTCTTGGGAAGGATCCACATTGAAGTTCATGAAGGACTCTGTCCCCTGGGATGAAAACCACTCTGGATCAGGGGAACAGTGTGAGGAGGAAGAAGTGGCAGAGACAAAATGTTATGACCTGATCAGAACCCCCATTCCCCATTCCCACCTATGCCACTTGGGGGGGAAGGAGATAGGAGTGAAGTCGAGCCTGGGAAGAAGGGGGGTATGAGGGACAGGTGATTTTAGTTTTGTTTTTATTTCTCGATATCCTACTCTGTTACAATTGATTTGGAATAAATTAAATCATTCTTCCCCAAGTCAAGTCTATTTTGCCCATGACAGTAATTGGTGAGCGATCTCTTTGTCCTTATCCCTACCCATGAGGTTTTTCACCTTATTTTCTCCCCATCTTGCTATGAAGGGGGAGTAAGAGAGTGGCTGTGTGGGCATATGGCAGCCAGCCAAGGATAACTCATCACAATACATTGCACTGAAATTTAGGAAGGGAGGAATACTGAAGTCACACAAAGTACTCCACACTGCGCTGCTGGGCAGCCCCAATAACAGACAGTAGCAGCTTTCTGTTACTTGGAGCAACCAGAAAAATGGATTCTTGAAAGTGTATTAAACCCTATTAAATCTCGGCTGAGACACTTATTGAAAACTAAAATTGCTCTAACATTGTTTTGTTCAAGTAGCAAATTAATTATGTTTAACTGGATAAGAGCTCTCATTCTGAACTGAGATATTCTTGCAGCTTTGTGGACATCAGTGTAACTGTCTGATCTATATCAGCTGGGAATCTATTTTACAATATTTGGGGTTCTTTTATTGGTTTTATTTACAAAAAGCTGTACAGTGTAATAAAGCAGAGAAAATGAAGACATGCTTTAGTAAATCATTTTTGTGAGTCAGATCACATTTACTTTGTTTTGATAACACTGCTTTATGCACAACCGTATTACTTTTATAAGAGTTTATTTGAAGTAAGATACTATTTGCCACATTAAAAAAAATCTGTCAAAGCTTGGTCCTTTTTTTGGGGTGTTTTGGTTTCAAGCACAGTAGTTATACAAGACATTTCTTTACTACTTGCATAATTAAAACACTTTTATGGTTCCTAATATTAGAATCTATGTAATCAGCCAGTCCTATAGACACTGAAAGCATTCAAGAGCGGACAAGATAAAATAAGGACTGATTTGGTGCTTTGCCTAAAAAATGAACCATTTTTCAGGCTTGTCATTGTTTGGCAATGTTTTCATAATTGTGTTGATATGATCTCACACCCCTATTTTCTGTCCTTGAAGGCCATTGTCAGCACTATTTAAAACTGGGGTTATTAATAAAGGATGCTGGGGTTTAGGTTGACAGTTAGCAATCCATATGCAGACACATAGATAATGTGTTTGCATGAGGGAATAGGTACTCTGCAGCTTTAATAGGGATCTTCCTCCCACAAAGAATTAAATGCTATGCCTAGCTCAGTTAACTGGGCCTATGCTCAGCTGACTACTTAACCCAAAGGGCTTACCTTGGAGGGAAGAGTTTTCATTTTTCTTGAAAAGCAGCCTTAGCATTTTGCTTATTGAGGAGGTATCCAGGGGTTAGGATCCCTGTGCCTGCCGCTGTAAAGAATGCAGCAGTTGCACAGCCAACCAGGAGACGACAGAATGTGCTAGCCATTTGTTTTGGAAGGATACAATTTCTAAAAGAGAAAACCACCTAAAATCAACTCAGAAGACTTCATGCAATGCAAATGAAAAATAAACCCTCACTTTTTAACTGTAGTCCAATAAAAGAAGCAATTAATTTTTATTATTACTTTGCATTGAAACAGTGCATTAAGAAAAATGGTTAGAATTTGCTATATTTCTATATATGTACCTGTGGAAATCAATCAATTTTTAATTCTATATTGAGACCACAATTCTAAACCCAACACCCAGAATATTTTAATTGTTTTAATGATTTAGGGCCATAATTGAATGCTTTAGCTTGTTTCATAGCAAAAATGCATTACACAGAGATGTCTTTCTACTGACCAAAAGGGTACAATATTGGAATAAGAAACAGCAGACAAAAATATTTAAAGTGAAAGGAGTATTTTGGTGAAAGGGGTAAGAGGAAAGGAGGTTGAAATCTCAAGGAGGTTTTGAGTATTTCATGGTATAATCAATTATATAATGCTGATTGTAGATTACAGGGATTTGTGGCATGGAGTGGGATAAGGCATCTGCAAAGTCACAAGTATGAGTTCTATATTTTTATTGAAAATGTTTCCAGGTGACTCTGCTGTAAGTGGTTGTCCAGTCAGAAAAGTCAAATGTGGCAGGATATGGCATTAGGTAGGTACTAACTTTAAGTGCTATCACCTACACAAACTCATGAACCTTTTCATGCTAGCCTGACCTGTTAAACACTTTGTGCTTTTTTTCCATATGAATAAAGTTGAAGTAGGCCAGAACTCGTCAGCCTGAAAAAAGACAGTTTGGAGGAGGAATATGGTAGGGACCTAAAAATCCTGAGTGGCATAGGGAACATGGATAGAGATCAACTCTTCATTGCCTTTTTCAATAAAAGAACACAGTCCATTAAAGGCAACTAGTGGGAGCAACATTCAAAACAAAGGTAGGTGAAATGTTATACAATCTGTCACAGATCTATGGAACTCCTTCTCAGAAGATGATGTATATGCAGGGCATTTACATGGGTTCAACAGGAAACTGAACAAGTACATGCAAGAGAAGCATTATGGGCTTTAAGCAAACAGATGAAAACAGGATAACAGAATTCCTGATCTGAAAATATCTTAAAGCTGCAAGAGAAACAAGGAATATCACATTTGTTCTCCTCTCTTCTCTGAGCATCAACTTATAGCCATTGCTGGACAGAGTACTAGGTTATAGAATCATAGAATCAACTGGGTTGAAAGAGACCTCCAAGATCAAGTCCAACCCTTGATCCAACACCACTGTGATTACTAGATCATGGCACTAAGTTCCACATCCAGTCTCATCTTAAAAACCTCCAGGGTTGGTGAATCCACCNTCCAGGTCTGCTCCCTGCAATGAGTAGGCTGGGGGTGGGAGGGGACACAACCTGGACAGCTGACCCAGACTGACTAAAGGGATATTCCATGTCATACAACATCATGCTTAGCAATAAAAACTGAGGAGAGGAGGGGTTTGGAAGGTAGTCATTGCTTGTAGTCTAGCTGAGCATCAGTCTAATTGTGGAAGGTGATGAGTGATTGTCTTCGCATCACTCATTTTGTTTTCTTCCTCTTTCCTTTGCATATTTAACTATCTTTATCTCAACCCATGAGTTTTCTCACTTTGCTCTTTCTATTCCTTCCCCTGTCCCAGTGGGCTGGGAATGTGAATAAGCATCTGCGTGGTGCTTAGCTGCTGGCCAGGGTCAATCCACCACTCTGATAGTTGGTTTATAACTGCATCAACTTTTGTAGAAATTAGTTCTTTCAATGCACCACAAGCTATATACAAGTTTGGACTTTATTTTGGAAACATATAGGACTGAATTGCATCTTAACTAGCCTTGATTTTTAGTTCTTTAAACTTTTTTCCTTTAGTTGTCTAAATAAAGTGTAATTTCTGTGATACTGTACACAACACTTTTTTGAAGTATAAAGTTTAGTAATTTTATTTTATATATTTGAAGGAAACTTTTAGGATTCATAGCAAGAGACCACAATCATATGTCACTCAGATGATACTCCCATAGTAATGATTGTTTTTCCAAAACATTACAGATGGCTTCTTCCTTTATTAATTGGATGATGTCAGGGATTTCAGCTCCTAACCCATTTTGCCCACTGTATTAGAAATATTCAGGGAAGCGATCTAAAATGAACTGTTTCAGTGTAAGACTGTTGAATCTAGAGCACTGTATATATTGTATATACAGATAAGCTAAAGTTAACACATCAGGAAACACAACAGTCCAGAGTAAATAAATGAGAACTGGTATTTCACAGCATAGAAATATAAATTGGAACACTAATTCAGATCCAAAGATTAAGACAGTGTTGATGTTATTGCAGGCTGATGAAAAGAACAGCAGAAAGAGAATGCCAGCTAGAGAAAAGCAGGAGCTTCTCAAACGCCATAGCAGGTCACAGAGATACAAAAAATGCACCTCATGCGTGCACTGCTATACCAGTCTATGCTGCAACTGGGAGAGTGCACCTGTGTTTACTGCACATGGCATCACTGTGGGGTTTGGCTCACCAACTCTCCAATGCAAGTGGCTTGACATGGTTACTGGTCATAATATGATGGTCTTAATCAAGTAATTAAATCTGCTTTTCCTTATCTCTGCTGGGGGTGATTTGCCCATATTCCGCACAGTTGTGCTCTGTTGTCACCCAGAATCTATAATATTTCTGTTTTTCTTTCCATTGCAGATAGCATGGCCTTGGATACAAGCTTCAACAGTACCCACAATTGCATGTCCATTAATTGATGAATGTGAAGGGTAAGATATACATGTATCAGCTGGTATCCAGCATTAGGTGGTTTTCCTGTGGGTAAGAGGGAGGGATTTTTCTCTTGTTAGTTAAGTGTGATGCAAAACATTTTGATGACTCCTGGGATTTGAATCTAACTAACAGCTTTACAAAATGCTTGGACAACTAGCCTTATACATTTTGCCTTTATTATGTTATTTTTCTCACAATTTGGCTGCTGGATTTGCCTCATGATAACTAGTTACTATATCTTTTTGTATCCCTCCAGGACTACGCATTGCTTTGGCTCAAGTACAGCTCAGTAGTTCTGAGTGTGGAATTTGTCACGGGATATAAGTCCTTTAAAGTTTTATTTCCAAGGACATTTGTACTTGTACTACAGAAGTGAAGAAATACAGAACAATTGGCTCAGCAACAGCTGCTATGTATTTTCCATGCAACAGGTTTACTCCTATAGTGAACAATTTTGATTAATTCCTTACAAGCCATCTTGTGGATCAAGTTATAATAGAGTTCGAATTGCTGATAACATGGTCTGAACCACTGGTGGAGTAGATTGAATCTCTGGTGGCGCAGTTCGGGTCGCAATTTCTATAGAACCCGTAGTTTCGGTCTGGGTACCTGATTCAACTAGAGTGTATTCCATTTCAGTTTGGGTTCCTGTCTCAACCATAACCTTTCGGAAATGGTCAATTGCACCTCTATAAGCACTAGCCAGGCTCCAGTACAAAGCAAAGAATGGCATATTTGGATCCTCCTCTAGAAAACACCCTTCTAACAGATAATGAGCCATCTTATCAGGATCAAGCACTTGTTCTGGTGTAAAATCCCTAGAGATGGGAGGTGATACACGCCCTACTAACTTGCCAAATTGTTCCCATATTCCTTGCCTCCCAGAGTCTGGCTTTTCCGAAGTCCTTTCCAAAGCTTCAGTGAATGCTATGGAGGTTAGACCTTTCCTAGAATGAGGAAAGCAATACAACATCACCGTCCCAAAGTTAACCACACACAAGAGTATTACCAAATAATCTGAGAAAGAATTGATACCAAGTTGATGCCAATTGATGCCAAATTTAACCTTAGGGATTTGCATTACCAGATCAGTGATGCTACCATTAAATGGAGGGAGATATTTGCCCCAAGAGAAATGGTCATCCATACGCTGCTCCTTCTCCTTGTCAGTGTCATCAGGAATTGACAAATGTCCCACTTCTTGCACAAAAATGGCTTGAATTAAGAACAAAATTAGTAAAATGGACATTGTTTATATGTTCTACTCATTGTTCCTAAACAAAACAGGTGTTTATATAAACCAACTCGGTTTTGGCAGTTCTCCCGGTAATGTTGTTAAACAAGGGTCGATATTTACCAAAGAAACTACTTCTGACCAAAACGATACGTTATGTTTGTAAGAACCT